>OZ025289.1:171955586-172448790 GCA_964019185.1 Maratus speculifer | reverse complement strand
TATTGTGATTGCGGTATGATATTAAGATTTTTAATTGAAAATGCTTAATAATTTCACGTATATTTATAAAACAAAAAACGAGAAAACCTAATGAAGCATGTCCCCGTATCTAATCCGGAGCCACTGTACAACGATCGAACACCATGTCAAATGAGCTATGATCAACGCAAACCTTTGAAATCAAAATAAATATTTAATTTTTGTCATAATGTTAGATCCCCTCTATTTCTCAATTACTATGGGGCATTATATAAAATCTTCTGTAACTGAGACTAAGGGGTATCTGCCTTACAGCATATATTAAAAAAATTAAAATAGGTTATTACTAAGTTGCGACCCCTTCTTGTTAATTTCTAAACTGTAATGTACATTGTCTTCTTATTAGGATTTTTATAGAACATAAAAATATTGAACTTTCCAGTCATACAGTTAAATGTATTATTAATGTAATTCACACTCCAGAAAAGAGAAATTTCTGTGGAATTGATTTATGATTACATTTATTTATAATTTGTTTATTTTTAGTATCCAAACTTAAAAGTGCAAAATCTGCATTATCTAAAGTTTATTTTCACCATTACATACTTAAAACAATAAAATAATAAACAAAAAACAAAATATATACAATAGTTGGATGTCTGTTGTATACGGAACAAAATTTCATTTCTCAAATTTATTCCAGTGTGCATTGATGGATGATATATGACATTAATGCAACGAGCCGGAAAGAAAAAAGATTGATGTATTCATAATAGAAATTGAAATATATTGCTTCTTACACCTATAAAACAAATACTCACAGAAAAGGAATGAAATTACCTGACAGTTATTGGGTTTTCAATTTCCTACATTTTGGGTTTACAACTTACTCTTGTAGTAATAAGTTTTATAAGCATATTTAAAGGTGTGACGATCATATACGTCATAGTTTTCTTTTACGCACGTTTGAGATTTCAAACTGAATATCTTTATATTGTGCATGCTCATATTGGATCATGGACAAATTCTTATTATTAATGTGTTCCTTAATACTGAAACTTATACATTAATTTAATGATATAAGAAAGAAGTTTAAAAAAGTATATATATTTGTAATAGTTGTAATGCACTTTCAATTAAATTAACTTTGAAATATTTAAAAAAAATCATAGTTGACTGTTTTATATAACTTAAAAATTACTTAAAGAAAATAAATAAAAACTGGTAATTTTGCAGGCGAAACTTTGATCTATATGTTCACAATAACAATGCAAATGTTGGTTTTCAAAAAAAATCTATTACAAATATATACTCAAAAGAGTTATAAAAACAATTATAAAATGCACTTTTAGATAATTTACAATAAAGTAATAAATACTTTAAATAAAAATATCACTGATAACGAAAACATAACCTTATAAAAATACGAAAATAAAATAAAATAAAAAACTTGCAACATAAGCAAGATTTGAACTATGCATTATACAAAACTTAAACTTATATAAATTTAAAAGATATAAAACCTTGCAAAAAATCATTTTTACAATTGTTATTCATTTTAAGGCTTTAAAAATCTTTCATTTAAATATGAGTTCTGAAAAATAAAAAAAAAGTAATTATTTAATTAATTTATTTAATTAAAACAGACAATTGCAACGCACGGTGTTGCCAATTAGACCACACTTTTTATTCAGATTTTTTTTATTGTATAAAATTTTGTAAATAAAATGTGCATTTTTGAAAAATAATTACAATTTAATGAAGCAAATGTCACAACGTCAAAAAAAGATGGGAGTATTAAAGCAATCTGAATGTAAAGACAGTATGTATTGTCATAACTGACTAGTAGACTCTTTTGGTTATATAAAAATAATTCTTTCTTTAACTTTGTTTGAAGAAATTGATAAAACTAATACCAGTTATCCGCTTAAATGCGGTGTAGTCATATAAGTTTCTTTAGATTTAAAATTAAAAATTTTATCTATAGATATACATTTTTTGTAAATTTTAGCTAGTGTTTCTAGATGGTAAGCATTTTGCTCCACTTTTATGGAAAAGGGATAAAAAGGAGGAAAGAAAATCATTATTACATTGTTGACATTATTTTCTCACACAAACTAAGAGTACAATTATAATCAGCGAATTCAGAGAGAGGGAGAAAAAAGCTTGCATTAAATTAAGTTTAAAAAAATTTAAAGTACTGTTAATCCTAGAAATTGAACATTCCACATGTAATAAAAAGGATTAAATAAAACGTATGTTATACACAAAATGATAAATATTAACAATAATTAAAATAAAACTATAAAATTTTTAACCGCTCTGTGACAATCATGACGGTGATAATTTCATATAGTAGTACAGATTTGTCGGTTTTTAGACATTGAAAATTTTTTATCGTGTTTTACATTGGAACTCTAGTTACTCATTTTCTGTGAGACCGGGCAACAAAACTTATAACACACTAAAATGTACAATTTGACTGATGGTCTATGGAAACTATTTTTTTTCCTGAGGAGTTTAAATTTTCACGTATATCAAATATAAAATTTTTATAGGCATTATTGCACGATTGATATAAATTCGCAAACATGGAGCTGAATGAAAAACAAAAGTACATACGAAATTCAGCAGTTCCGATATTAAAACATAAACTTTCCACTTCTATTTCCTCTGATAATACAACCCCTTTATTGGTACTACTTTTGCTCCTGCCGAATTACTTTCTTATGTCAAAAGCTCTTAGATAAGCTGCACAGTCTGATCAATCGAAACGGAAGCATTTAAAACAGACTGTAATTTCCCGCCATCAGTGCTACCAGTGTTCAATTACGATACTATTTTTCGCAAGGGATGTTTGTGGCTCCTGGCGAGAGAGTCAAATTCCACTTTTTGACTATCAAAAACATAAATTCTCAAATTCTTGTCAAGAGGCCTAACGTTACTCGGGAGGGGCTATCCTAAATTCAACACTGAGCCCTACTTATTACCTCCTCGATAATAATTTCATCATCAACAATTGCAATTGAAACCACGTATAAAGTCGGCAAATTACTGCACTTTTGCATTTTCTTTTGAACTATCACATTCAAATTTACTTTTTTCTTGCGAAAGTCTCGTAGCAAAGTCATGTCGTTAACGTAATGAACGTTATTATTACGGTTATTTTCGTCACACCGGTTTTGCATGTGATTAATTTTTTTCACAGAAATATCAGAATGATGGAAGGTAAAGCGTCGCAAAAGTAAAAAAAAGTGAGGCGAAATTTGATCTCATAATCAAAAGCATTGCGTACAACTGAGAAAAACGTATAAGTAAAAAAAAATCCCAGTAAAAAAAAAATGTCAGCTTGGACTATAGGCGGAGGTAGATTTCGAAGAGTGCTCATTTCAATACCAAAAAATAAAATTTAATTATAGATGATCCCCGTTTAACAACTTTATTTGGCTGCTTTTGAAAAAAATTAATTTCATTTTTTTTCTGTAAAAACTGGTTTTATCAGAATCATCTTAAGCTAAATTCGGCTCAAATGCCCATTTTGAAAACATATTTTGAAATATATTTTGACATTATTAAAAAATCGCCGAATACCGTCACATTATAAAATTACTAAATAACAAAAAACTGTCAATTGAATGTGTTTGAGAGGAAAATTGAATTTAAAAATGAGTTACAAAATAATCATTTTGTTATTTGAATACATAATCAATTCTTTAATCATGATCGTTTCGGGAAATTTTGTGCAAAGTGTCCAATTTGGCAGCATCTTTTAAAATATATTCAGCCTTTTTCAAAAAACTGACCAATACGGAACATTATACAGATCATAAAAAAGAGAACCTGTCAATCGGATGCGTTTGAAAACAAAACTAAATTTTAAAATGAGTCAGAAAAAACGCAATTTTTTATTTGAATACCTCATTTTTTTCAATCACGATCGCTTCGGGAAATTTAGTTCAAGATAGCCATTTTGGCATCCTTTTTTGAAATGTATTCTATCTTTATCAAAACACTGACCAACGCGTCACATTATACAGTTCCTATATAAGAGGATCCGCTATTTGAATCCTTTTAAAACCAAAAATAAATTTAAAAATGAGTCGGAATATAAGCTGTTTGGATTTGAGGGGTTTTTTCTAATTCCAATTTTTGTTTAATTTATTTTTGCTATAAGAATTGGTCCTATGTAAAGCTTGTTAATATAATAGTTGTAGATTTTATATAGAAGATGTAAAAGAAATTTAATTAAATATGATAGGTTAAAAATTGTATAAGTTATGGATTTTCTTCTTTTTTCCACCCCCTTTTTCTTTTCGTTTTTAATTTTTTTTCATCGGTAAAATTTGGTTCTATCAAAAACTGGTAAATGCAAAATTTTTAGATAATATAGGGAACATTTATAGAAAATTTAGCTTTTTCGCCGCTTCGGCCATTTTCTAAATTTATCAAAAATCTGTCTTAAACTTTTGGCTTTTTTTAAGAAGTAATATAAACTTTAAACCGATTCTATATCTATTTTAATTAAGAAATTATGGCTTTTTTTTTTTTTTTTTGGTTTTTACAAAAACTTTCCATATTTCCACCCCTTTGGGCCGATTTTGCCCATGAACGAACTTAGCCGAGATTTTATACCTCTTGATTTTATGTATCAGTTTGGAAGAGAATGGGGCTGATCTATAGAAGTTATCGTATCCATAAGAAAGTTGCATGTATATATATATATAGATAGATAGATAGATAGATAGATAAACTTTTTTACTGGTGGTAATTTTGGGATCTAGAAATCATGATCGGCGTAGATCTGCAAAAACATTTTCCAAATTCCAATTTCATGCGATATCTACCTGATATAACTAGACTACGTATAGGTGCAGTATCACGGCTCTGAAGATGGCTGGATTCTTCGATAGTAGTATCAAAAAACCTCAAATAATGACAAAAAAATCACATTTTTATGCTAAAAATTTCTATTAAAAATTCCAAAATTTCTCCGTTTAAACTTTATTTTTTTAATTTTTAATTTTTATTTTTTTATTCTTATTCTTATTTTTATGCATATACGGAATTCTTTCTTATATTGGATATTTAGTATTGTACATCTGCCATGATTCTTATGAATTAGGCTGATATTTGAAATATTTTCAAGAAGAAAGAAAATAAATCATGAAATTGTAAAACAGTTTATTCACCAAATTATTAATTAATGCTGTAATGTCAATCATTACATCTTACAATTTTATCTCTGACAGTGCGCTGTTGTATTCGAAAATAAAATGGCGATAACATAATAAGAATTGGCATATTTTGAGCAGCAATCCTCTCCGTCATAATCAAATTTTTAGGCGAAAAGGTTTTTTGCTAAATTTCCATAAAATAACCCTTTATATTAAACAAACTTATGTCAGAAGAAATCCTGAATTCAGTAAATGGGAATGAGTTAAGATATCCACCTTGGTATAAAACGTAAATTTCCATTAAAATTCGCATATTTTTAAATTTAATTTTCTTAAGAATGAACATTTAATTTCTGCAAACAGTTTTAACAGAAAACATACTCCATAATCAATATGCATAAAATATAAAAACGAATTTTCGTTTTAAAAATGACATGGTATTCATCTGCTTTATTTTCTTATTTCTTTTTTACTTAAATGTTTAATTATTTTAATTCATGAACCTTGCTTTATTCAAAATAAATGAATAAACAAATACATGACCTTTTACTCAATATGACAAAAAATTTTCAATAAGACAACAATTATGTAAAACATCACTTAAAAATGTAATTCAATTTCGTTTTCTTTCCTGTCACAGTTTTGACAAAATCATGCATTCAACGTAACTGATTTCGAATTCTGCGTATTATTAATATATAAATATATGTATGCATTCGTTTAACATATGTCGGCGTAGAAATTTTTATTTTAATCCTTGACATTTTTTTTTTCATTTTTTTTTTCACATGGAAATCTTTTAATTAAAAATTAATTGCTGTGAAAAATTTATTATATTAGGGTTTAAATATGTAGTAACTATATAGAAAAAAAAGTACAAGAAAACTTCCATTTAAAAGTAATCAAGTTTTGAATTAAAAAATGAAAAAAAAATAAATAAGTAATAAAGAGCGAATTCTCAGTAAGGTAATGAAATACTCGTATATGTAAAAATGGAAATGCATTTAATCATACATACTTTTCAATTTTATATTATTATCATTATTTACTTATTTACTTATTATTATATTAAATTTTCAATTTTATATTATTATCAGCACTTATCTGGCCTGAAAAGAATTAAAACTTTAACAAAAAAGAAAAAAAGGCGTTTAATGAAGTATTTTTGGGATAAAGTATTTAATATACAGCAAAAGTAAACTTACTTTATCTTAATTCTGCATTAAGATAGCAATACCACTTAAAAGCAATCAGAAGTTTAATTTTTATTCCTTTGCATTTCAATATTATTAACAAGGGAGCTCTTATGAAATGCATAGAAGTTGATTTGATATTTTAAATTCTGAATATGTAAGTAAATATCCTTTTAAATAAAAATTAGATTATAGAATTAGTTTTGCATTAAAAGAAAAATACCTTTCAGTGGTATACTTTAGAGGGTATATCAATTCAATTTGCAATAAGGAAATTTAAATGTTGAGTAACAAATTGAATTATGTCTTTAAAATAAATATAGTTTAAAAAACTAAAAAACGCGCTTTTTAAGTATATCAAACTAAAAAGTGAAAAATAATTCGTACTATAAGCTGAAAACGGAAATAGATGAAAAATACTATATTATTATAAAATCATTGTTATTATAGAAATCAATTAATAAGCAATAAATAAAATTATCGTGGAAAAAAAGCGAGGGGTGCGCCATCTACAATGCTCTATCTATCAGTTCTTAAGAAGCATCCCACGCTTTTTTTCCACGATAATTTTATTTATTGCTTATTAATTGATTTCTATAATAACAATGATTTTATAGTAATATAGTATTTTTCATCTATTTTCGTTTTCAGCTTATAGTACGAATTATTTTTCACTTTTTAGTTTGATATACTTAAAAAGCATGTTTTTTAGTTTTTTTTTAACTATACTTATTTTTCACTTTTTAGTTTGATTACTTTAAAAGCGTGGTTTTAGTTTTTTTTAAAACTATATTTATATTTAATACAAAACCAAATTAATCGGTTGGATAGTTTCAGAGTAATTGGTGAACATACATAGAAAAGAAAATACATACGCGTCGAATTGATAACTTCCTCTTCCTTTTCTGAAGCCGGTTAAAAATAAAAGTTGTAATACGGAATTTTTTTTTAATTTAACATAGATGTAAATGTTGTCAGGAGTGGGGTTCGAACCCACAATCTCTTTCGAAAGACAGAGCTTCAATCTAGCACCTTAGACCGCTCGGCTATGCTGTCTACACTCCATTCAGTGAACGTATTCAAACTTTTAATTAGCAAAAAATCACTAATTTTATTAGTTTTTGCCTAATTACTAAAAAAGTATTGAACCAATTTCGATGAAACTGAAGTGGTACCAATTCGAAAGCATCGTCTTTCATTTAACACCAAAAACAAGTTAATCGGTTGCATGGTTTCAGAGTAATCGGTGAACATACATAAAATAAGGAGAGTTACAAACTCACAAGCTCACAAACTCACAAACTCACAAACATACAGGTGAAGCTAATAAAAGCTTGTTAAAAACGAACTAAATTGCATTGCATTCAAGATTTTGCCATTAAATTATACTTTTTCTGAAAGAATGTTTATTTTTCTACACAATAACGTTTTTCCATGTTGAGGTTTATTACTAAAAGTAAAAAAAATAAATAAATAAAAAAAGACAATGCGATTAAGTCAAGCGACATTCGACGTTATCAAAATAGAGGATCACTCAAGAAATGAAAAAAAAAAAAAATACATAAAAACTTGACCGAAAAACACATCTCAACATTACTTCTAATATTTTAAAAATGTTACACTAATGCCAAATTAATTTTTTTCTCCATATGTTGTTTTCTTCTGCTAAAAGAAATCTGAGAAAGAAATGAACAAACAGTGTTAGGGTGAGATTTTTATGTACTTTAAGGGGGTAGTAAGGTATTTTTTTTTATTTTTTTGCATTTTTCTTTTATTTTTTTATATTAATGTACAACATCTTAAGATTATTCTGCGAAAATTTGAAAGCAATTGAAGTAAAACTGACGGAGATATATACTTGTAAGTCTCCGCCCTCCGATTTCACACTGAGGAATGTGGCCGCAACAATCAGCTACCAAGTAGCTGCTACTGCTTGACCAATCTATTTATGAGGATTTGCTCAAGGCAGGGAGGAGCTCAAACCTATTTATGAGGATTTAAGCAAAGATGCACTTCTGGAACGATGTGTTGGAGGTTTCACTCAGAACAATAATCAAAGCCTATAATCAACTTATTTGGAAAATTACTCCAAAAACAGTGAATGGCACCTCCAACGTCGTTGAAATTGCAGCTAATGTTGCAGCATGTACATTTAATGAAGGCTGTTTTTCTCTGCTGTCATTTTTGCAAGAAATGGGCATAAAAACTGGAACAAGTTCTCATGAATGGGCGCGAACAACAGATAGTCTTCGAGTATGTAAAGCAGAGCGAGAGGCTGCAAAAGAGGCTAAGAAGGCAGGATTCGTCGTAGACAAGAGCAACAAGATGCTCTGGACATCATCTCCGACAGCTTTTCGCTTTATGGGCCTGGCATTGATGATTCTGTGTAAGTATATGAAAAAAGCAGTAATTTACAAATATCTATTTCGACAAAAAGGTCTGTGAAACTTTAAACGTGTTTTTCTAACACTTCGCTTTTTCGAAGCCGGTGAACTCTGTAGCTCAAAATCTACTGAACCGATCTTTTTAAAATTTTACACACTCTTTCTTTATATAAATTACGAGATAACGCTGTCGAGTTTTTTCATTTTTTTTTATTTTAACTTACTTTTAAAAAACAAAATATCAGATTTTTTTGATGAAAAATCAGTATTTTGTCTTCCGAGCCTTGTAAAAAATTGAAAAATCAATAAAAAAAAAAAAAAAACTCGACGGCGTTCCCTGAGGAAACTTATCAACTAATTAAATCAATTTGGTTTTTTAATTTCAGTTGATCCAGTCATGAGTTATGCGGTTCACCGCGAATCAACTTTTTTTTGGGACGTCTTCGAAGATTCGCTGTCATCGGCTCATTTTTAAATATTTCTTAATGAAAATTTCACAGAATACTCTTTAAATGACATATAATTATACTATAACTATACAAATAAATAAATATTAATTGTATCCTTACAAAAAATGATAGAAAATATGCTTTTTTTCCCTCGAATTAACCTTACTACCCCCTTAAAGTAGATTAAATTATCATAAAGTCTTCAGAAAGTATATTAACATTTTGACTTGGAAGAGCAAAGATGTATCATCAAATTTCGATTCTATTACTTTTTTTTAAGAAATATTGTTGAAATAAACTTAATTTTTCAAAAATATTTTAGAGGATTCTCATGTTTTTTTCTTTTGCTTTTTTTAATTTTTCTTTTTTTCCATCATCAAAAATCAATTTTTTTTATGGCGTCAACTAATGTTATATAAAATAATAATATACAATAATATAGTTGTTTTTTTTTCTCATAAAGTAAATTACCGAAAATGAAATTACACTGTAAAAAAAAATCTGTAAAGATACTAAACATTTTCTAGGAAACTGGGATTCCAACAACTTTTCATGTCACGATAACAGGAAAGATCCATGTAACCGATTCTAAAACTTGAGTTTTTGTTGTTACCGTTACAGGAAAAGTTCTTGGAATCCCAGTTTCCTAGATAAAGTGTAGTACCTTTACAGAATTTTTTTTACAGTGTATAAGTTCATAATTTTATTTTCAAAACCGGTTAACGAAAAATGATCTGCTCAAACCCAGTAGTTTCCATTTTTGTGAGCGTTCTGAATATTCCGTTATTTACAGTTGAATATTCACGCAAACTTTTAATTTTAAGTTATTATGAACATTTATCTCACCCCCCCCCAAAAAAAAAAAAAAAAAATCAAAAATCTAACAATAATAGAAAAAAGTCATCCAATGAAATATTTTCTAAGGTAAAATGTTTAATTTCCACCAAAAATAAATTCACCTTCTCTTAATTTTCCAACTCTAGGAAATAATTAAAAGTTTGATTTTTCTCGCTTTATATCTGAATATTTTTAGCAAATGAGCTCTGATGAAATGCATAGTAGTTGATGTTATATTTTAAATTATAAAACCACATAAATGAGATGTAAGTAAATGCTGTTTTAAATAAGAATTAGACTTTAAAATTCGCTTATTATTTAAAAGAAATACTTTTGACTATAATGAATATTTTTAAATATAAATTTTGATTATAAACTGCATTCAAGATTTTTCACTAAAAATTGCATATTATTTTTTTATGTTTATTTTTAGAGCCTATAGCATTTTATTTGTTTGAGAATTTTACTTTGAGTAAAAATTGAAGTAAAAAGATAATAATAATATTTCGAATTCAGGAAAAATTCGACGTTATCAAAATATAGTATCCAACATGAAATTAAAAAGATAAACACTTGATATAAAAAGAGATCTCAACATTACTTCTAAAAATTTTAAAATGTTACACTAACAATAAATCAATTTATTTCTCCATATGTTATTTTCTTCTGCTGAAAGAATTCTGAAAAAGAAATAGAAAATCATTGTTATGGTGAAATTTTATGTAATTTAAAATTAGATTATATTATCATAAAGTCTTAAAAATTGTATTAACATTTTGACCTGGAAGTGTAAAGATGTGTCATCAAATTTCGCTTCTATTACATTTATTTACATTTATTTTCATGATTTTTTATTTATTTGTTTTTGTAATTTTTATTTTATTATTTTTTAAAGGAACTTTGTTGAAAAAAACTTTTTTTTTTCGAAATATTAGAAGAGATTTGACTTTTATTTCCACTCTGTCCCTGTGACACGTGTTTGGATTAGCTGAAAACGAGCTGTATTTCTGAAGCTCGAAACGCGGCCTGTTTAATTTTCTTTTTATGGTGATTTTACAAAGTTTTTTAGCTTATTTATAAATTTATCGCCAGTGATTTTGGTGTTTATCAAGATTCTGATGTTTCTTTTTCTTTTTTTCACTTTTTAAATTTTCTTTAATTTTTTATTATCAAAAATCGAAATTTTTTTCATAACGTCAACTGATGCTATCTAAAACAATAATACAAACAATAATATGTTTTTTTTCACAAAAAGTAAATTACCGAAAATGAAATGATAAGTTCATAATTTTATTTTCAAAACTAGTTAGTGAAAAATGATCTGTTCATTTTCGTAAGCATTCTGAATAAACCGTTATTTTCAGTGGAATATTGACACAGACTTTGAATTTATGTTATTATCAACATTTGTCTCAACAGAAAAAAAAATCAAAACTCTAAAAATAATAGAAAAAAGACATCAAATGAACCATTTTCTAAAATGAATCATTTATGTTCCATCAAAAATAAATTAACGTTCTCTTAATTTTCCATAAGATAGAGACAGTACTAAGCAATAATGAAAAGTTTGATTTTTCTCGCTTTATATCTGAATTTTTTTTTACCAAGGTAGCTCTTATGAAATGCACAGTTGTTGATATCATACTTTAAATTCTAAAACAATTTGAATGAGATGTAAGTGAAAGCTGTTTTAAATAAGAATTATATTTTAAAATCCACATTGCATTAGAAGGAAAGAATTTTTACAGTAAATTAATGACTATTTTTGACAATAAATTTTGATTATAATTTCCATTCAAAATTTTAATTATAAATTATGTATTCTTAATTTTAAATGTTTTTTTTAGAACCCATGACATTTTCTTTCTAGGAGAATATTACATAGAGTAAAAATAGAAGTAAAAATAAATTAATAATACGACAAATTCTGAAGAAATTCAACGTTATCAATATAGAAGATCCATAAAAAAAAAATATAAACACTTGATATAAAAACAGATATCAATATTACTTCTAATATTTTTTAAAAAGTTACACTAATGCCAAATCAATTTATTTCTCCGTATGTTGTTTTCTTCTGATAAAAGAATTCTTAGAAATAAATAGGAAAACATTGTTGGGGTGAGATTTTTATATACTTTAATATTTTAATATAGATTAAAATATCATAAAGTCTTAAAAAATTTTATTAACATTTTGACCTGGAAGAGTAAAGATGTGTCATCAAATTTCGCTCCCATTAAATTTTTCTATTGTTATTTTAAACAGAAATTTTGTTGAAGTAAATTTATTTTTTAATGGAAAAGGTTTTGATGTTTTTTATTTATTATTTTTTTTAATTTTGATTCTTTATATTTTGCTCATTAATATATCGACATTTTTTTTACATAGCGTCAACTGATGCTATCCAAAACAGTAACACATTTTTTTTTCAAAACGTAAATTACCGAAAATGGAATGATAAGATCAGAATTTTATTTTCAAAACCGGTTGACGGGAAATGATTCGTTCAAATCCAGTAGTTTCCGTCTTCGTAAGCGTTTTGAATATCCAGTGATTCTCACACACTTTCAATTTTATGTTAATATCAAGATTTGTCTCACTCGAAAGAAATAATTCTACACTCTAACAATAATAGAAAAATACATCTAATGAAGTATTTTCTAAGATGAATTATTTAATTTCCAGCAAAATTAAAATAACTTACTGTCTTAATTTTGCTATAACTTAGAGACAACACTGAGAAGTAATCAAAAGTTTGATTTTTCTCACTTTATACCTGGTAATTATTAGCAAGGGGGCTATTCTGAAATGCATAGGAGTTGATGATATATTTCATATTCTAAAACGTTTTGATGGTGTAATGATATATGAATGAATAAGATGTAAGCGAAAGTTGTTTTAAATAAAAATTAGATTTTAGGATTCGTTTTGCATTAAAAGGAAATGCCTTCAGCGGTTTACTTTCATGTCAATAACAATTCAATTTGCAATAAACTAATTTAAATGTTAAGAAATAAATTGAATTATTTCTTTAAAAAAGAATTCAGTTGCAAAGCATTCACGATTTTTTACTATAAATTATATATTCTTCTTTTGAAGGATATTTTATTTTTATACACCATAAGGTTTTCTTTGTTGAAGTTTATTATTTAGAAATATAAAAAAAAGAGGTAAAAAGAAAAAAAAATAATTAAAATAACTCAGGTGACATTCAAAGCTATCAAAATAGAGTATTCTTCAAAAATAAATAAATAAATAAATAAAAATAAATTAAATGAAAAATAAAACACTTGATATAAATACAAATCCCAACATTACTTCTAATATTTTAATTACACTAATGCCAAATCAATTCATTTCTCCGTATGCTGTTTACTTCTGCTGAAACAATTCTAAAAAGGAAATAGGAAAACAGTGTTTGGGTGAGCTTTTTATATACTTTAAAATAGATTAAATTATCATAAAATCTTCAAAAATTGTATATATATTTTGAACTGGAAAGGCAAGAATATGTCACCAAATTTCTCTTCCATTGCATTTTTTCTTTTTATTTAAAAAAGAAATGTTGTTGGAACAACCTTAGTTTTATTTAAAGTAATGTACTAGATTCTGATTTTTTTCCTTATATCTTCCTCATTAATAAATCGACAGGTCTCTTTTTCGATAACTGTAAATTGATGCTATGTAAAAAAAATAATAATACACTTTTTCTGAAATAAAATATTAAAAATGAAATGATAAGTTCAGAAGTTTATTTTCAATACTGGTTCACTGGAAATGATCTGTTAAATACCAGTAGTTTTCGTCTTCATAAGCGTTCAGACTATTCACTGATTCTCGGTGGAACATTTACGCAAACTTTCAGTTTTATAGTAATATCAACATTTATTTCGCCCAAAAACAAATAAATAAATAAATAAGTAAAACTTTAACAAAAATAGCAAAAAGACATCCAGTGAAGTATTTTCTCAGATAAAATATTTAATATGCAAAAAAAAAAATTAACATTCTCCATTAATTTTGCCATAAGTTTTGACATTACTGAGATGTAATCAAAATTTTCTATTTTTCTTCTTTTATACCTGAATATTATTAGCAATAAAGCTCTTGTGAAATGCATAGCAGTTAATGTTATGTTTTGCATTCAAAAACTGTTTGAATGAGGTGTAGTAGAAATGTTGTTTTAAATAAGAATTAGATTTTAAAATTCGCTTTGCATTAAAAAGAAATATCTTTCAGCGATATGCTTTCATGGGAATAAAAACTCAATTTACAATAAAAAAAAATAAAAGATAAGAAACAGACTGAATTATTTCTTAAAAAAAAAAAAAAAACTAAATTTCAACTCATTCGATATTTTTCACTAAAATTCTATATTTTTCCTTTGAAATTCTATATTTTTCTTTCTTGTAGTTTATTTTTTAGAGTAAAAATAGAAGTATAAAGGAAATAATAATACAACGAATTTAGGAGAATATTGAAGTTATCAAAGTAGAGAATCACACAAGTAAAAAAGAAAACAAACACTTGATATAAAAACCAAATCTCAACAGTAATTCTCATGTTTTAAGGATGTTACAATAATGACAAATCAATTTATTTCTCCGTATGTTGTTTACTTCTACTAAAATAATACTGTGAAAGAAATAAGAATACAGTGTCTGAGTGAGATTTTTATATACTTTAAATAGATTAAATTATCATAAAGTCTTCGGAAAGTGTATTAACACTTCAACATGGAAGAACAAAGATGTGTCATTAAATTTCACCCCCATTACATTTTTCTTTGTTTGTTTATGAAAGAAAAGTTGTTAAGGTAAACTAATTTTTTTAAGTAATAGAGAAGAATCTAGTGTTTTTCCCTTGTGTTTTCCTCAGCAATAAATCGATATTTTTTTTCATAACATTAAATGTTGCTATCTGAAATAATAAAAATATAGTTATTTTTTAAAGGAAATTACGGAGAGTTAAATGATAAGTTCAGAATTTTATTTTCAAACTTGCCTGACGGGAAATGATTGATTCAAATTCAGGAGTTTACGTCTTGGTAAGCGTTCAGATTATTAGAATTAAAATGAAATGAATGATAAATATATTATAATTATGATAAGCGTTTAGAATAATTGAAAAATGACATACAAGGAAGTATTTTCTAAGATAAAGTTTTTAATTTCCAGCAACAATAAATTTACGTTCTACCATATTTTGCCATAAGATACAAACAACAGTGAGAAGTATATAAAAAAAAACACGGCCTACAACACTTATAAACAACTTAATAAACAAACGTGCAGGTTTCAGAAGGAATAGGAAAGTTTCAGAAAATAGTATAAAAGATAAAACAATTACAACTGTTTCATGTGAAAACTTGGAGTTACTTAATTCTTCAAATCTTGTTGATGAACAACTGGGTCACGATCTTAGTGATAAACCTTTAACCTCATTGCACTCGAACGTTAATGCTATAAGTATATCATGAACAACCCGTCTTCCTACCATAGCCAGAACTTGAGACAAAATGAAAATGTTCGACCGAGCTGCAGCATCAGTAACAAGCGCACTTCTTGAAGACTTATGTTTTGTGACACATGACGACATATCCAATATTATAGTCCGGCATAACATAAGACGACAAAGAAAGAAATATCCCGTGAAATGCCAATCCCAAGATCAAAGTTTTATGTCCACCAATACCTTGAAAAGATTGTATTTTGACCGTCGAAAAGATCAAACTTAAGGTCAAAAGTATATAGAGGGAACGGTCCATCAGCAAAGAGTGCTTGAAGAATACGTAACACTTACAGAAGAACCTGGTTGCGATTACATAGGCAATGTGCCACCAATAACATCTTCTGCTATGTTTATTATATGATGTTCCGTATTTTCCGCTCCAGCGAAAAGAGAAAATTGATAAGAAGAAAAATCCCTGCGATGTGAAAATTTACGTAATTTCTCGTTACTTTGATATTTTTAGACGCCGAAAACGAAGCCACCAGATAAATATTGGTTATTCTAAAGATTTTTACTTATGTTTCTTGCATATTCTTCGAATATTTCCGTGCCAGCGGGAATAGACAGTCGGAAATAAAAAAAATGTCTAAAATGGGAATATTTCTATCATTTTCGACAAATTTCCCATATTTGAACCCAAAGTGGAACCAGAAAATACTTTTTTAATTACTCTAATATTTTGGACTTATGTACCTTATGTATTCTTTCAGTTTTTCCGCACTAGGGCGAAGAAAAAAATTGAAATTTTAAAATATTACTGAAATGTGAATATTTACAGCATTTTTAACTAAAATTGCATATTTCGACCCAAAAGTGAAACAGAAAGATATTTATTGATTGTTTTGAAATTTTATGAGTATATTACTGATACCACTCTACAACTTTTCCACGGTAGGGTGAAAAGAATTTCGAAAAAACTTTTACACTCCGCCCTACTCCATAATTATTATGCATAAAAGAATTTCAAATTTTCATTTTAAATAGGACATGGTAATCACTTAGTTTCTTTATATCAACTTTCTTGTTTAAAAATTTAATTACTTTAATTCATGTTCCTTTTTTCTTTCAAAATAAATGAATGAATATATAAATAAAAGATCGTCTTATTTCAATATGATGAAAAAGTTGTTTATATGAAATTATTCTTTAAAAATATAATCTCACATCCTTTTTTTTTTCTTTTTGGCACAGTTCTAACGGAAAACTTGTATGCATATGCATATATAACATATAACTTATATTGAACTTATATGCATTTCAAGCTTCGTATATTTTTGATAAAAAATCAATATATCATTTCCAATGTGCTGTCATAATCATCTTTATTTTAAACATTGACATATCTTATTTCACAATTTTTTTTCTCACAGGGAAATCTTTTAATTACATTTAATTGTTGTGGATTATTTATTACATTAGATTTTGAATGTTTATAAATTATAGAGAAAATAAAACATTTTACAAGAAAAACGCTTTATAAAAGTATAAAATTTTGAATAATAAAATGAAAAGATATGAATAAAATTAATAAAAATCAGCGAATGTTCTTTAAGAGTTAAAATACTTTTACAGGTAATGACACAAATGCATTAAACCATGTATACTTCAGTGGATGTTTCACAAAAATTTTCAGTTTTTCGTTATTATCAGCATTTATCTGACCGGATTATATTGTTTCAAAAGTCTGAAAATAATAGAAAAGAAACATCCAATGAAGTATTTTTTAATGATATAATAAATAATTTCCAGCAAAAATAAATGTGCCTTATTTGAATATCGCATTAAGATAGCGATAGCACTGAAAAGTAAGAAATTATATATGAATATATTTATCTATCTATCTATCAATCTATATGTATCTATATCTATCTCTCTCTCTCTCTCTCTCTCTCTCTATATATATATATATATATATATGGGTCTATGTCATTTCGCCGACAACCAAATCACCGACAAGACATTTAGCATACAGAAAAGGGTACTACGAAAAAATGTTACATCGTGTGGGTCTGGAATTTACAATTAATCACGACCAATAAGGAAAAAAAAAATTAAAAGTGTGTGTCCATGTGGCCTAAGTCAGTTCTATGGTTCTCCATCTCCGAACCTTGTTTAACAAACTTTATTTTAAAATATAACACATATAAAACTTTATTTAAACACATAATACAATGTACATAGAATTAAAAGGCAGGCAGCAGGCTGGCTAATGACGACTCCCGGAATCTTGAGGACCATCAGTCATCCGGGTGTGTTCAAAATAGACGTCCTGAGAGTAACTTATGGTCTCAGAAACAATAATTTTCCTCATCATTTTTGCATAATTTTCTGAGCATAATCTCCGGATGACTCTGTCATTTTTAGGGTCCCAAGATCCAAGGGCACCGACCACGATCGCTTCAACTCGTACTCTTTTGTTATTTACTGTAAGTTCATGAGCTAAATTAGCGTATTTGTCTTCCTTCCTTTTTCTGGCAATCGAAAAGGCTTCCGCTCCATTCTCGAATGGGCACGTCACATCAATAATTAAAATGTCATTATCTTTTTGGAGAATAAGATCGGGTCGGCAGTTTTGAGTCCCAATTACTTGATCCTCACCAAGGATGGTCCATCTACCAGAGGCAGCTTTTTTGATACGACTGACCACTGCATTGTGGCGCTTTTTATATAGAGTACTATGTACCATACAGTGGTTTAACACATGAGGTAAAGTCTCCGGCAGTGGACATTTTCTACATTTAATGTTAGTGTGGCCACGGGCTTTCTTGATGGCATTCAGTTGATAGAGCAAGCCCAGCCGTGCCTTATGTATAAAACGCCAGTTTTTGAATGTTGTATATTTGCCATCTCTGAAAAAGTGACAGCTGGACTTGGCCGCAGCCACACATATATTCGTTTTGCCTTGGTGAGGGTGAGCCCTCAGTGACAGGGTACGTTTATTTCTAAGGAATTTTCTAATAGATTTAAAAATAAACTTCCTGTTACGTTGAGCATCGTCACCAAATTCAAGCTCGATGTTATGAGCATCCTCAATCGACCACCTCACCCCCAGTCTCCTGGTAGCTTGGCGTGCTCTTGACCAAGGCGACCTATATTTATCAGAGGTCCGGGTAGCAGGCGCAGAATTAAGGTAGTCTTGCATATTACGATGGCTGGTGGAGTCTTGTCGATAATTTGCAGTTTCCACAAGCTCATCCCAGGCTAACTTTTGGACAACTTTATCAGTAGATGTTAAGAGTTTGAACCCCCCGTCAATAAGGGCGATGTCACTGTCCTCAGCCGCCAACGGAATACCAAATAAGCCATCTTCTCTATCACCATACAGGTACTCGTTGGCGGCGTTTGACGGGAGGCCAAGAGTTTTTTTTAATAAGGGTCTGAGGGAATCATCAATATAGGTCCAATCAGTTTTAGATATTTGTTCGGTTCTCTGGAGGAATTGCAACGAGGGATAAAAGAAGGATTTAATGCAGTCGATCCTCTGCCAGGGGGTAAGCTGAGAGGTTAAGATTTTAATACCCCTCTGCCGGATGTCCTCAACAGTGACCGAGTCACGCGGAAGGAATACTCCAATGGGTTTGCCTAAAAACTTCGTCGCATCCCCATTCTCCATATGGGGGATATGTGACCCGGCCAAGTTAAACTTAGTGTTTCTACATCCAGCAGGGGGTTTGCTGCTATAATGGAGGGTTACACATTTTTTGGCATTAAATATTAAACCTATTTTTGTAGCAAGAAGATTGATAAGATTGAGAAGGGCCTGTAGGTCCCCCGCCGATCTAGCAATTAGGAGTATGTCATCGGCGTAAGCTAAAATATAGTGAAACATACTCCTTAAAGTAGGGTCCCTAGCAGAGCCCTCCCGCTGAACTTTCAAAATAATAAAGTTAATGGCCAGGATAAAGAGTACCCCGCTCAAGGGATCCCCTTGCCTGACCCCGGTGGTGGCCTCACGAGGGGTTGAATGGCCTTTGGTAGTTTTATAAGTGGTCTTCGCCCCCCCATAAACATCTTTGATAATAGAAATAAAATCATCCCCTGCCCCAACTAATTTTAACGTTTCAAAGATCACCCAGTGGGGCAGGGACCCAAAAGCATTAGAAATATCAAGGGAGGCGAAGAACAGATCCTTTTTACTAATTTTAGACTTCCTCATAATCATGTCAAGAATATAGTTATTTTCAAAAACCCCATCGTGAGGTAAAAAACCCTTCTGGCATGGAGAAAGGATATTATTATTCTCCAGCCAGAGGTAAAGTCGCTTAGTAAGGCAGCTGGCGTAGAGTTTGTAAATGGTATTCCCAAGAGCAATCGGCCGCCAGTTACCAGGATCGCTTTTGGGACCTTTCTTATAAATTAAGATTGTAGTGGTGTTTTTCCAGGAGGATGGGACAGCGTGGAACTTAAGACAACAGTTATATAGTGGAGTAAGAGCATTAGCTTTGGGATCAACTATTTTAAGGTGGTTATAAGTTAGACCGTCTGGGCCCGGGGAGGTGCTTTCGCAGGCACGTAATTTTTTGGAAATCTCTTTTTTAGTGAATGGGCTAGTGTCCATTTTATCATTCACAGTATCATATTCATTCATAAACTCAGTATTGTTTGGTTTCTCATACTCATTACTATTGTAGTGATTAGCAACCTCCTCCGGGTCCAGATCGCAAAATTCAGAATCGTCATTGTTAATAAGGCGGAGTGCTTTTTTTTCTATTTTTCCTGTACAATTTTTGGATATCAGAGTGATTATTTGGGTTAATAACTTTGGGAGGGCGGACTGCCCCATCCTCAGGTTTAGATTTAAAATTAAGATGTTTTTTAATAGAAGTTATGAAATCATCAGCAATAGATTGAAATTCATCAAAGTTAGCGGAAGGATCATTATAAATTTCTAAAAACCTGTTTGCGTACCTTTCTATGAATTGAGGGTCTGACGGGATTGCCCCGGGAATAGCATCGCCAGCGCCACTACCACCGGGGTCGTCATCGTCATCCCCACCGTCATCACCAGGGTCCTCCCCCATATCGTCACCAGTACCCAAATTCGGGTCCGCTTCAATGGTGACAAGAGAATCAGTTGAACTGGATTGGTCAGCAGGGCAATTCTCACTGACAGGGTGATCAACAGAAATAGGGTGATCATTAATTTCCTTCGGGACAGTATTGACATCAACTGCATTATCAATTAACCCTACATTACACCCAATATCAGGAGGGTCATCAACAGTTTTGGGAACAGTACTAATATTACAAACAACGGGGCACTCCTTTATACCCGTACTGCCACCTCGGGAGAAAAGGCCCCACGAATGTCTAGGGACATCATGAGAAGGGTTAAAAGAATTAAAAATGACAGATTCATTGAAAATCTGGTTTTCAGCAGCCTGTAAAAGGGGCTGGGAGCTAAAATCATTTGTATAGGTTAAAATATTAGAGTTAGAAGCCTTAGGCGGAACGATCACTGGGTAATAAGAATCATCACCTTTAGAATCACTAATATCACTAAGCTTAGTAAAAACCTGACCCGAGGCAGCATCATCCTGGCCATTAAAGGGACAGCTCTGGTCAGAGTCCGACTGCTGCGAGGCCCGGGATGAGCAGGGAACAAAGTCAGGGTCAGAGTCATTTTTATCGCATATAGTATCATCAGATAACCTAGTATTATCGTTAAAATTACTTCTGGTAGAGGAAAGCACAGGATCACTAATTCCGCTACCAGTCACTATAGTTAAAAGCTCATCAACATCTTTGTCCGTTATAACGATTGAACTATCACCACCGGGCAAATTATCACTGGCATTGCAAGAAGGATTAGATTTATTAACTTCCATGAATTTTTTAGTGTCCTCAATAAACCTATCAATCTCATTAGTATCAATAAGAGGTTTTTTAGTTCTAACTCTTAATTCTCTAAGGCTAGGAGTTACATTATCACTAACCTTCTTCTTAGGATTAGAAATCAACGAACTATTAGATACAGTGGAGATCGACAAACTCTTCCTGACGCTAGACGAGGATGCAACAACCCCACCAGTCCCTTTCCTTTTACTGGTGATCGGGAGGGCATTTTTCAGATTATATTTGTCTTGAATATCGCTTTTAATATGAATTTTCTTGTGATTACTGAGTCCCCTCCAGTTAGGAAAAGCAATACTACACTGATCGCACCGGAAGGGACACCCATCGTTAGTCTGGACTAACATACTTCTATTTCTAAAACAGGCATGGTTGGACAGGCACCTCCCAATCACCGTATGACAGATGGAGCACCAGTTGGTTTTCCCCGAGACCTCTACTTTATGTATTTATTTCATGTGGCGAACTAAACCGTTCACCACAGAGTACTTGTCATTTTTCCCTGTGTCGCTCTTGATCATGACTTTGCACATACCAATCAGACATTTCACAGGGCATTTAATAGGCCAGGAGACGGTGAGGTGGGCGGACAAGACATTTAGCATACAGAAAATTTTACTACGGTAAATATTAATCCGTGTGGGTCTGGAATTACAATCGTGCAAGTTAATAGTGTGTGTCCATGTGGCCTTAATTTAATCTGTGGTTCCTTATCTCAGAACCTTGTCAAATAAACTTTATTTAAAAACATGATAAAATAACTATTTACAAATACATAATAAAAATATTAAAAGCATTAAGAGAATATCAAACAGCAGCATGGCTATCTTTGGTGACCCCCTGAGTCCTGTGGATCACCCTTGATATGTTCGTAGTATATGTCCCGGGAGTAGCTGATGGTCTCACTTACAATAATTTTACGCATAATCTTAGCATACTTCTCGGAACATAATCGTCTAATGACCTTGTCGTTGGCAGGATCCCAGGAACCCAGGGCTCCAACAACTATCGCCTCGACCCTGACGTTACATCCATTTGCAGAGAGCTCTTGTGCTAATTCCTTGTACTTTTCTTCTTTAATTTTACGAGCATCACTAAAAGCATTTAGCCCATTTTCAAACGGGCATGTGATATCTAGAATAAGGATGTCCTTGTTCTTCTTAATCACCAGGTCGGGACGACAGTTGGCGCTTCCAACAACTTGATCTTCCCCAAGCAGAGCCCACCTACCAATAGCAGCTTTTTTAACTCTCCCGACCACTGCATTATGTCGTTTTCTGTATAAGGTGCTGTGCACCATGCAGTGATCGAGGACATGAGGCAGGGTCTCCACCTGAGGACACTTGCGACATTTCTTATTACTGTGGCCGCGAGCATGATTATAGGCGTTTAATTTGTTAAACAAGCCCAGCCGCGCACGATGGACAAATCTCCAGTCTTTAAATGTAGTATATTGTCCGTTGGAGAAAAAGTGGCAGCTGGACTTAGCTGCGGCCACGCAAGCATTAGTCTTGCCTTGATGTGGGTGGTCCCGGAGCGATTGCGTTCGCTTCCCCCTCAGAAATTTACGCATGCTCTTAAAGATCAGCTTGCGATTGCTCTGGGCCTCACCCCCAATAATTAAATTCACCTGAAGAGCATCATTTGTCTGCCACTGCACATCTAATCTTTTAGTGGCCTGGCGTGCCCGCGACCAGGGAGACCTGTACTTGTCTGAGGTGCGGTCAGACGGTGCGGAGTTAAGATATTTATCAACATTCAGCTGACTGGTGGACTCGTACCTCCAGTTTGCAGTGTCAATTAACTCGCCCCAGGCTAGCCTCTGAATTATCTTATCATTTGACGTTAGTAACTTGAACCCCCCATCAATTAAAGCTATATCGCTATCTTCAGCCGCCAACGGTATTCCGAATAATCCATCTTCTCTATCGCCATATAAATACTCGTTGGCGGCATTAGATGGGAGGCCCAATGCTTTCTTAATTAAGGGCTTTAAAGCATTATCAATAGACGACCAATCGGTTTTGGACAGTTGGTCAGTTCGCTGCATAAAAAGTAATGATGGATAAAAAAAGGTTTTAATGCAGTCTAACCTCTGCCAAGGGGTTAACATGGATGACATAATTTTAAGACCCCTCTGTTTTATGCTGTCAACCGTGACTGAGTCCCTAGGAAGAAAACTACCGATAGGCTTACCCAAAAAAGTAGTGGGGTCACCGTCAATAAGGCAGGGTAGTTCAGACCCAGCCAGGTTAAAACGGGTGTCACGACAGCCAGCAGGGGGTTTGGAACTATAATGTAATGTTACACATTTATTAGGATTGAATTTTAAGCCTATTCTAATAGCGAGAACATTAATTAAATGTAGGAGGGCCTGCAGATCCTCGGCACTACGAGCAAGAAGGAGCATGTCATCAGCATATGCTAAGATAAAATGAAATAGCTCCTTCGTGCCGGGATCTCTAACAGAACCCTCTCTCTGAATCTTAAACAGAATGAAGTTGATAGCCAGTATAAAGAGCACCCCGCTAAGTGGGTCGCCCTGCCTGACCCCGGCGGCTGCCACACGAGGGGTAGACTGGCCTTTAGTTGTCCTGTAGTTCGTAATAGCCTCCCAATAGATGTCTCTGACTATAGAAATAAAATCCTCCCCCGCACCAGCATGTTTAAGTGATTCAAAAATCACCCAGTGGGGGAGGGAACCAAAAGCATTCGAGACATCGAGGGAGGCAATAAACAGGTCTTTCTTCCTCACCTTACTGTTTCTCATCACCATGTCTAATATGTAATTATTTTCGAATACCCCATCGTGGGGCAGAAATCCCTTCTGGTTGGGGGACAAGATCTTATATTTCTCCAACCAGAGGTAGAGACGCTTTGACAGGCAGCTGGCATAAAGTTTGTATATCGTATTGCCGAGGGCAATCGGCCGCCAGTTCCCAGGGTCGGATCTATTGCCTTTTTTATACAGAAGAATGGTAGTAGTTTTCTTCCAGGACGGCGGGACAGCTTTAAATTTAATACAACAATTATATAGGGGCGTTAAAGCGACAGCATTTTTATCAACTAAGCGGAGATGGTTATAAGTCAAGCCATCTGGACCCGGGGAGGTGTTTTCACAAGATCTCAGCTTCCTCGAAACCTCCACCCTCGTGAAGGGATCACAGCTCATTTGCGCGGCAGCTGGATCACCTTCAGCCATAAAATCAGTTGAGGGCGGGGGATCAGAGGACCGGCCGGCATAGTGATCAGCAACCTCTTCCGGATCCAGATCACAGAAATCACTATTGTCATTTAAAATTAATCTAAGGGCTTTCTTACGGTTCTTGCGGTAAAGTTTCTGTATATCAGTAGCATTAGTTGGATCAATAGTTTTAGGGGGACGGGCTGCCCCGTCGTCCTGTCTATTTTTAAAATTTAATTCTTTTTTAATAGCGCTGATGAAGTCATCAGCCACGGAGCAGAATTCACCAAAATTGGCATTATTATCATTAAGAATTTTAGTAAATCTGTTGGAAAAATGGGTAACGAGGGGGGGATCTGACGGGATTGCCTCGGGAATAGCGTCGCCAGCGCCACTACCGCCGGGGTCATCATCATCGTCACCATCGTCACCGTCGTCACCATCCATACCATCAGCAAGATTATCATTAAAGTTATCAGTAACAGTACTCGTAGAACTATTCTGACTGTCAGATTCATTTCTATCCTTACTACCAGTGGTTACATACTGTTCAACATTCTCATGGTCCTGGCTAGGGCAACTATTATCAAAACTACTCACAGAATCATTACAAATTACTTTAGGTATAGTTTCAGTACTATTAGCATTATTATGGTTCACATTACACTGATTCTGATTGTCATTTGCAGGGTGCTCAACAGACGTATTACAGCTGCCACCACCCCGATTACTATCGTTAAAAAGCCCAGCAGTGGGGACAAAAGAATTAAAATTTACAGATTCATTAAAAATAGGTTGATTAAAATCAGAACGATTAAAAACGGTCTCACCCTCAACCTGTATAGGGGGCTGGGGGGGAAATAAATGGTTAAAACTAGTAGTATCACCGGGTTGGAAATAAGAATTAAAATCCTTAGAATTAAAATCATTGTCAGAAGGTAAAATCTCATTAGGTAAAATCACATTAGCTAAATTATAACCCGAGGTGGCAGCAGACTGGCTATCAATAGGAACCGGGACAGAGGTAGACTGCTCAATGGCCACCTGGGACGGGCACTCAATAGTATTATACTCCACGGAGTTAATAGTTAAGTCACACTGGCCACCGGAGTTATCATGATAGTCGACAGACGAAACAGGTTTATCAATTCCACTACCAGTGACCACCTCCACAAATCGATTGATATCCTCATCAGTTATGATAATGGAGTCATTAATTGCGCTATCATTAATCGTCTCAATATTACTAGTCACATTTAAAAACGCTTTCGTATCCTGTATGAATTTATCAATATTATTCAAATTAGACTTATCAGTATTAGAGGATTTTTTACTGGTGGCTGCGGCAGTGGGATTCCTCCTCACTCCGGTGCCACTGACAAAGGACTTAGAAGCACTACTCCGATTACTAACATTAATATTAGCATTTCTATTGTTGACAGAAGGAGGGGTACGAGAATTCCCACCAGCTCTTAAATTCCTGCCAGCAATCGGCAGTGCATTTTTTCTATTATAGTTATCCTGTATATTCTGCTTCTTGTGAGCAATTCGATGGTTAGACAGCCCGCGCCAGTTAGGAAACGTCTCATCACACTGGTCGCAGGCAAAAGGGCAGTCAACATTAGTTTGAAAAAGCATAGGCCTGAGTTTAAAACATGAATGATTGGCCGGGCATCTGCCGATTGCAGTATGGCATACCCCGCACCAATTAGTCTTCCCCGATACCTCGACTTTATGGATCGTCTTCATATGCCTTATTAACCCATGTACTACAGTGTGCTGGTTCTCACTCTTTATTTTAGTAGTACATTTACCTATCATGCATTGGACCGGGCACTTAATAGGCCAGGTCACCGTTAGGTGAAGCCCATTTAATCTCGGGGGGACGTATAATATCTCTTCCTCCACAGCATCTTCATTACTCTCACCGCTAGCTCCAGAACCACCACCATCGGAAGCGCTAGCCATGCTGCAAAATACAACACAAGATATGAAATAATTATCACAATATCAGAAAATGATACTTTAAAAACCAGATGTCGAATCTGGTTGTAAAGAATAAAAACCAATGTGCTAAAACCGTGTTTGTACAAAAACACATGTAAAGACTAAAAACATTAAAAGTGTGCTTGTATAGAGCACATGTAAGAGCTAAAAACGATGATACTGTATACAGGCGCGATGAAAATATATGAAAATGAATATGAAACTATATACACATAAGAATGATGATGAGTTCTCATGCAATGAGAAAAATAAAGATATGAAAATATGTGTGCAGTCGTATTTAACGACCTTCTGCACCGCAAGGTCAGTCAAAGCAATTTCTAAAATCTCAATCTAAAAAGTTGACATATAATACACATACACAAAGCCGATACGTTGTCACTACTGTCAAAATGTTAGTATCAGGCTCACCGGATACTCAAAGGCAACCGGGACAGCAAGAAGTCAAGCAAACAACGAAAACAACAAAAGATTTCGGTGGGCGGACAAGACATTTAGCATACAGAAAATAGTCGACAGGACGTTTGGCCGACAAGTACATTTAGCAGACACGTACATTTAGCCGACAGGACATTTGGCCGAAACGTACATTTAGCCGACAAGACATTTGGCCGAAACGTACATTTAGCCGACAGGACATTTGGCCGAAACGTACATTTAGCCGACAGGACATTTGGCCGAAACGTACATTTAGCCGACAGGACATTTAGCCGACAGGTCAATTAGCCGACAAGACAATTAGCCGACAGGACATTTAACCGACAGGTCAATTAGCCGACAAGACGATTAGCCGACAAGACATTTAGCCGACAAGACGATTAGCCGAAAGGTCATATAGCCGACAAGACGATTAGCCGACAGGTCAATGGGCCGACAAGTCAATTTGCCGACAAGCCGATTAGCCGACAGGTCAATTAGCCAACAAGCCCATTAAATGATTTGTATTTGCAAAATTCTGTATGTACTTAGTAAGTAAGAATAGGACGAAGCCTATTTAATATCAGTAACCTCGATTATCCAGAACTATTTTTTTCGGACTCTCGAAAAATTTTTTTTAATGGATTTACACGTTTCAGATACTGGAGATTCCGAAAAACATATCCTTCTATAGTAAAAATAAAGCTAGCCTTAAAAGGAATGACTCCTGGAATGCTGCTGATGTGTAAGATATCCGTTATGCGTCGCGAAGCGATTCCATAGGGTATCGGCAAGCGCAGCAAGCAGGGGTAACCTACAACTTGGAATCGCGAAGCAATCACGCGGGGAGGTTGGCGAGCGTAGCGAGCGGGGGGGCGAGCCCCCGTAGTTTTCAGAAAAAAATTGCCGTCCGTCTGTCTGTATGTAAACGCTCTATCTCACGAACAAATGGAGATAGAGACTTAAAATTTTGTATGTACTTAGTAAGTAAGAATAGGGCGAAGCCTATTTCCTCGATTATCCGGAACAATTTTTTCGGACTCTCGAAAAAAAAAAGTTGCCGGATTTACACGTTTCAGATACTCTCCTCCCCCAAAGGGGAACTTTTTAAATTTTTATCCACAGCACTCGTGTTGCACGTCTTTAGAAAGGTCTGAAACTGCCTTTTCCTATTATGGATGTCTTGTGTGTCCCCCTCCGCTCTGCCCCCAGGGGGGGGCACATTTTTAATTTCTTTACAATACCAGTCGTGTGACACATCATTTGAAAGGTCTACAACTGCTTATTCATATTATGGATGTCTTGTGTGTCACCCCGCACTCTGCCCCCCCCAAGGGGGGGCACATTTTTAATTTTTTTACAACACCAGTCTTGTGACACATCATTTGAAAGGACTGCAACTGCTTATTCATACCATGGGGTATTGGCGAGCTCAACAAGCAGGGATACCCTACAACTTCGAATCGCAAAGCGATTACGCGGGGAGTTGGCGAGGGTAGCGAGCAGTGGGGCGGAGCCTCCAAATTTGCAGAAAAAAAATTGCCGTCCGTCTGTCTGTCTGTCTGTAAACTTTCTATCTCACGAACAAATGGAGATAGAGACTTAAAATTTTGTACGTACTTAGTAAGTAAGAATAGGGCGAAGCCTATTTAATATCAATAACCTCGATTATCCGGAACTATTTTTTTCGGACTCTAGAAAAAAGAATTTGACGGATTTACACATTTCAGATACTGGAGATTCCGAAAAACATATTTTTAGAAAAAAAAATTGCCGTCCATCTGTTTGTCTGTAAACGCTCAATCTCACGAACAAATTGAGATACAGACTTCAAATTTTGTATGTACTTAGTAAGTTAGAATAAAACGAAGCCTATTTAATATTACTAACATTTGTCTGAAAATGGTAGGAACAGTTTTAAAAGTTCCGTCCATTATCCAGAATTTTTACAATTGTAGTTGCTTTAAATTTTATTTTGTGGTGAAAAGGAAAATTCTTTAATATCTTTAAAAAATAGCTGACCACTTAAAGCCACTGCGTACTGAACGGGTAAAGTTCCCTAATTGTTTTGGGTCTACTGGAGTATTAGTATGCTTTACTCTGTTAATTTGTCGTCTAAGTACATCGGCACCGGGAAAGCACGGCTGTATATCTTGAGCTACGGATGATTTTACAGAATTTATAATTTGAACTGGTCGATCATTAGACTGCTTTGAAAGAGCTTTCATTTCATTTTTTCCTTTTAAAATGAAAGACTTACTTGCCTCTGGAGCATGGTTATGAGAATGGGTATCAAACTTATTAACTATATGGTGGCCATTTAAGAAAGGTTTAACAGCTGTTCCAGTGCATCTGGATTTCTTCAAATTCTTTCTTTCGCAAATCCAATAAAAGTATTCTTCACGATTTTTATCTTTTAAGAAAAGAAATCCATTAATGTAGATTTTAGGTTGTGTCTCTTTGTGAGATGATAATTTCTGCTGGTTAAGAATCATTATCGGAATCATCTAAATTATTGGACATCGTGGAGAAATCCGTAAAATGGTCCGGACTATCAATATGAGTATCAGAAAACCAAATGAAACCTTCAGTGAATGTTTGCAGGGTGATATAACCAAAGAACATCATTGCTTAGTGCATGTAACTGTGGCGCCAGTTTATTCCCGTCTTTTGTTACAAACATTAGGAAATAATTTAAAAAAAAAAATCTTGTGTTTAAAAGATTGTAGGAAGTAGCTGAAATTAAAATCTTTATATATAAAAATCTTCTGTGCGTGTGTATGTAATTGAACTCCTCCTAAACAACTGGACCGATTTTGATGAAATTTTGTGTGTGCGTTCCAGTAGATTCGAGAATGGTTTAGATTCACATTTCGTCGAAATTGATTCAGTACTTTTTTAGTAATTAGGCAAAAACTAATAGTTAGTGATTTTTCGTTAATTAAAAGTGCTATATATATTAAAGAAAGTCAGGATTTCGTATTAATCATAGCACAATAAAATCTACCGATCCAAAAATCTTGAAAATTGGGGTAAAAATACTTCTTATAACATTGAGTTCCGCTAAAAAGGGATTTTCGAAAATTCCACCCCAAAGATGAATAGAAAAGAGAACGAACTTTTAAAAAATTCCATAAAAATCGGCTTTTGTAGTTATTTTTCAACTGATAACATATTTTAGTGCATTTTTTCATTCTGAATCGAATGGTACTAAGCAAATTCGTTTAAATCCAGCAGTTCGTGAGATAATTCACATTTTCCTAGTTTGGCGATGTCTTAGGCGCAAAAGCCTGAAATTTTCAATATCTTTATATATATAAATCTTCTGTGCGTGTGTATGTAATTGAACTCCTAAACAACCGGACCAATTTATATGAAATTTTGTGTGTGCGTTCCAGTAGATTCGAGAATGGTTTAGATTCACATTTCGTCGAAATTGATTCAGTACTTTTTTAGTAATTAGGCAAAAACTAATAGTTAGTGATTTTTCGTTAATTAAAAGTGCTATATACACTGGCGGAAAAAAAAATCCCAACACCAATAAAGACTTGTGTTAGCTAAACGAAATTTTGTAGGCGTGTTTATACATCTGAAAGACGACATTGATTTAAATTTCATGCTTCGCGCATACGTGTGGTGCTAGTATCGCCACTCACAACTTTAAAACCAGGTTTGCTTTAAATGCGTGCTGTAAAGTTTGTGAGCATTATTTGATCTACAAAATTTGATGGATTGAGTTGAGATTGATCATGAATGCCTTTAAGAAGACGAAGAAGCTATTATCATCAACTCCCAGAGTTGGAAAGAGGTCGTAAAGTAGGGCTACGAGAAAGTGGATTTTCTTTCCGCGATTTTTCAGAAAGACTTGGACGGAATGCATCGACTGTGTATGATTGTTGGGAGTAGGGGTCAAGGGATGGTACTGCCTCAAGAAGACCAGGCTCCAGGTGAGCATGTGGCACTACTGAGAGGGAAGTCCGTCGTATTCGGCGTACGGCTGTGGTGCATCGTATTGCGTCTGCGACAGAAATTCGAGCTGCAGTTGGCACCAAAGTGACACAACGAACTGTTATAAATCGGTTACTTCAAGGGCAGCTCGATGCAAGGCATGCATTCCACTGACTCGAAGTCATTGCAGTTTGCGACGCCAATGATGTCAAGCCAGAGCTCACTGGAGGATGAAGTGGAGATCTGTTTTGTTTTCTGATGAAAGCATGTTCTAGCTTGGTGCCAATAATGGTCGTGTGCTGGTCAGAAGGAGGCCAGGGGAACGCCAGCAACCAAACTGTCTGCAGCCTAAACACACTGGATCTACAATCTGGATTCATGGTCTAGGGAGCAATTCCCTATGACAGCAGAAGCACTCTCGTGGGTCTCTCAAACACACTGACTGCAAATGTATACGTCAGTCTGGTAATTCAACCTGTAACAGGAGATTTCAACAGGATAACGCTCGCCCTCATGCCGCTGTTGTAACGCAATGTGTTCTACAGAGTGTCGACATGTTACTTTGGCCAGCCAGATCACCAGATCTGTCTCCCATTGATCACGTATAGGATATCATTGGATGAGAATTTCGGTGTCATCCCCAGCCAGCACTGACCATCACAGTATTGACACAACAAATACAACAAGCATGTAACTCCATATTACAAAGTGACATTCGGCACCTGTATGACACAATGCATGCACGTGTGCAGGCTTGCATTCAAAATTCGGGCGGTTATAGCAACTATTAATGTAACAGCATTTCACATTTGAAATGCATTTTATTGACCTTAAATTAACCTGTGATCTCGAAAATCTAATCAATTAAACATGTTAACTAGACAAATGCACTGTCCAAATTTCATTACTCTACAATAAGTTTTTCTTGGTGTTGGGAATTTTTTTTCCGTCAGTGTATATTAATCCGTCAGTGTATATATACTGATTTCGTATTAATCATAGCACAATAAAATCTACCGATCCAAAAATCTTGAAAATTGAGGTAAAAATACTTCTTATAACATTGAGTTCCGCTAAAAAGGGATTTTCGAAAATTCCACCCCAAAGATGAATAGAAAAGAGAACGAACTTTTAAAAAATTCCATAAAAATCGGCTTTTGTAGTTATTTTTCAACTGATAACATATTTTAGTGTATTTTTTCATTCTGAATCGAATGGTACTAAGCAAATTCGTTTAAATCCAGTAGTTCGTGAGATAATTCACATTTTCCTAATTTGGCGATGTCTTCGGCGCAAAAACCTGAAATTTTCAATGCTTATCTTTATATATAAAAATCTTCTGTGCGTGTGTATGTCACTGAACTCCTCCTAAACAACTGGACCGATTTTAATGAAATTTTGTGTGTGTGTTCAAGTGGATTTGAGAATGGTTTAGATTCACATTTTATCGAATTTGATTCAGTACTTTTTTTGTAATTAGGCAAAAACTAATAGTTAGTGATTTTTCGCTAATTAAAAGTGTTGAATAAGTTCGATGAATGGAGTGCGGACGGAATGTCGGAGCGGTCTATGGCGCCAGATTTAAGCTCAGCTTCTTGAAGAAAGAGATCGCGTGTTCGAACCCCACTGCTGACAAACGTGTATGCTTTACAATAATATTTACTGTATTATAATTTTGATTAACCGGCTTCAGACAATCGTTAACTTTTAACTAAAAAGAGAAAAATAAACTTTTCTATCAAAACTTGAACCGACTTCAAAAACTAATGAAGAGTAAAAAATAATTTCCTTACATAATTGTAATAAGAAATTAAATTAAGAGCGTAGTGTTTATTCTGCGTTATTACCATATTTACGTACATTTATTTGTTTTTCTGGAGTCGGTGCCAAGAAGGATAACGTCTGTCGGTGACAGGACAACGTCTGTCGGGTGCGCTAGTCTGTCTATACTAATAAAATAACAAATCGCTCTGTGTGTGTGCCGGGCTTGGCCCGTGGCCCGTAGCCGGCCCGGCGGAATTGTTTCAAATCTTCTAACGGGCCGGGCCGGGCCGGCAGAATCAGAATAGTTTTCTCAACGGGCCGGGCCGGGCCGACAAACAAAATAAACGGGCCGGAAAAAAAATTGAACGGGCCATACGGGCCGATAAAAAAATTTTCGGGCCTACCGGCCTGTTCTGAAGATTTCAGCATATCTTGAAAAGATATCTTAAGCATGCGTTGAAAATATGACCTATTTTCAACGCAAATGGTTTTAACGAGAACAAATATAAATGTGCGTCACGAGCCATACTAGTTTGACAGCATCAATATAAAAATGTAACTTGTACAGTGTGAGATCGGCATCGGACAGTTAACTCATACCGGGCCGAGATCAAGCTTGCATTATTTTTCTACATATAGACTTGCCGGACCGGAACAAGACTTAATTGTTCTCAAAATCTGTAGGGCAGACAACATGATTTATAAAATTATTAACAGCGATAAGGAACTTATGTTAGATTAATCTTTGGATATATACTTCTTGATGGTTTTTAAATTAATTTCTCAATAACGCGAAAGTTTGGCACATTTTCAGATTAATTTTAAATTGTAAAAATATAAAAGTGATAAGCCTGACTATTGATGGCATTTGGAATCGAATAGCATTTTTTATTTTTGATGAATAAAATACTTGCATAAATTTGTTCAGATACAATAGTTTCTCAAATGGTTGCAGGTTTTTCTCCCTTCCCATGCTATCGCTTCCGGAAATTCTATTGAAAATGCTAACTATAGCAATAATTTATTTCCTTTCAGTATTCTTAAATTGCTTGTATCAAAAAACGGATAATGCCACTTGATTATATAGTTTCTGAATAAAGATACCTGCTGTGCGTTTCTGAGAAAAAATTAATTTAGAAATGTATCAGAAAGGCGCATATTTGAGTTAACGAATGAATTTGGATTTAAAATCTTTAATTAAATGATATAGAAATATTTTTATAAATCTTCTTTTATTAAACAGCTTCAAAAGTTACGATGTTTTTAACTTTTTTCTTTTATTCTAAGCCATAATAATTTTTTGATGAATCTTTATTTGATTGTTGAAAGCCTAAGAATTTTAGTAATCACTAATGTTGCTAATGTGTATTTCCTCTAAAATATACTGTTAAATCATTCCATAGATGTGTATGCAGTATTCTTAAAAAAAATCTTAATTATATGAAAAAAAATCTGAATTTTTTAGAAATCGTAGAAATTGTAACGGGCCAAAACGGGCCGGGCCTGTTTTCACTGATTTCTGTACGGACCGGGCCCGGCCTAAAATATAAAAATTTAAACGGGCCGGGCCCGGGCCGAACTTTTGAGTTTTATAACGGGCCGGGTCGGGCCGAAAAATTTTCCTATGGGCCGGGCCGGGCCCGGGCCTGGAAATTCCGGCCCGTGCAGACCTCTAGTGTGTGCGTTTGTGTGTATGCGATAGTTAGAGAAAACTACGTCACGTACCAGGTTCAAGTTTTTTGTGAAGATTGTCCAAGATCTTTCCTACTGTACCTGACCCTCAGAATTTTAAAATCTTATACTATAATGCGAGCAAAAATTGTGTGTGTGTGTGTGTGTGTGTGGGTAAATTTTATCTCAAAAACGGCTCTAACGATTTTCGCAAAAATTTGGATTTTACCATTTTTGGGCACGAGAAGACCATTGGGCTAGGTCCCATGTTCGGGAAAATTCGATTACTGGGTCATTTTGGATCACAATGGGTCAGGATCAAGCTATTTATATCTATAGAACGGCTGGATCGATTTTAAGGAAATTTACCCAATCGTTTTTTGGCACGAGACAACTATTGGGCTGGGTCACATGTTCGAAAAATTTCGATTAGTGGGTCCTTATGGGGTCATTATGGGTCAAGCCATTTTTATCTAAAAAACGACTCTAACGATTTCGACCAAATTTTATATTGTATCGCTTTGGATTACAAGAAGACCATTGGGTTAGGTAACATGTTCGAGAAAATTCGGTTAGTGGGTCATTTTTGGGGTCATTGTGGGTCATGCTATTTTTATCTAGAGATCTTCTGACGCAATTTTGACTAAAATTGCATTCTATGGTTTTCGGGTACAAGAAAAACATTGGGCTAGGTTACATGTTCGAGAAAAAAATTTAATGGATCATATTGGGTAATTAAGAGTCTGGGTGAAGCTATTTATATTTAAAGAAAAGCGTGATCGATTATAACGAAATTTTGTATGTAGCAGTTTTTTGACATGAGAAAACTAATAGGTTAAATCAAATGTTTGAGAGATTTCGATTATAAGAGTCATTTGTGGGTCATGATGGGTCATAATGGGTCATGGTCAAGCTATAGCTAAAGAACAGGTGGATCGATTTTAACGAAATTTTGTATACAACATTTTTTTGGCACGAGAAAACTATTGGGCTAGGTCTCATGTTCGAGAAATTTCGATTACTGGGTCATTTTGGGTCATAAAGGATCTGGGTCGAACTATTTATATTTAAAGAACGGCAGGATCGATTTTCACGAAATTTTGTACGTAACAGTTTTTAGACACGAGAAAACTAATGGGCTAAGTGACATGTTTGAGAAATTTAGATTATAAGGATAATTTGTGGGTCATGATGGGTAATAATGGGTCATGATCAAGCTATATCTAAAGGACGGGTGGGTCAATTTTAAGAAAATTTTGAATAGAACATTTTTGGGCACAAGAAAACTATTGGGCTAGGTCACATGTTCGAGAAATTCCGGTTAGTGGGTCACTTTTGGGTCATTTTGTCAAAATAAGGGTTCCTATGACTTTGACCAAGTTTCGTACTCTATTGTTTTGGATTACTAAAATTTTATTGGGTAAAATAACATGTTAGACACTATTCAATTAATGGGTCAAGCTAATTTTATCTAGAAAATTAGCTTGCGCAATTTTGACTAAATTTTGAATTCTATCGTTTTCGGGCTCTAGAAAATCATTGGTTTCAGTCAGATGTTCGAGAAAATTCGATTAACGGGTCATTTGGGGTCATAATGGGTTAAGATTAAACTAATCATATCTAAAAAACGGCTTTGTCGATTTTATTTAAATTTTGTATCCAACCGTTTATCGGCACGCAAAAACGAACGGGCTAGGTCACGTGTTCGAAAGATTTCGATTAGAAGGGTCATTTGTGGGTTATTATGGGTCATGCTAATTTCATCTGGAAAATGGCTCTCACCATTTTGAATATAATTTGTTTTATATAGTTTTCCTGCAACAGAAAACCATTGGGCTAGAACACATGCTCGCAAAAATTCGATTAGTGGGTCATTTGGGGTTATGATGGCTCAGGGTCATTCTAATTATATGTAACAACGACATAATCAATTTTATCTAAATTTTGTAAAGAATCTTTTTTTTTTTTTTTTTTGTCACGAGAAGACTATTGGGCTGAGTTGCATATTAAAAAAATATATTAATGGATCATTTCGGCTTCATTGAGGAATGTTGTCAAGCTGATTTTGCCTAAGAAATGGCTTAAACGATTTTCATTCAATTTTATATTTTACTGTTTTTGATTACCTAAAGACAATTGAGCTAAGTCACGTTTGATCAAATTTCATTAGTGGGTCATTTTTTGCAATATGGGTCAGGACCACAAGAGTCATACAGCCAATAAGTTGGCGGCTTTTGACAAAATATTGGCGACATTTGGCTGAAAAACCGACATTAAGATTACGAAAGCCAAAAAACGTATTTGGCATCAGGTGTAAGAATGTCGCCAAATTTGGCTATATCTGGCAAACAATATTGTCTTTCAGAATGTGAAGAAATTTTTATACATTTTTAATAGGATTCAAAATGGTTAAACCAATCAAAGTCGAGCTAAAAAAAGTAATTTGGATCGATGTCCTTTCGTTGTAAATTTTAAAATAATGTAAAAATGTGCATACATACATAGTTGTCTTATTGATTGTTTTCGTAAATAATACTATTATAAACAACATGTTTTATAGTAATAATACAGAGAAACTGATAAAGTGAAAATACTATATCGCATTGAACACAAAGTTAATTTTGACCGAGTTAAGCTCTGTCATTCCCGCTAGTTTTAATAATTAGTTGAGAAATTAATTAAAATCCTTAAAATAGAAGAAAGGGAAAATACTCATAATCCAATAAGAGCATAGATTTTTATCAAACCACAGAATATTTCTTCGAAAACGCAAAGAAAAGGAAAAGGGTTAATGTAAATACAGGGCTACCATGGCGATGAATACTAGGCTTTTTAATAAAGGACTGTATTTTAAATTCTTCTGGGCCTAAAAACTCAAAAATTAGACAGTTACATGCAGAAAAAATTCCCCTTTCAGAAATTCTAAAAATTATTTTCATACTCCTGTAAATAGTTGAAAAATCCGTAAAAATCCATTTATAAAAACTCATTTTATTTCCATTCAAAGAAACAGTATTTCCATAAATATTTCTGGAATTAGAGCAGGTATTTTGGAATGCAGACAGCTGGGCGTCCGATACCCTAATAGCATGCATGGTCACAGTGACGTCATTGTGAGTCACTTTGGTCACATTACATCTGTGACCAAAAAGCCACCTCTCAATGACGTCACATTGTGACTGAGACGTGACTTTCTTAAAAATCTTTAGAAATGTATAAATATCCTTCAAAATATGTTATTTACTTTAAAAAACATGTTTCTGGCAATTTAAATATCGTCGCTTTTGTCACAGTTTCGTCACAATGTTAATGTCAAATTAGTCACAAATGACACATTTTTCACAAATTTGTCACATTGTGAGCACTTTGTGAAACGTCACAAAAGAGCTCTAAAACGGCCATAACGACTTCACATTTTAGTCACTGTGACTTCACATCGACGTCACGTGACGTCACATCGACAATCGATGGTCACAAAGTCACAATGTGACTTCACAACGACGTTTCAGTGACGTCACCATGCTTTACGAGTAGTAGAGGCATTTTTAGACGATCTGTAAATATTTTCGAATTTTAAATTTATAAATTTAATTTTTATCAATTTAGATGACAAATTTTTCGCTGATTTCAAATGTGTAAATTTCTTCACATCCTCTTAATTACAACCTTAGATTTTAATTTTTAATTCGTTACTTGGATGACTTGCTTTATTTAAAAGCGAGTTTTTCTAAACGATAAATAGTTTTTATATCAGATTCTTTTGCACGTTATCTTTTTTTTTAATACACCATTTGGATATTTTAAAGCTATGCATCGGAAAATATCTTTAAACGCTGTTTTACGCTAACATCTAATTTTATAAAAATACAAGTTTTTTTTAAATAAAAAAATAGATTTTTAAAAAAGGAAAAAGAATTCTAAAACACAAATTAATTAGAATTCTAAAAAAAAAAGAAAAAAAAAAGAAAAAAAAGAAAAAACTTCACAAAAAGATAGTTTTTGAGCTTTCAAATAAAATATAACACATAGTACATATTTTAAAGAGTAGTGAGAATCAAATAAGGGGCAAGAAGATTTTTTAGGGGTAGCGGTCAAATACTTAAAATTGTACCGTTTCCTGCCATTTCAATTGCTGACTTTTCACTAAGCTCTGGGATAAATATTACTTATTTAATATAAAACTTTTAGATAGTTTATAACACATAACATAGATTTTAAAGAGTAAGGGACGTCAAATCAGTGTTGAATTCCTGAGAGGAATGTCCCGGGGGGACATTCCCCTCACGGAGCAATAAAATGTCCCCCCCCCCGGAAAATTTGAAATTTTGCGTATTTAATGGTCAAAAAGTACAATTCACCCCGCCGGAACTCTATAATCCCCCCGGAGCCATTGAAGTCCCTCCCAGAGAAAAATGTCTGAATTCTGCGTCAAATTATGGGTAGGAGGCAGGCAATAATCATTTTAGGGAGGGCGTGATCAAATATTTAAAACCGTACCGTTTTAGATGCGGATTTTTCATAGCCCTGGGATAAACAATACTTATTTAATATGAAATTTAGAAAGTGTATCCCCTTATATGTTGATGTATATTAATTCATAATTGTTACCCCAATTTTCGAATTATTAATTCATCAAATATCTTTCTTAAGTTTACAAAAAGTTTTTTTTTTTTTTAAGAAAAGAGTTCGCCCCTTGGTTCTGGAATACAAAACTAAAAGATTCTAGACACCCCCCCCCTCCTTTTTCTGCCTTGTATGCGCAGCATTTCTGCTAAACAGTACCGTAGGCAACGGGATTCGTTTAGAGAAAGTTTTTTTTTTTTTTTTTAAGATTTTGCAGTGCATGATTTAGGTTTAATGAAGAATATTTTTACGGGCCCGGGGAACGCCGAGCGGCTCATCTAATATAGGATAATATTTTATCTTCACACATTTTGTTAATTTAGTCACGTAATAATTTTACTCTTTTTTCTTTCATAAAACGAATAAAATAGGGGGGAGGCAGAGTGGGGGGTGACACACAAGACATCCATAATATGAATAAGCAGTTGCAGACCTTTCAAATGATGTGTCACACGATTGGTGTTGTAAAGAAATTAAAAATGTGCCCACCTGGGGGGCAGAGCGGAGGGGGGTGACACACAAGACATCCATAATATGAATAAGCAGTTGCAGACCTTTCAAATGATGTATCAAACGACTGGTGTTGTAAAGAAATTAAAAATGTGTCCCCCCCCCCTTCTGGGGAGGCAGAGTGCGGGGTGGCACACAAGACATCCATAATATGAATAAGCAGTTGCAGACCTTTCAAATAAAGTGTCACACGACTGGTGCTGTAAAGAAATTAAAAATGTGCCCCCCTGGGGGGCAGAGCGGAGGGGGTGACACACAAGACATCCATAATATGAATAAGCAGTTGTAGACCTTTCAAATGATGTGTCACACGACTGGTATTGTAAAGAAATTAAAAATGTGCCCCCCCCCTGGGGGCAGAGCGGAGGGGGACACACAAGACATCCATAATAGGAAAAGGCAGTTTCAGACCTTTCTAAAGATATGCAGCACGTGTGCTGTGGATAAAAATTTTAAAAGTTCCCCTTTCGGGGAGGACAATATCTAAAACGTGTAAATCCGACAACCTTTTTTTTTCGAGAGTCCGAAAAAAATAGTTCCGGATAATCGAGGTTACTGATATTAAATAGGCTTCGCCCTATTCTTACTTACTTAGTACATACAAAATTTTAAATCTCTATCTCCATTTGTTCGTGAGATTGAGCGTTTACAGACAGACAGACGGACGGCATTTTTTTTTATATATAAAAATGTTTTTCGGAATCTCCAGTAACTGAAACGTGTAAATCCCTCATTTTTTTTTTCGAGAGTCCGAAAAAAATAGTTCCGGATAATCGAGGTTACTGATATTAAATAGGCTTTCTCCTATTCTTCCTTACTAAGTACATACACAATTTTAAGTCTCTATCTCCATTTGTTCGTGAGATAGAGCGTTTACAGACAGACAGACAGACGGCAATTTTTTTTTCTAAAAATATGTTTTTCGGAATCTCCAGTATCTGAAACGTGTAAATCCATTAAAAAAATTTTCTAGAGTCCGAAAAAGATAGTTCCGGATAATCGAGATTACTGATATTTAATAGGCTTCATCCTATTCTTACTTACTAAGTACATACAAAATTTTGCAAATACAAATCGTCTAATCGGCTTGTTGGCTAATTGACCTGTCGGCTAATCGGCTTGTTGGCAAATTGACTTGTCGGCTAATCGTCTTGTCGGCTAATTGACCTGTCGGTTAAATGTTCTGTCGGCTAATCGTCTTGTCGGCTAATTGACCTGTCGGCTAAATGTCCCGTCGGCTAAATGTACGTTTCGGCCAAATGTCCTGTCGGCTAAATGTACGTTTCGGCCAAATGTCCTGTCGGCTAAATGTACGTTTCGGCCAAATGTCCTGTCGGCTAAATGTACGTGTCTGCTAAATGTACTTGTCGGCTAAACGTCCTGTCGACTATTTTCTGTATGCTAATTGTCTTGTCGGTGATTTGGTTGTCGGCTAAATGTCTGCGACCGTATATATATATATATAGTTTCTTTAGTTAATTATATATGGTGTGCGATTTGAGTTTAATATATCAGTCTTATTTAAATATATATATATATCTATATATATATTTATATATATATATATATATTTATACCGGGTGTCCCAAAAATGATTGATGGATTTTAAAATTCAATAACTTGCAAACGGTGACAGCTATAAAAAAAATTGCAAGAGAATTACGTATAATGTAAGAAGTTTTTTTTTTTTTTTTAACCGTGACTCTTGATTTTATTTTGGATTTCAAACTGGCCAAAACTGGCGAGACTCAGCATTGATAAAAAGGAAGGAGATTAAGGCTATGGAGTGTGTCTCATTCGGAAGTACAATTTTGCTCTCAGGCCCCGATTCTGAACTCATTCGATATGATTTCAATGGAACGCGTTGTTGCCATGGAAATAACAGATTCTTCGATAGTGGAATACAGCGTTCAGAAGGGGGCGTAAATTTCGCTAGCAGATTCTTGTTTCAGGAGATTTTACATTTATGAAGTTTTATTTTCCTGGATTAAATTACTTTTTATGGCATGGAATTCAGTGGAATATTCATACAAACTTTCAATTTTCCATTATTATCCACAATTAACTCTAACCAGAATAGGAAAGAAAAACATCCAAGTATTTTCTATAATGAAGTACCAACAAAATTAATTAAATAATCTTGTCTTAATTTACCATAATATAGAGAAAACACTGAGAAGTAATCAAAAGTTTGATTTTTCTCGCTTTATATCTCGTAATCATAAACCGCGTGAATAAAATTAGTAAGGGAGCTCTTATGAAATGCATAGCAGTTGATGTTATAGTTTTATTTCTAAACCTGTTTGAATAAGATGTAAATAAATATTCTTTAAAAAATGATTTTAGAATTCGTTTTGCATTAAAAAGGAAAATCTTTTAGTGGTATGCCTTCACGGGAATAACAATTCAATTTGAAATTTAGAAATATAAAATTTTCGAAATTGAATTATTTATTTAAGAAATGCACTAAGTTGCATTGCTTTCAAGATTTTCAACTATAAATTATGCATTCTTTTTTTTTTTTTTTTTTTTTTGAAAGAATTTTTTTTTTTTTTTTTTTTTTTTTTTTTTGTAATCATAATGCTTTTTTTTGTTGGAGTTTATTACTTAGAGTAAAATAAAAATAAAAATAAAATAATACAAAGAGTTCTAAAAGCGAAATTCGGCGTTATCAAAATAGAAAATCCCACAAGAATTAAAAGAAAAAAATTACTTGATATGAAAACAGATCTCACCATTACTTCTAATATTTTAAAAATGTTATTCTAATACCAAATCAATTTATTTCTCCATATGCTATTTTCTTCTGTTGAAAGAATTCTGAGAAAGAAATAGGAAAACAGTGTTAGGGTGAGACTTTTATATACTTTAAAATAGATTAAATTATCATAAAGTCATCAGAAAATGTATTAACATTTTGACATGGAAAAGCAAAGATGCGTCATCAAATTTCGCTTTCATTCTTTTTTTCTCTTGTTATTTTAAAAAAGAAATGGTGTTGAAGTCAACATTTTTTTAAACATTGGAGGATACACTGGTGTTTTTTATTTTCTTATATTTTCCTTACTAATAAATCGACATTTTTTTTTCACAACGTCAACTGATGCTATCAAATACAATAGTGTTTTTTTAATGTTTTTTTTTATCAAAAAAGTAAATTACTGAAAACGAAATGATAAGTTGGGAATTTTATTTTAATGATAGAGAAGTTAATTTTTGGGTGTAGCAGATTTATGCGTATTAAAATTTCATACATTATTTGTGTGTCGTATGATAGATCATAAATATTGTAGAAAAAATTTTTGAATTTATTTAAAACATATTCTTCAGATATTTAATGGCACTTGTAAGGCCCTATAACTGCCATATGAAATTAATGATTTTTTTTTCAGAAACTACCAGCGACACCAGAAGAAGAGAGTTTCTGGTCACAAAACTGATAGACGGGAAACAATCGGATCGAACACAGTGGTGGTCATCGTTCTAAGCGTTCTGAATATTCCATAATTTTCTTCGAACTACGCACATCCATGCGTAAATAAAGGCTGTGTTTTCTTAGAAAGACCACCACGAATGACACTTGCTCATGTGCTCTATTCGACGACATTTTAACGGAGTTATAAGCATTTATGTATGAACACTTTCATAGCTGCACCCATATAATTTCAACTTTAAGTCGCGTTTTCTCAAAACTTGATTTTTGTCGACTAAAACCAAGATTTAACAAAAACTATTTGATGGGATGGCTTATTTTTTTTTTCCCTTGCATATAACATCCTTATCTATAGAAGGAATTCATATAGTTTAGATAGTTTAATATTTTCAGTATTTTTAATGAAAGAAAAGTTTTTAGGAGGTTTTTAAATTTTCAAATTTGAAAGATATTTTTAATGGGTTTTTTTTTTTTTTTTTTTTTTTTTTTTGTGATAGTTATATCCTTAATTCATTCTATTGATAATGATGTTATATGCATGCAAAAAAAAAAGCCATTCCATTAAATACTTTTTTTTAATCTTGGTGTTAGTCGTCAAAAATCAAGATTTGGGAAAACGCGACTTAAAGTTTAAATTATACAGGTGCAGCTATGAAAGGGTTGATACATAAATGCTTAAAACTCCGTTAAAAATGCAAATATTTTTATGCGGTTTTTTGCATTGAGTTAAGAATTAATTGATTAATCAAACTAGATCATAAAAAATCGATTTTTTGAAACGTTTTCAACCTCTGAGATTCCTTAACAAAGCAGTTCATTTTGTATTGATCAGAGATATCTGTAAAATATCCTCAAATGGAAGAAAAATAAGCATGAGGATTAAGTTCTCTTAAAAGGCTTGTTTAAGCTTAAAAATTCCTTTATTGAGAAAATGTAAGTTTACGCACACAGTAAAAAAAATTCAAGAGGTTACTAAAAATCTTTTATTACATTTGTATTCCACAGAATTTTTTAGTAACCATAACAAATTTTTTTTTTGCAAGAGTAACAAACATTTCTTTGGTAAACTGAACAAAATAATTTTTTGTATAACTAACTTAAAACTTTCTAGTATGAGCCACCAAGCAAATTTTTTTAATAGCTCCATAATATACGTGTGACCGAAGGATAGGAGCTTCTTTCGAGCTGCATCCAGTGGGTAAGAAGACAGACTTCTCAAGCGGAAGAGTTTCGACAAAGCCGCAATAGATGGCAGCACCAAAATTGCTACTTGCTCCTACAGGATTTTCATAATCCCTTTGTTTAACGAGTACTTACACTGCATACATTCGGCTCGTATTTCGTGGTGTGAAGCATCGAACCCGGGACCTTTCAGCCTGGAATTCGGTGCTATGACCAATAGACTATCTAGGCCACACCAAGTGAGTTTTAGTAATAGCTATTATAAATATAAAACTGTTAACTCTATTCGTTGCTAGCTTTTTTCTAGTAATTCTTACAGATTTTCTTGTAACCGAGTAAGATTACAAAAAAATTTTTAGTAATTGCAAGAATACCTATATTTTTTTTAGTAGATCGACCATTTTTTTTTACAGTGTACGTGTTTTTTTATGTGCGAAGTAAACAAAAAAAGCTGCAATAAGATAGCTGAATAAGAATTGTCTCGCAATTAGTGTGAATAGCCTGTGAGTCAAATGCTATCAGATAACTACTGAAAATCCTTTTTTAATTATTTGTGTTCTATATTTTCCTTCTCATGTTATTTCGACAACTGAATACAATGTTTGCCTTTAATAAAATTGAATTTATTTTTATTAGCATAAAAGTCATTTTAAATTTTACTAGAAAGCATAAAGCAATATTTTAATAAAACAATGCCTAAAATGTTTCAAAAAATTTAGAAATTAATAAGATAGTTTTTAGAATAAGTTTTAATAATAAGATAGTTAATAAGATAGCTTTTTTTTTCATAACAAAGGATACGTTTACGCTACCTTTCAGCGGGAACGTTTCATAGATAATGGCTATAAACGTTTATTGCACTACATTTTACTTATGGAGAAAATGTGAAAAAGCAAATCCATTTTATTGATCATAATCTTTATATTTTTAAATAAACTACTGTTATTCTCATAATATTTTTAACACATTGCAGATTTATTTTTTGATTATAGAAAATGCCTTTTTTTTTATTTTCTAAGAGAACTATTTCTTTTTAAAGTATAAAAGGTTATACTGTTATTAACGCAATCAAACTCATTGAAAAATTTATCATAGGATTTTAATATCAGTACATCTACGTGGCCATAGTTATATGAAGTTCCATTATCTGCGGTTTATTCTAACGAGTTGTTTAAATGACAGACCAGATGTTATGACCAATAAGGTTATCTGAGCAAAAACTCCCAGCCGGTTATCGCCCAGTTGGCTTAACAGGTAAAGCATTGGCCTTGTAAGCCAAGTATCTAGGTTCGATTCCCAGCCTGGGCAATTTTTTACTCAGTTGGCAATATTCAATTCTCATTATAAAAGGTTAGCTTTTCATGTCCTTTCCTTTAGAAATACTTATATAGATTTCATATATATCGAGGTCAAATTGTTTATATAATATCATGACAATAATAATATAAATTCTACAATGAAATGGTAAGATTTTATTATAAATAATTATTTTGCTTGTAAGACTTCACTTTAATAATAAAATATTTAAAATATATAAAAAATTGGCGTGTCACTATTAACTTTCATTGGATCATCTTTATAATGTACATAGAAAATTACAAGCACAATGAACGTGAGAAACAGGAGTCAATAATTATTGAATTAAAATGGCATATAACAAATGGAAACGAATTAAAACAAGTCATTTTTTAATATATTTTAAATGTTTTATTATCAAAGTCACGTCTTATAAGCGAAATATTTTTTTATAAGTTCTTTCACTTTCGTTGTAGAATATATATTATTATTATGATATAGTTATTGGTGGACGCAATCCAGGCTTACTCATTTATATTTCACATTGATGTTTATGTCATACCATACATAAATAAAAATTTATTATGGGATTCTATTGCTAAGTAATATTACATTTCTATCAAAGATTAAACCATTTATACAACAATATAATATTTTATTGGACGTTTTACAGTTCCTAAAATATAAAAATAATATATTTCACCCCGAGAAAAAATTCATAAAATTAAAAATTAAATTCGTTGATTATATTTTTAATATAGTCAAATTAAAAATGTGTTCAATTATTATAACTGTTATGCCAACATTAATTAAAAAAAATTAAGAAGAGTGGATAAATGTTTTCAATTAGCTCCTTGAGAATACGAATTCTATCATTCGTAAATACATTTTGTTGTCATGAAATTTATTTTTTTATATTTTTCAACAATTTTCTGTATTCACATAAGAGTTCGTATGGATCACGAATTTTTCCAAGAGAATCTTCATTTTTATTTATTAATTTATTAATTTATTTAATAGAAATAAAAAGTTATACGGGGAATCATTTACCTTTTCTTAAAGGAGAGATTTTGAAGGAGAAAATACTGCTGCTAAAAAAAATTCTGGTCTGCAATATTACAGGAGGCGAATAAAATTTGGAATAGTCTGAATTTAAAATAATGTAAAAGTATGGATAAGATAGTTCTTCCTACTCATTATCTTTCTTCGGAAGTTTTAGAACTTAGATATGTTTTCAAGTACATGTCCAATCAATTTGAGGCACTTCAATTTGTTAAAGCAAGGCAGAAGTAGAGGGTGATAGTGGATCACTGAAGATGAGATCAAAATTTAAATTTTGTAATATATAAACCTAATATGGACATCATATTTGGATTCCAACCTCAACTTGGAATACGACGCTGGGAGTTGTTAGATAAAATTGCGTAGGAAAAGAGCTGAATTATATTCGTAATTCTTGACGTTTCATTAATTTTAATCGTTGCAAAATAAACAACTACATGAATTGTCTTTCTTGAACTTTAAAATTACTTAGAAAACTTGTACTAATAATTGGATTTACTTTGTGCTAAGAACAGAAATAAAAAGAAAGCCACAAAAAAGATTATATATATAAGAAGATATACAGAAATAACTTGCAAAACAAATTATCGCCAAGATTAGAAATATTTTAATGTAATAGAAATTAATACTTAATTTATGTATATAAGATAAAACAACAGCAATATTTTTTAAAAAAAAGATAAATATCAAGTGATTAAATCAAGTGATAACCTCTATTGAAACAAATGTTATCCTACAGTAAACCATATCTATTTCGCATTTAAAACATCATTCTTGAGCTGAGTAATTACGTATTTGCTATTCCTGTCTTCCTTTGGGCACTTTCTCTCAAAACTTTGTATAAAATGATTAATAACTATGTAACAATGAAATCTTATAAAAAATGAACCGTTTTCTGCGAATGTTAGATAATAACGTAAAAAATAATTATCCATCAGAGAAAGTGATACATCATTACAGATATAGAAATGCTAAAGGCAAATAAAATAAGTCAACAAAATACAAATGAGAATATCTTTCCAGAATCAATTTAAGACTCAAAATAATTGTTATCTGTAGAAGAATGTAACAAAATATCGTTAATTTGTAATGGACTTTGTAAATAGAGCGAAATAATCTTACTTATTAAATTAAACAATTATGATTCTTTTGCTTGACAGCAAAAACTAATTGAATAAATTGTTCAGCAATAAAAGGAAACCCTAATAACAAGTATCAGTAAATCATAAAATATCTTCTTTTCCTTATAAATAAAAATTTTTATTTAATTTGCATAGCATGTATTTTTCACATTTGTTTCCAATTTATAACTGTGAAAAAGTCATTTTTACTGTTTCTAAGAAAACGTTAACAACATTTTTTACACATTTGCAGAGAGAACATTACTTTCATTAAAACTGTTAATTCCTGTCAATAGTCAAGCTGTTTTGCTTGATTATTTAATCAAGATAATTCTATAGAATTACGCCTGAATCTAAAACATATTTGTAATTGTTTAAACAAATATCAGTTGATTAAAAAAAAATAATATTAAAATATTTAATTAAAAAAATTTCTCTCATAACCTTATATATATATATATATATGTATATATATATATGACGATTAAAGGAGAAACTCGAATTATTTTCACTGGTTCACTGGTTTAATAAACACACAGTCATGGCAAGCGAGGGAAAAAACAAAATAAATAAATAAATGTAGATGATCCAATAAATTACTCTGTGACTGCTGCAAGCTAATTTATTAAACTGTAGTCATAAGAGAGGGAAAGGTTCCCTTTCCCAAGCCGTCTTTAACCAAAACATCAAAAGAATATTCCATCTTTACTTTAGCAAGCTGTACTCATCCAAGAAAAAACCAAGAATCTCCCTTCTCACCTCCAGGTTTCCTTTCTTAAATCTAAAAACAAAGTTGTAGAAAATTCTCTACTCTCTAACCATCATTTTTCCATGTAAACATAACTCATGCCCAGAGTCGAGATTTTTATTCCACAGACGATAATTTTTTTTAAATATTATTTAACTAATTTATAATCGACTCAAAATTTCAAATTTCCTGCAAACGAATTATTTATGCAGACGATTAATTTTAAGAGAAAAAGAAATGAAATTAATTTATTGATATGCACAATATCAAAAGATGAAGGAAGGAAAATAAATAAATAAATAAAAATAATGATATTTTTTTAAATGTGTGGTTTTGGAATAAATTTAATAAGACTTTCTTAAAAAGGGTTGATAAAAACATAGAAAAAATGAGTTTTATTTGGAATATTAAGAAATAAATTTTAATTAAGAACATTTTTAATTTAGAGACATCTTTTGAAATTTACGCATATTGAAATAAATGTTTTTAAGGCGAATTAAGAATTTATATCGCTTCCATAAAGATTAATAGATTAGATCTAGAAACAAAATTTTAATTGAATAAGTTAAACTAAGTACGGAATATTGTTATAAGGAAATTAATATAGTATAAATGTTAATTTTTGCGAAATTTTTTTTATTTGTAATATTATCCCTCCTCTCCAAAACTTTGCATGAAATTGATAGTTAAATAAAACTACAAGTTCAGACAACAGAAATCTAGTAATTTAGAAAAGTTAAATTTTGGAATAAAACTGTCAAACCCAGGAAGCTAAGAGATGGAAGAAAAAGAAAATTAACGCAATATAAAGAATAATAGTGATTAAAAAATAGTTAAGGGCAAATTAAATAGAATTAAAATTAGGTAGGAGCATTTCCTGAAAGAAATACAATAATGTTACAATATCACTTACCATTTGTAAGTGCATAGGAGATAATACATACAAAAACAGTAAATAAGTTATAAAAATTAATAGGCAGAAAACATTAAAAATATAATAAAAACAATAAGAAATCTCTTTCATGGAAATTTATAGAATTTCAATGACTTAATCAGTAGTTATTTCAGTTCAAAAGTTAAATTTGTTAGATACAGTCCTTGTAGTAAATAAAGTTTTTAAAGGCTACGATAAACGTTCTTCTCAAACTTAGTTCACTACATACAGTCCTTCAAATCAAAAGTCTCTAATAGTTTTAAAAATGCAATTCTTCAACGTAGTTCACTAATAAATTGTAAATTTTTTGTAAATCTAGTTTTAATATTTGGTTTTCATCTTATGTTGGATCCAACATCTTTTAAAATTACATCAAATTTTTAATAATAAATAGTCTCACTCTCACTATCAATAAAAAAATTGTAGAAAAATTTAAATAATTATAATAACAACAATAACAATAAGTTGTACAATAAGATTTAAAATTTATAGCAATAATAATTATAATTCTCCCTATACTAATATTTCTCAATAAGAGTATAATTAATACCATATTTCATTATAGAAATCATATTGATAATAATAATAAAAAAGAGTATAATCTAAAGAAATTATCACATTTTGTTTATTATTGATAGGGAAGATATTGATTGAGGAAAAAAATAATTACATAGCAACTAAATAATTTTGTTATCTTCTAATAGTATAAGAAAGTATTTTTTGCTAGCCGAAAGTATACATAATAATAATAATAATTCCAAAATCCAAATAAAATTAAATCTAACTATTTAGAAATTGAACTCTCAACCAGTATTTCCTTACAATAATTCCTCTCTGATACTCTTTTACAAAATTGTCAAATTTGGTTATAAGTTTTCAAATGCCAAATGTAGAGTCGTGTTTTATCTACACATGGTTTATAAACTTTAATAGTAAAACAAATAGGAATAAAAGGAGTCATTCTTAATTGAGAAATGGAAATAAAAGTAATTTACCTTTTGAAAAACTTTTAATGTCTGTAGTTTAACAATCACTGAAAATCACATATTAAATTATAGTTTTGAGTAAAGTCATCAAATTTTATAACTGTTATCACATAAATATCTGTTGAATAAATAGCATAATACTAATGTAAAATAAATGAGTAAATATAGTTAGAATTAAACAGACTTAAAATTAATTTATCAACATCAATTTGAAAGCTTTTACAATCAAAAAATACATCTTATGCTTGCAAAAGGAGCCCAATTTAACCCCCAAAACTCCCCAAAACAAATGATATTCCTGTAGCGCTCCAAGAACATACCTGCTAATGTTGAAAATTATGGTGATAAAATATTTAAAGAATAAAAATTAAAATTTAATCTACTGTCTTGATCTCTGTAGTTTGATCTAGTGATTGTGATTGCATCTGAGGTTTAGTTTGTGTATTTTGGGTTGCTCATGAAACAATTTAAAATCTTCGGGTGAAAAATAGGGTCTTAATTTAGAAACATGCACAATAACTGAATTCTGTCCTGTCTCATAATTAAATTTATCTATTTTATAAGTTACATCAGAAAGTTTATTTATAATTTTGTATGGTCCACAAAGGTCCATTTTTGAAGATGATTATTTTTAAGAGAAAAAGAAAAGAAATGAATTTATTGATATGCACAATATCAAATGTTGAAGGAAGAAAAATAAATAAATAAACAAAAATAATGATATTTTTTGAAAGGTATGGTTTTGGAAAAAATTTAATAAGACTTTCTTAAAAAAGGTTGATAAAAACATAGGAAAAATGAGTTTTATTTGGAATATTAAGAAATAAAGTTTAATTAAGAATATTTTAAATTTAGAGCCATCTTTTTAAATTTACGCATATTGGAATAAATGTTTTTTAAGGCGAATTAAGAATTTATGTCGTTTCCATAATTAATAGATTAGATCTAGAAAAAGATTTTAATTTAATAAGTTGAACTAAGTACGGAATATTGTTATAAGGAAATTAATATAGCATAAAATTTAATTTTGGCGAAAAAATTTAAATTTGTAATATATATATATATAAACACGTTACTTCATTTTTTAATTCAAAACTTATATAATATAACTAGTATCCAAACTGCTATGATGATAAATTCATATGTGCTTACATGTTGAAAAACAGGTTTATAGAAATGCAATTTTACCGTTAATCCTAATCAACTCATGCATTCTGTGCTTCTAAGTGGTCCTACATTTAATTATAGGAATTTTACGAGAAATCCATTTAAAATTTCAGATAATTAAGTACGCAGTACTAGATTTTGAAAAACATGAAACATTATTTTCTATTTATCTGACACTAATGTATTTTCTATATCTATTAAATACAATGGATATCCTTAAGGTAAATTATCATAAATTAAATTTCAACCGAATTTATATATTATGTTAAATTTTTATTCGCTATATTTTAGAAAATGACGAGTAATGTCACTCGTCCATCTTTTTGAAATTGATATATTTATCAAAAATTAAACATAAATATTGATAAATCACTGCAACCGCAAGATTTGAAGATTATGTAAAATAAAGAAAGATCTATTTCCGGTTCGTATATTTACTGTGAACTTACTTTTCTTTTGAGTTTATGAAACATTTATGAATCATTTCTTTTTTATGTGAATAAAATGAGATTTTTCTTTTAAATGATCAATTTTACTCAATAAATAGATACGTATACCGGGTGTTTCGTTACCAGACCGAGAAACTTTGAGGGGTAATACTGGACATAAAGACAAACATTATTAAATAGGAAACCATGGGGCGCAAACGTCTTCTGTAGGAGCTAGGGGCCATTAAAGTTTAAGGTCCAAAAATTCAAACGTTGATAAAAATTAGAAAAAAGGGTCGATTTGTTTGCGGTTTTCTCTAAAATCATTCTTTATATCACGATTTTTTATTTTTTTAATTTTAAAGGTTAAGTTCGAAAATTGTCGATAGAGGGCGCTTTAGACTTTAGAATAACGAACAAATACTTTTTGCCGTTCTTTTGTGCTTTGGGTGAAATTATTTTAAAGTTTAGACTTTAACTTAAATTTTAAACCCAAAATCGGAAACATGGGGATCGGTTAACTAGCGAAAATTTAACTGTGAACCGAGGGGGAGATTTTAAACGCTCATAAACATTGGACAAACTAATCGATTTTGTTGCGGTTTGCGTGTAGGTCATTCCCTTGGTAATTATTTTATTCAAAATGACGTACAGCTTTCATGTCCTCATTTTTTGATTGAGGGCGCTGCCGACACATGTCCGACATTTCAATGGTATTACTCCTGGGTGTTTTACTACCAGACCACCATACTTCCAGGAAGTGTAAGGGATGCAAAGACGATTCGGAATCACACAGGAATGTAGCGTTGAAAATTCCTTTTTTGTATGTTACGTTTAAAAAAAGCAGAGAAAAAAACAACAGAAACAAGCAGAGAAACAACAATATGTTAAAGTGGGCAGAACAAAGTTTATTTAAAGGTTTTACTGCAAAAAGTGTTCAAAATTACGACCAGAAAAAGTCCGGCAAACTTGACAGCGACAGTAGATGGAGCTGCGATTTTCATGCGGTAGATGGTGCTGAACGGTAATGCGCGTGAAAGTTTCTCTCACGTTGCGCAGCTCTATGTAGTTCCAGCACGATCGGGCTCTTCCACATTTTACCAATGATGTTCACCGATACCTCAACGTAACATACGTACAGCGGTGGATAGGTCGTGGTGGCCGGGTTTATTGGTCTGTCAGATCACCAGACCTATCAAATATGAGCTTCTTCTGCTGCGGTCGCATGAAAAGTTGGGTGTATGAGAATCCCGTACCATCAATTAAAGACTTAGCAGCTCGTATTTCTGTAGCTTCCGGAAATCTATCAAAGATTCCAGGAATCTTTCAAGCGTGAGGAATTACATGCGACGCCGCTGTCAAGCATGTCGAATTACTTCTGGTCGTAATTTCAAACATCTTTCCTAGTAAAACCTTTAAATAAACTGTTTTATGTCATATTAACGTGTTGCTGTTTCTCGCTTGTTTCTGTTGTTTTTTCTCTGCTTCCTTTAACCATAACTCGCAAAAAAGACATTTTCAACGTTACATTCCTATGTGATTCCGTATCGCTTTCGCATCCCTAACACTTCCTGGAAGTATGGTAGTCTGGTAGTAAAACACCCAGGGGTAATGCCATTGAAATATCGGACACGTGTCGGAAGCGCCCTCTATGAAAAAATGAGGACATCACATCTGTACGTCATTTTGAATAAAATAATTACCAAGGGAATGATCTACACGCAAACAGCAACAAAATCAATTAGTTTGTCCAATGTTTATGAGCGTTTAAAATCTCCCCCTCGGTTCACAGTTAAATTTTCGCTAGTTAACCGATCCCCATGTTTCCGATTTTGGGCTTAAAATTTAAGTTAAAGTCTAAACTTTAGAATAATTTCAACCCCATGACAAAATAGCGGCAAAAAGTAACTGTTCGTTACTCTAAAGTCTAAAGCGCCCTCTATCGACAATTTTCGAACTTAACCTTTAAAATAAAATAAATAAAAAATCGTGATATAAAGAATGATTTTAGAGAAAACCGCAAACAAATCGACCCTTTTTTCTAATTTTTATCAGCGTTTGAATTTTTTGCCCTTAAACTTTAATGGCCCCTAGCTCCTACAGAAGACGTTTGCGCCCCATGGTTTCCGATTTAATAATGTTTGTCTTTATGTCTACTATCACCCCTCAAAGTTTGTCGGTCTGGTAGCGAAACACCCTGTATAAGGTAAAATATGCAAAGATAAGAGAAGCAAATGTTTCTAACATAGCAAGCTAACCAAAAATAGAATTAAATTTATTTTTAATCACGGCACTATTGCATTGTATATCATGTATGTTTGCAGCAGATAAAGCCCAGTCTGAATGTAACAGCTGAATCAGCCACCATTTTATTCAGGCGTTCCACTTTTAAGGTTCAGTAGTTCTTATTTTCGAGTGAGTTAATAGTTTAAATTATATGTATTTAAATTGTAAATAAATTTGTGTCATGTAATGTTTCCTGAAAATTTATCTTGTTTTCGTTAAGCACATTTTCTTCGATACTAATGAATTTATCAGATTAATAATTTTTAATAGGTTAGTCGGCAACCCGATGTAAAGGGCATCTTGGAAAATTAATATGTATATAAATGTAGTAGATTTTTTTAAAATTTTTACATAAAAATTTGCAAAAACTTATTACCAATTTATGCCACTTATTATGGCACTTCCTCAAGAATTTCTGCTTTATTGAATCCACCAGAAGTACCCCAAAATAAGTCGGCAACTTTCAGAAGAAAAGCCTTTAACAACCGTGCACAAAAAGTGGTTCAAAGATTTATTGTGGCAGAAAATACAACGTTTAAGAAAAAAAAAAAACTCGAAATCTATAAAAAATATCATCAGAACAATTATCTTTACGAAATTTTGTTAAGTTAATGTGATATTGTTATAAGCAACGGGGATCTAACGCTTGGTAGTATTTATTACATAAAACATGAAATTACAATTAATACATAAAATTAAAGAACAACTCAAACAGTTTTACCTACAAGCTTACAAGTTTTCAAAGTGAGAACCTTCCGTCACACGGTACACATCAAGCCGATAGTTTGTTCGTCCCAAACGTTCATTCGATGAAAAGTTCTATAAAGACGCTCATCTGATCTGACGCCATGTGATTTCTACATGTGATCACCTACAGTGATGACCTGTAAGCTTGTTGGTAAAACTGTTTGAGTTACTATTTCATTTATGTATCAACTAAAATTTTAAGTTTTATGTAATAAATACTTCCAACTTTTAAACCCAGATTTTCATCAAGAAACATTTCATACATAAAAATTATCTTAAAATATTGTATTAAAAATTAAAGATAAACAAACAATTACTTAGTGAAAATAAAATAAAAACATGAAATTTTCAACTATGGTAACTGTGTTTCAGCTTTCATACTTCATAATAAGGTACCCTGGGGTAATAACGCCACGTTAAGGTTCTACAAATTTTCACGGCTTAGTTTTAGATTGTATTTTTCAAACAAATATAGGATCTGATACAGCAACTCATTGACTATCTATATAAAATAAAATAATTTAACAGATATGTATTCATAAAATGTAATGGCGTTTTTTCTTGACCAATGCTATTTGGCGTTATTACCCACCTATATGGGTAAGAACGCCATGTAAACAAAACTATGAAATAAGATGGAATAATTGCATGTAGATTGCCCAATTCTAAAAATACAAACTCTACAAACTTAGAAATTGACAAATTCCATTCTAAGCTATTGAAAATGTTCAATTTTTTGTGAAAGTGTAAGAAAAATATAGGTGTGGTTTGGGAGCGGGGGATGAGGCAAAAGAATATCAGACCGTGAGCTTCTTTTTGCTTAAAAAGGACCGCTTAAATAGAATTATTAGAAATATTGCACAGTTTTAACTGTGTTTATTTGAATCAGTATTTAGGATGTAGCTCGGCCACTGTAGAGAATCAACCGGGGTATCAATGCCAAGGATTGGCGTTATTACCCCGTTATAGTTATTGCACTGTACATTTTAAATTACAAATTATCTCGAGAAGATATCCAAAATCTTCAACAACATTTTATAAGTACATGAAATGCACTACAAATTTATGTAATTAACAAAGTATTTCCGGATAAAAAGATAGTCTTCACATCACAAGATGTATCCCGCAAATTTTAGATCAAGCGTTAATTTTAGTTGTTTGTAAAAACAATAAGACCTAAAAATGAAACAAAAAAACTTGAAGCTGTTTTTTGCGATTTATATGACTCAAAACCCTTCTGCGCAGAGCACATGGGTGTCATTTACCTGATTATTTCATAATTATGCAAAATATAAGCACTTGGCGTTATTACCCCGCCTGGCGTTATTACGCCAGGGTACCTTATATTATTAATGTAAAGAAGAGAAGAAATAATTTAAACAAGAATATTTTTTATTAAAAAGAATGGATAATCAATTAAGACATACAATAACAAGTATCAGGAAAAATATACATAACATTAAATAAAAAATATATATATTTTTCGTGACTTTTTTTTCTTTCAAGAATATCTTTTATAAAATTTACGTATACAGAATGTGAAATACGATGAAAGCTGAATTCCCCATTTATGTCTCTATTTCGTATTTTCATGAAATAAACAGAAAACGTTTTGAAATGAAAATATAAACTTCATATTCTAAAAAATATATGCCTATATATTTGGTGATATTTGCTGAGTTCATTTTTTGTGAAATATATTTTACTCAGATAGCTGATGTATACAACATCTGATGCATATAAAGACTCCTATCATAAAATAAAATAGCCAGTATTAAAATATACATCATGAAAAGTTTTCAAGGAGGTTTTACTTACAAGAATGACTGAAATAGTAGTTTATTCTTTTTTATCGAGTTTCATCCGAAAACGAAAACGAAACTACATTAAATATTATTAACTTATTCAAATGAAATTGGAATAAGTTATTGGGCTACAGGGCGTTTGAATTTGTTAAAATGATAGAAAACATCAATTTTTTTCAAGCACTAAAACACAAATAGTATGCAATTAAGATAATTTTTTTTGTTTTTGTCTAGCGTGTAAGGGAGAGGGAGGCACCTTTTAACTGGGGGCACCTTTGAACACTCTAATTATTTTTATTCAAATAAATTATTCTTTTTGAAATGTATATGGCAATACATTACTACAAAATACATTACTACAGTGCAGTAAGTATATAAAGCAGCATAATTTTGTATGAACAATACTGCCTACACTGTAAAACATTTGTGTAACGTTACTCCATAAAACTGGTGGCAGCCTTGCTGCCTCCAATTTGGTGGAGTATTTTAACCGATATAATCTGTGTAACATTGCAATGTTACACCAGTAATGCATGTTTTTATTACACCATTATGTAAGTGAAAAATTACTCAATGAAGTGTAAATCGTAGCTGCCACCAATTTTATGGAGTAACGTTACCACAAATGTTTTACAGTGTAAACAAAGTATGTATTTTTCTTCCTCTTGAATCTAAACTTAAGGAAATAAAGTTGTAAGATTTTTATTCAAAATTTTGTATCACTAAAATTTTAATTTATTGTTTAATACTTAAAAAAAGATATTAGCTTTAGTTCATTAGCTTTGCTTTATTCTAATTCTTCAGTAGAATTCAGTAAACCGCTGTAATGTTGAGTTTCAGATAACAGAGCACCATTGAACAAAAAGGTTGGGGACCATTGAACAGCGAAAAAACACCGAATAACCCGGTGATAAATAATAATTGAAAACATTTAAAAGCAAGAAGTAAGGAGTTGTTGATGGATCTGAATGTCAATATTTTTGGAATTTTTAATGTGAAAAAAGTTTAATTAAGAATGTCAAAGAACATGGACTTATTATCAATCCCGTCTTACTGCATTCATAGATTCTAACCTTTGGATGTATCAGTGATGAGAAGTTTCAAATATAAACTGATCTTGACATTTATTTATTGCATTATTGCAAGTACTGGGTACACAATAATGATTCATGATTTAGCAGTTTTGTTAAATTTTATATCAGGTTTCTTTAGAAAAAGAGTAAATGCAAAATTTTATTTTTCCAGAAGGCATCAAATATTACACTGGTGTATTTCAAATATACTGTAAAAAAGTTTTCAGGGGTATAACAGGAGGTTTATAACAGGGTATAACAGATTTGCAACAAAGATTTATAATAGGAGTAATACTCTGTGATGTTATAATAATGAGTTTTGACATTAACCTCTTCAGACCTGAGGTACACAAATGCGTACCTCCATTCTTTTTCTCATAAAAACTAAACTGTTCGAAATTTTTGCATTTTTACATTACTTCTATACAGCTGAATGTTTTTTGTTTTCAAACAAAACCAATAAATATCAGCACTGAGGAATATTACCTCATAAAATAAATATTATTTCCATCCGAGTTTCGAAAATACCTTCAAGAAATTGTGGCCAAGAAAGTAAGAAATATTCATGATTATTTAATTTAAATGCTTTTCAATAAAAATTTTGGGGGATTTGCTGATCTTTTACTTGCTTAAAGACCTTATTTTTTATTGCTTAAATTTATATTAGTGATAATTAAACAGAAGTTTAAGGGGATTAGTACTTTTATATCCATATTTGTAAACCTAAATTACCAGTCCCCTAAAGTACTGATTTCATAAAAATGACCTTTTCTGTCATCTATGGTGTCATTTTGATTATGCAAAAGCAATACATATTTATTTGTATAGTTATTTTATGCTCAGGTCTGAAGAGGTTAACTTTGTTGGAATTAATTTTGGTTAAATATTAAAAAAATAGTAATTTCATTAAAATGCAGTTATTTAATTTTATTCATATAAATTTATGCATCTGAAACATATGCAGTTTTTATAAAAAAAAACTTCCAATATTTCTATATTTTATTTATTTGTTCAAAGGTGTCCTTTACTTGTTTAAAAGTACCCCTGCATGAGGCAGGTTTGGACAGAAATTTTTCAGCTTTTTAAATCCTCACAACCTTTTTAATTTAATAAAAAATATTTTAATTTATGGTTCATATGATGAAGAAATGCATTGATTTTATTATAGAATATTTAAGACGCATTATAATATATTTCTAAGACGCTTAAATATAATTCAAGTAAGATCTGTATTTGTTTTCTAAAAAAATGTTCAAATGTGCCTCCCTCTCCCCTATATTTTTAGCTATATTATTCAAAAATTAATTATTATTTGTAATTGATATATATTTAACTTTTTAATTTAATAATTTATATCTTTAATGAACGAAATAAATTGATTAAGTCCGGAGAGAATTATAAAAGTGTATTTATACAGAAAGCTTTTCTTGAACAAAATGGAATGATAATATACCTATTTCTAAGATAAAACCAGAGTATAGATATAAAGTTTGTTTAAAATTAAATTTTGTCTAAGTATAAAAAATAAAAATAAAATCTAGTTTTTTAAGTGCAAAATAAATAAATACATAAATAAAATAAAATGAATAACTAAAATATTTGAAAATGTTTTATATTCAGTGTGACAATGGAACATTTAACAGCTGGTATTTTTAATTGAACATTCCAAACGTAAAAGGAATTAGGGAACGTCAGTCAACCAAACGGTTGCCTTAGCTTATAGTATTGCCAGACAATTAAATCGGTATAATTTTTTAACTTAAAATATAAAGTTTAGAAGCGCAAACTTCTGGCACGATTGGAGTACAGAGATTTTCTTATTTTAGCATATATCTTCATAGTTAGTATCTGGATGTTCTCTCTTTCATCTGCTAGCATTTCAGAGGGGATGTCTTATTCATTTTAGAATAAGGCATTTTGGTAAATTATAGGAAGTATCACAATCTTTGGTAAATGGTCAGGCAACTAACGAAAGTTATTAACAAAATTTAGCAGATTCTGGTCTTCATGGGCACGGTGGATTCATCTTAATCTGAAACAATCAATGAGGTGCATTTTGAGGATATTCTCAGCTAGAGTGACAAATTCGGTGGAGGATTTATCTGTTCCAATATGTACACTCAAAGTTCTATTTCGAGTAGTAAACCACATTGTCTGAGATATTGGCTTATGGCTCCAACAATAAGATCAATTGAACAATTGCCTATTAAAACAGCTTTGAATTTTTTAAACTTATACTTCCACTCAGTTGACAAATAATATTTACCAACAGCTAGGAGATATTTAATTAAATTAAACTTTGCAATTAGTAGAGATTCGCCAATTGAAAGGTATTTAGTAATTTAGTCACAAATTATATATATATATATAATTATATTTATTTAGTTCCATATGTTTGTGTAATTTTAGTTTACATTAATTTACTCTGAGTAATTATATTTTTTACAGTTACAAAAACAAATGCAACATAAAATGGATTTTTTTCTTTAAATAAACCTGATTTATTAAATATGAAAAAAATCAGCTTTTGGACCTTTCGTTAATGATAGAAGGATGAATTATTCTCCGCAATAAAAGAAATGTCATTTGGGAGATACAGTTTGATCTTTATGTATATATATATTTTTTTTTTCTATTTAGAATATAATCTTTCAGGGTTGAGAATCCATTTCTTGTTACAATTACTTTTATATATTTCTATATTTATAATTATTCAAGAAATATCTTAATTAAAAAAATGATATATTTTCTAAAACAAATGATTTTTATCTGAAAAAAAAAATAAAACGCCTTATTCCAAATTTTATACAATGACTGAATCAGTTTTAAGAAATTTGCAGGAATATAAACACACTGATAAAGTGGTATGCATAAATTACGTCGAAATATCCTTTCACAAAAAAAAAAAAAAAAAAAAATTAAAATGAACTATCAATATGACACTCGATTACTTTGTCAACTAAATCAGTTGGAACAAAATTTGAAATTCAGAACTAGTAAGGATTAAAGAGAATCTTTTTTTTTTTTTTTTTTTTTTTTTTTTTGAGTAAAATTCATCATTAAGGGCGTAAATCTGTATTTCGTTTTCATATTAAGAAGAAAAAAACAAACCTAAGCTAGCGTTTTCTTTGTATTTTTTTCATCGTTCACTAAAAAAATTGACAGAGGCATTCTGGGGTATTGAAATTGCATTGGAATTAAATCGTTTATAAATATCGTTAATTATCTAGAATCTCTGAATTACCGATAGGAATATTTAGTCTTGGCTGTTATTTTAGATATATATACGAAAAAGAACATGTTTTATTAATCAAATTGAAAGTTGAATTATTCATTCCAAGGAAAACGTTTTCTTGTGGTAAGAAATTCTTGAGGAGACCATGTATTTGCGATTACTGTATACATGTTAGTAAGTATATTTCGTTCATAGATGAGATAAGGCTTCGAGACACAGAACGAACTGAAGAAGATATGATTTTTATCCCACATACATCTAAGATAGACATTTCTCTGTCTGGGGTTTTGTTTATTTCGGGAGACATAAAAGATGCTCCATATAAGACAGTGATAGTTCAAGTCTGTTTTGTATAGTTTTTAGCTCACAGGCTATCATAGCCTGAGAGCTTATGTGCCCGTACGTTCTGTATGTATGTTCGTATGTACGTAACGCGATAACTCATGATAAAATATCCGATCCACTTGAAATTTTGTATGTAGGTATATCCTGACAAGGCGCTTCCCTGATTAGTTTTTGGAGTTCATTCGATATGTATAAGAAGGGGAACGGGGGGCTCATGCCCCCCGTTAGTTGATATAGATGGGATTTTCATGCAGAATTAAGTTTTCAAAATTTAGATTAGGATCATTCTGATGAGGCGATTCCGTGACTGTTATTAGGTGTTCATTGATTAAGTATAAATAGGGGGAACAGGGGTTCTAATGCCCCCTCCCGTTAGTTGATATAAATGGGATTTTCATGCAGAATTAAGTTTTCAAAATTTAGATTAGGATCATTCTGCTGAGGCGATTCCGTCACTGTTATTAGGTGTTCATTGAATAAGTATAAATAGGGGGAACAGGGGTTCTAATGCCCCCCCCCCCGTTAGTTGATATAAATGGGATTTTCATGCAGAATTAAGTTTTCGTTCAAAATTTAGATTAGGATCATTCTGATGAGGCGATTCAGTGACTGTTATTAGTTGTTCATTGAATAAGTATAAATAGGGGGAACAGGGGTTCTAATGCCCCCCCCCCGTTAGTTGATATAAATGGGATTTTCATGCAGAATTAAGTTTTCGTTCAAAATTTAGATTAGGATCATTCTGATGAGGCGATTCCGTGACTCTTATTAGTTGTTCATTGAATAAGTATAAACAGGGGAAACAGGGGTTCTAATGCCCCCCCCCCGTTAGTTGATATAAATGGGATTTTCATGCAGAATTAAGTTTTCGTTCAAAATTTAGATTAGGATCATTCTGATGAGGCGATTCCGTGACTGTTATTAGGTGTTCATTGAATAAGTATAAATAGGGGGAACAGGGGTTCTAATGCCCCCCCCCCCCGTTAGTTGATATAAATGGGATTTTCATGAAGAATTAAGTTTTCGTTCAAAATTTAGATTAGGATCATTCTGATGAGGCGATTCCGTGACTGTTATTAGGTGTTCATTGAATAAGTATAAATAGGGGGAACAGGGGCTCTAATGCCCCCCCCCCCCGTTAGTTGATATAAATGGGATTTTCATGCAGAATTAATTTTCGTTCAAAATTTAGATTAGGATCATTCTGATGAGGCGATTCCGTGACTGTTATTAGGTGTTCATTGAATAAGTATAAATAAGGGGAACAGGGGTTCTAATGTCCCCCCCCTTAATTTATATAAATGGGTTTTTCAAGCAGAATTTTCAGATTTCGTTCAAATCTCTGAATAGTTTTGGAAGTTTAATGGTTAAGTATAAAAGAGGGGGATAACTCTTTTTAAATTATATAAATGCTAAATGGGTTTTTATTAAGAATTATCTAATTTGCTCTGAATTTTGGATATAGATTTTTTATATGATAAAGCATGTCTTTGATAGTATAGGAGGTTCAGTGATTAAGTATAAAAAAAGAGAAAAGGGGAGAGCTGTTTCCCCTTCTTAATTTTTTTTTTCGAACGGAATTAACCCTTGAAAATATAAAGCTTTAATGTGCAATTAGTATTTGTAGCCTGTGAGCTCAATGCCTTCAGTTTAACTGGGCAGTATTCTTTATTTTATGTTTAATTGTAAATATATAAACAACAGTTATAGCCAAAAAAAAAATGCGTATAATGTTTAAATTTTAGTATAAATGTCTTCCTTATCCAAACTGTAAAATAATTTAATTGCAACTTTTTAAAGTTTTGGCGCAGATGTCATATACGCACCACATTCGCACAATTGCAACAAAATGGCGATTTTATGCCTCACATGGTAAACCGACTATGGTTGTTTATTTATTAATAAACTATTTATTAACTTTCTTTTTGTTTATTAAAATAATATAAATCATTTTGTTCTATAGCTATTAATTAAGCTTTTTTATTTCAAAATCAAATACTAGACTACATATTGTTACTTTTATGATATAAATTCTTCAGCAAACACAATTTGTCTCATTTTTTAGACAACGAGATCTTCAGATCACAATATTTTATATGTACAGTTAACTGCAAAAATTTAGAGAAAGATATTTTGATCTCAATCTCTGAAGCTAGTTATTCTTAATAAAGATTTTTATAATTAAAATATAAACTTCTTTCAGATATAGGAATTACTATTTAGGATTATACAACATTACCAAATTATTTTATTTTTCGAAAATGTAGATTCAATTACAAAAAAATATTATACTATATGTATTAAAAATCAAGCACGTCAAATTATTTACCTTTTTATGTAAAAATGTTTACTTTCTATCTTTGTTTCTTATAACAGATTTCTCATTACAGTACTGCGTTTAGTATATAACAAAATAGAAATTTTTTATTAAAAGTTACCCTGAATTAAAGTTTAAATTGTGCATTCGCAAAATAGACCACAAAATTTTCTAAAATAAAAATATTCACAGCAATGGACTTCTGAATTCATTCACTATAACATTTCCGTATGTAATTATTTCTAATCATAAAATACTTTAATCAGCATATGATTCAATATATATTGAATAACAAACACCCAGAAAGTTCGAACAAATTAATACACATTAATAATAATGCAAATTAATAGTTTATAAATTAAAATAAAAAAGTTTTTTTTATAAAACACGGATAATTTCGAGTTTGTGAAATGGCAAAGAATTGACAAATTCAGAAAAATATCACAAAAGTTCATTTTCCCTATTACTCGACTGGATTTCTTAAAATTCTACATTCTTATTGTGCTTCCTATACAAAGGTACAGGGAAATTTATACATTTTCTAAAATTTTCATAAATGATCAGATTCTCTGTTGGTTTTAAAATACAAAAAAAAAAAAAAAAAAAAAAAAAAAAAACTAGACAATAAGGAGAATTTTAAAATTATTTCTATCAAAACTTACAACAGCGAATAAACCATCCCTTAGTACATCAATCTTTTTTAAATAATAATATCTCTAAAAGAATAGCTTCATCTATTTAATATAGTTTATGTTAATTTACGATTCAGCAATAAAGACACAAGTAAAACAAAATTTTCCACATATAAAAACAGGATGTGTGACGTTTGTTTCTCAATTATTATGCAACGTAGGATACAAATCATTATGCTTTTTTTCATGTTACACTAAAAAGAAACTGTAATTCAGGAAGCTTTATTTAACTTATGCGTGTTATACACGACGAATGATTTACAGCGTACACTCTTTAGTATATTGTTGCTCATATAGATGTTTTAATTATAAAGATATAGATGCGAATTTTAGTGGTTAACATAAGACGTTGTATTACAAATTATAATTGAATGAAAGTTTATTTTAAAATGCTTCTAAAATGAAAGTTAAACGTAGTTTTTATGATTCATTTGAGAGGTATGGAACTTTCTTTATACATAAGATTTAAAAAAATATTTTCAATCTACGAAATTGTTGTATGTGATTTTTTGAAATATTTACGAACTGTTTAGATAGCATGTTTTTAGCGTATATATAATAAAAGTATAGGTTACTTACTACCAAAAATTTTGTTTTTAGAATGCTATCAGTTTGTTAACAAACCATTTTTATCTATTTAACTGAATTCACATATGGATTAGTAACTAAATAGTATTTATTTTTACTGAATAAATTTAACACTTCTCTGCTAAATGCAATAGATGGATAAATATATTGTAAAACTTGGATGATTACCTGATAATCAGACAACCTCTAACATTCTTTTCAATTGCAAAAACTAAAAATGATTTGAAAAATATTCCGTGTTTAAAACGGGAATTAAAAAAATCTTTATATTCTCATAATGATATTACTCATGGAATTGCAATTACACATGTTTAACATACGTAGATAAAACAAAAGCATTTATTAAGATATATTATATGAAAATAATTAAATAAAATATATGAAATTTTACATATACATATTATATGAGTTATTCGAATACGAAATTTTCTATTCCAAAAACAAAAGTATTATTCTAAAAATCTCCCTTATCTTATTAAAAGGATCTTGGAAATTTGTGTATAATAATAACACACAGTGAGAAACATTTTTTTGTCTTATTTCTTTTAAAATATTTATTACAGAATGCATCTAAAAAATTATAAAATTTTTAAACAGTATCCAAAATGTGAACATTTAGCTGTATAGTAAAAAGAATTCCAATTTTTTATACTGAAAGAGGATGGTAATTTTTTTTTTTTTTTTTTTTTTTTTTTTTTTTTTTAAACAATCATTTACTTTTTAAAGCATTGAACTTGTCTCAAAATTTAACGCATTAAACTTCTCTGAAACATGATAGAAAGTGAAAGTAAAGCAAACAATTAACTTTTTTAATTTTTTTCTAGATAGTTTTCAGCAATTATACATATAAAAAAAACTAGATTTGACTAAAACGTATAGTAAACAAATTCAGCAGATGTCGGAATACGAATATGTTTAGCCTTTAAGGGGACTCGGTACCCTTAGAAACAGGTTTCTTTATATTTAGACAATCCAGGCAACATTTTTGGCATAATAGAAAAATGTGCAATTAAGAAAAATGATTTTGTCAAGAAAATATTTGATTTTCATGTCCAAATTTGAACAAAAATATCAATTAAATAAATTTTAAAATGAATTTTCTCATATAGTTTTGAACATTATGATCTAATATTTTTTAACGTATTCCTATACTTTATAGAATGTCTTTAAAGATACCAAAAAAGGTAAAAAAAAGGTGCTAAATCTCCGATAAAACACAAACTTAGAAAAATTAGTTTTTGTAGATTTTCACTTAAAAAAATCACAGTATAAAATATTTCTTACTGGCTTCAATGCATTAAAAAAAGATGGGTAGAGTGAGGTGGGGTAATTATCACCAAACGGTAAGTTTTACCACCGCCATAATGGTTAAAACGATGTTTGGTAAAATTTTGTTCTACCATAAGATATTAACCTCATAATCTATTTTTCATTTTAGATATTTTTTATCAATAGTCTGAAGCATTTTTTAAGATCCAAATAGCAATTTCAACACGATCCATTAAAATTTTTGATAAACGGATTTGTCACTTTAATGTTCTAAGGGTCTTTATTATCCCAAATAAATGCGCATAGACAAGTTTGAAGGAGAAACATAATGGTCATAATTTTCCCACTAGTGATGGTAATTATCCCTAAACTTTTGTGATTCTGTGTGCATCGATGAGATATTTATAATTATACTTTTAACTTAATAAAATATGGTGTTACCAGAATTAAAATCTTTGGGTGTTCTTAAAAGGTCAAAGTTTCTTACTATGCACTAAAAACACCATTTTTCTAAATAGAAAAAAATAACAATGTTAAAAATGCTGTTCATAACTACCTTCCTGACCCTATTGAGGTTTAATTGCAAGGTAAATCATGAAATGGGAAATTTAAAAGGACAGTGATATAATAAAATTGCATTTAATAGTATTTATAATACACGGATCTTCACAAAATTTCATCAGAATAGTGTAGGGATAACGAAGTTTAGTTTATGTAAAAATTAGATAATCGATATTTTCGTCACTTTTCTTCGGCTTAGGAGACTGTGTCACCAAAAATTACATTTGAATGTATTTATCCGCAATTTGAAAGACATATCATCATCAAAGGTATGTCATTATTCCAAAAAAATAGTTTTATATTATAAACAAATTTATTTTTCGAAAAGTTTTAAAAATATTTTTTTTAATTTTTTTTATGTAACCTTTAAAATATTTTTGAAAACTTTTCGACTTAAAATTTCTTTAAATACTAATATATCATAAAAAATTACAATTTAACAAGAACAATAATTCATCGTCAATGTAGGATAAAACCAATGTAAACAGGATAATTCTTTTAGCTGATGTAAAAGAAAAGAAAAAGAAAATAAATATATGGCGACGTTAATTTATTGTATTAAAATATTTTTCATTTTGCTATTCGAAGCTAAAAGAAGATCTGTTGAGTTTGTAAATAAGAAAAAAAAACAATGTAAAACTTTAATTTTATATTGAATACTTTTTATGTAATTAAAAATTTTGACATTTTAAATGTGTGTCACAATTGTGAGTTTCGATATAAAAAGAAGTTTTTCAGTCAGCAGCTACATATTTAAAGTTGCTACTATATTCATTTTCGAGATCATAACCTTACTTGTGTAAGAGAATCTTGATAATTGCTCACTTTGCATGATTAGGCACCCTATTTATCCAATACATATCCAATATCACTTATCCAATACCAACTATATTTAAAGATTTCTTATTGTACATATCCATCTAAGAAGATATTTACAAATTTAATATAAAATTTCAAGGAAAATAATTTAAGACCAAGTACATTTTATAATTCAATATAAGTCCAAGTACATACATAAGTGAAGAAATTGAGATTTTCAAGCATTTGATATACAATCACCGCAAAAAAATCTTGACACTTACGATTTTAGACATTTTGTTAAATATCTAAAAAAATACATAAGGAATTATTCAGAAACTAAAGGTGTGTAAAAAAATAGTACGCGTCATATATTTTCGCGAAGATTTTTTCTCGAAATCCAACAGGGGATCGTCATGAATTGAAAAAGAACAAAGATTTTTTGGATAACCCTGTTAAAACTAATGTAGAAAAAGAGTTCAAACTGCACATTATGATTAAGTGGCTTAATGTAATATACTGTGTTTATTTTTATAAGAATAGCATGTATACTCGTAGAGAAATTAAGGTTTTTATAAAAACAGTCCTAAGTTTTTTGCTTATAATTTGCAGAGTTCTTAATATAAAATAATGTTCTTTTCTGAAAATATGACAAACAACATTGTACACAATACCCTGCCATTAGAATTTAAAAATAATAAAAATTGTATGAAAAATGAGTAGGTTTGGTAAATAATTTTTCATTGCGCATGCGTCAACGATATCAAAACTTCATTTGCATATTATGTTAGCTAAATGTATAGAGGAACTTCTGTAAAAGTTTCAAAAATGTAGCTTGAAAATTCTGAAAATGATTTTCTATAGAATCAACTCAAAATCCGTTACTCCCGAAAGGAAAAAAATCAGGGTTTTTATCCAAATATTTTTTTACGTGCAATATTATGTAGGCACTTTTCCATGGAATACGGATACAGCCCGTCATCTTTTCGCTTCAGTTAGGAAATAACGGATTTTGATCTCATTCTATCGACGATAATTTTCAGAATTTTTAAACTATGTTTTTAAGACTTTCACAAAAGTTGCCCTTTACATTTACCTAACATAATATGCAAATGAGGTTTTAATAGCGTTGACGCATGCGCAGTAAAAAAAATATTTAGTTAACCTACTCATTTTTCATACAATTTTTATTATTTTTAATTGCTGATGGCAGGGTATTGTGTACAATATTATTTGTCATATTTTCAGAAAAGAACATTATTTTATATTAAGAACTCTGCAAATTATAAGCAAAAAACTTGCAAAAATTAGGTACCGTTTTTATAAAAACCTCGATTTTTCTACGAGTTTACATGCTATATTCATTAAAATAGACACTTAAAAAAAAAAAAAAGCCACTTAATAATAGTCTGCAGGTTGAACTCTTTTGCTTCATTAGTTTTGACAGGGTGTTCCGAAATATCTTCTATCTTTTTAAATTTGTTGACGGTCTCCAGTTGGATTTCGGGGAAAAGTCTTCGCGAAAATGAATGAGGTATACTATTTTGTTTACACATCTGGAGCAGAATAATTCCTTATGTATATTTCTAGATATTTCACAAAACGTCTAAAATAGCAAGTGTCAAGATTTTTTTGCGGTGACTGTACTATAAAACATTAAAAATATCTTCCTTAAAATGTTGTACGTTTTAATTAAAAAGAAAAATTTTAAAGGGAAATTTATTTTTTAATCATTTTCACAAATATGAGTGTTATATGTTTATAAAAATAATTAATAATGACAATTTGGATTTTAAGGAACAATTGTGATATTTACACATTTTTATTCCATCAAATATGAATTGCAATAACATTGCAATTGCATTGCTTTCAATAAATGAGGTAAAACATGTATATTTCAATTTTTTGAGCCTTTAATTTCTAAAGAAAAATATTCAAAATTAAAGTTAATTCATATAGGCGTTTCAATTATCTGTAATTATTTATTAAAAATGAAATATTAAATTACAAATAAATTCATTTCTTAAAATATTTTCAATTTGAAGAGATTTTTGCATAAACTTTTTTAAAAATCAATTTGCAATATGAATCTGTGTTATGAAATTTACATATATTTATTATGAAAATATTTAAATACACATATTAATAAATTTAATATAATTAATTAATTTAATATAATTTAACATAATAAATTTAAATACATATATTTAAATTTGTGTTAATAGATGTATACATTCTGTTTAAAAAACCACTAACATTATATAAAACACATAAAATCATTTATAACGTGCTCTTAGTTACATGCCTTCGCTTTTTTATATACAATATTACTTCATCAATTCCAATTATTACTTATGACTGCACAGAAAACGATTTTATTAGTCTCTGGATAAATTAGACTTTCTGTACATCGTAAAAAAACGGACGTTTTTATGGAAATACTACAGGTAATCTAGACGCCAGCATAATTTACTGTTCTTAAACGAAAAAATTAGCATATATTACAGAAAAATACAGAAAATTTTACGTTAAAAACAGTAAATTGTAGTGACGTTCAGATTACCAGTAGTATTATTGCAAAATCGTCTTTTTTTTATTACGGTGTATCATTTTGAAGATTTCAACATCCTATCTGTCTGTGGTAATTTCGTTAAATTTTACAATGAATGACTTTTGAAGAAAACACCATTAACTTTACTATCTTCTGAGGTATCATTTATGCGAGTATAGAAACACTATAATTAGATAGCCTTGGAATATTTTGGAGAAAAAAAAATTAAAATAGATGTGACACAGTGCATATTATGTGTATATTTCCGTATGTTGAACATTCGACATACCTAGTGACGTCTGAATATTTATGCCTAACATGGCAGCGATATGTTGCTTTTCTTGAAATTGAGTGAAATTTGAAGTCGTCACATTAGCTTATTATATAAATATACATTGATATATTAAAGTGCAAATAAATGCACTTTTTAAGTATTTCTCATTTTCAAGCGATTTTCGCTTAGACTATTCTTTATCAATTTGTAATATACATATTTGTCATGAAAATTACAGATTATTATCATGAAAAAATTAAATATTTTAATTTATGTTAATATATGTAAACATTCTGCAAAATACATAATAGATGTAAACATTCTGCAATATACATAATATATGTAAAAATTATCTGCAATATAATCAAAACTCTAACATTATATTAAACACATAAAATCATTTATAACGTACTTTTACTTATATGCATGCTCCTTTGTATGCAATATTATCCATCAATTTATTATGATTAAACGGATAACGATTTTCTTTGTTAGACTTTCACTATCACCCTATCTATTAGCGGTAATTCCGCCAAACTTTAGAAGGAATGAACCTTGAAGTAAAGCCCAAAACTTTAATTTCTTCTGAAGTATGATTTAAGCAGCATACAAATACCATATGTCATTTCCTAAAAGTGCATTCTCATCCAGAATAAGGATGAAATTGCTTTACACACATATGAAAAGCGGCTTAGTAATATGTGGAATATGGAGAAGTCATTCCAAGAGAAAGTGAGATTTTGAAAAGAAAATGTGTTGATGTATTATCATAGAACCTGCGCAAATAGCTAATGGTCATAATAATTTATAAAGGTGGGCTGTTTTATTTATTCGAGTACGATACATTCAAAATTATATGTTCAAAAAAGTTATTCCACATTTGCGTTTCAACTATTTGCCCTTATTTATTAAAAATGATCTATTAATATACAAATTAATGCACGTCTTAATAAATTCTCATATTGAAGCGATTTTCGTGTTTTTTTAACCCTTAAACATTTATAATGTGTTCTTTATAATGTGTTCTTTATATATGGTATTCACGCCATTTCCATTTGTCTTTCATGACTAAGCAGATATCCGTTTTCTTTGTTTGTGGATAAATTAATATGATGTAAAATTAGACTTTCTCTATCACTTTGAAGATTTCAACACCCTATTAGTCTGTGGAAATTTTGCTAAACTTTAAAAGGAACGTCTCTTGAAGAAAATTTCATAACATTAATTTCTTCTGGAGTATGATTTATGCGGCAATACAAACACGATGTCACTTCCTTAAAGTGCATTCTGATCTAGAAAATGGATGATACTGCTTTACACGCATATGAAGCGGGGTATTATTATGTGAAATATGGAGATGTCATTCCATGGGAAATTGAGATTTCTAATATTATCAAGATAATGTGCTGAAATATTATCATGAAAACTCCACAAACAGGTAATGTTAATAACTCTAAATAAAGGTAGGCTTCATATCTTTCCGAATATGATAGATTCAAAATTAAATTTATTCCAAATAATGTTTCAACTATGTGTCCTTTTTTACTAAAAATTATTTATTAAAATACAAATAAATACAACTCTTAATAAATTCTCATTTTGAATCGATGTTCGCCTTAATTATTATTTATGAATTTGTAATATATATTTTTGTCATAAAAATTACATGTATTTATTATGTAAAAAATTTAATATTTAAATTTGTCTTAATAGAAGCAAACATTCTGTCTAAAACAAAACGATAACATTATATTAAATACATAAAAACATTTATAACGTCCTCTTAGTTATATTCATCTTTCTTTATGTACAATATACACAATAGTTCTGTTTATTTCTAAATATTATTCCTAAGCAGATAACTATTTTCTTTGTCTGTGCATATAAATTGGACTTTCTCTATCCCTTTGAAGATTTTACCACCCTAACGCCTGCGGTAATTTCACAAAATTTAAGAAGGAATGACTCTTGAACAAAAGCTCATAACTGATTTTTTTCTGGAGTATGAATTACGCAGTCATAGAAACATTATAAAAAGACTGTTTTTTTATATTTTGGAGAAAAAGGAGAATAAATGTGATACAGTGCAGATTGTATTTGTATTTCTAATGTTTAACAGTCCGCGCATGTATGGCATCTGAATGTTTATGCCTAACATGGTAGCCATAATTTGCTTTTCTTGTAGATGAGAGAAATCCGGTATCGTCACATTAGCATGTTACATAAATAGAAGATGAAATATTAAAATACAAATAAATGCCCTACTTCATAAATTCTCATTTTGAATCGATTTTCTTTTAAATTAATTTTTATCAATTTGTAATGTCATGAAAATTAACAGATATATATTATGAAAAATAATGAATCATATAAATTTGTGTTCGCAGGTGTAAACATCGTGTCTAAAACAAAACTTCTACGTTAATTTAACACATAAAAACATTTTAAATGATGTCTTAGTTACATGCATTCTTCTTTATGTGCAATGTCACGATCAATTCCGTTCATTTCGTATGTCTAAACAAATACAGATTTCCTTTGTATGTAGATAAATCAAACTTCTATCACTTTGAAGATGTCAACACCCTATTTGTCTGCTGTAATTTCGCCAAACTTTAGAAGGAAGGACTCTAGAAGAAAATCCCACAACTTTAATTTCTTCTCAGGTATGATTTGTGTGGTCACACAAACACTATGTAGTATCCTAACAGTGCATTCTCATCAGGAATATGGATGAAATTGCTTTACACGCGTATGAAGCCGGAGTATTATTATGTGAAATATGAAGATGTCATTCCATGGGAAATTAAGATTTCTAATATTATAAAGAAAATGTGTTGACACATTTTCATTAAAATTCCACAACTAGCTAATGTAATAATAAATAAAGGTGGACTTTTTAATTTATCCGAGAACGATATATCCAAAATTAAAGTTAATCAATATTAGCATTTCAATTATGTAACCTTACTTGTTAAAAATGAATTATTAAGATGCAAATAAATGCACCTCTCAATAAATTCTAATTTTGAAGCAATTTTCGCCTACACCATTTCTTATCAATATTTGATATACATTTTTGTCATAAAGTTATGTATATTTATTGTGAAGGAAATGAAATATTTAGATTTGTATTAATAGATGCAAAAATTCTCCCTAAAACAAAACTCTAACTTTAGATTAAACGCACGAAAACATTTATAACATGACTTAATTTCTTATGACTAAACAGATAACGATTTACTTTATCTGAGGATAAATTAGAATTTCTACATCACTTTGAAGATTTCAACACCCTATCTGTCTGCTGTGATTTCGCTAAACTTTAGAAGGAATGACTCCCACAACTTTAATTTCTTCTAAGGTATGATTTTTGCGGCCATACAAACACGATGTCATGAACTAAAACTGCATTCTCATCTAGAATTTGGATGAAATTGCTTTACATATGAAGAAGGGGTATTATTATGTGAAATATGAAGATGTCATTCCATGGGAAATTGAGATTTCTAATATTACCAAGAAATTGTGTTGAAATATTATCATGAAAACGCCACAGATAGCTAATATTATTAATAAAAAAATAAGTTTAGGCTGTATAATTTATCCGAATATGATAAAATCAAACGTTCATCGTTATTGAATTTTTCGAATATCTTAACACACAATAATTTAAAAAAATTGAATAATTTTAAAGACTTAATGTTTTATTTATATTATTATATATTTCATAATAAACTAGTTTTCATGCACTAAGATTATGCATAAAAATAAAATAAATTCCCCTGTTGCACTACATACAAAAAAAAATCAAACTTTGGAATAAAAATTAGCTAAATATAGACATTTTATCAGCGTCTTATATGTCGATAAATGCGAATTTTTTCTAACTAAAACTTTTGTCAAAATAAATTCACTTATTTACTCATCATCTTATTGTTGTTTATTTTTTTCTAAAAGACTAGGGGGGTTCCTCCCCCCTGCTCGTTGCGCTCGCCAAAGCCCCTCGTGATCGCTTCGCGATTCCAAGTCGTGGGCTACCCTTGCTTGCTGCGCTCGCCAATACCCCATGGTATGAATAAGCAGTTGCAGACCTTTCAAATGATGTGTCACATGACTGGTATTGTAAAGAAATTAAAAATGTGTGCCCTGGGGGGCAGAATGGGGGATGACAAACAAGACATCCATAATATGAATAAGCAGTTGCAGACCTTTCAAATGATCTGTCACAAGACTGGTGTTGTAAAGAAATTAAAAATGTGCCCCCCTGGGGGGCAGAGTGGGGTGTTAACACATAAGACATCCATAATATGAATAAGAAGTTTCAGACCTTTCAAATGATGTGTCACAGGACTGGTGTTGTAAAGAAATTAAAAATGTGCCCCCTGTGAAGGCAGAGTGGGGGGGGTGACGACACACAAGACATCCATAATATGAGTAAGCAGTTTCAGACCTCTCAAATGATGTGTCACACGACTGGTGTTGTAAAGAAATTAAAAATGTGCCTCCTCTGGGGTAAAGAGTGGAGGGGGTGACACACAAGACATCCATAAAATGAATAAGCAGTTGCAGACCTTTCAAATGATGTGTCACACGACTGGTGTTGTAAAGAAATTAAAAATGTGCCCCCCTGGGGGCTAAGCGGAGGGGGACACACAAGTCATCCATAATAGGAAAAAGCAGTTTCAGTCCTTTCTAAAGATATGCAACGCGAGTGCTGTGGATAAAAAATAAAAAAGTTCCCCTTTGGGGGGGGAGGCAAAGTGGAGTGCGGAGGCCCAAGCGTGCATAATTGGAATGAGCAGTTACAGTTCTTTTAAACTATAGGGGGGCTCCGCCCCCCTACTCGATACGCTCGCCAACCCCCCCCCCCTCGTAATCGCTTCGCGAGTCTAAGTTGTAGGCCACTCCTGCTTGCTGCGCTCGTCAGTACCCCATGGAATCGCTTTGCGATGCATAGACGGAGATTGATTGTTTAAGGATAGAAAACCACCGATTGTAAATGCACAAATAAAGTAAGAAAAGGGGAGCAAACAGCTGTTTCGAATCTACTAACGAGATTCTTGTTCAGTGCAAGAACTCAGCGAGCTAGACAAAGCAAAACTGAGCAAAGAGACAGAAAGACGCAGGCTTATACACCCGCTACGAGAACGATCCCGCCTAAAGGAAAGCAACCAATGAGAAGAAAGCAGCCGGAACAACTGGGTGGACAAGTAGCGACATCTACCGGAGAACAAACAAAACAAAAACTGAAAAGTGAGGGTAAAAAAAAGAATTAAATTAAAGATTTCCAAATGCTAGGAAAATGAGGAGTACTTGAAAAGTCATTAACTAAGGAGTGGGAATTTTTAATGATGTGGTAAGCTTCCCAAAAATCAAGATCAAGAATGGAAGGACACTTATGGATGATGGTGGCTGAAGAAAATTTTAATTTATGTTGTGAAGACCAACAATATTGATCAATAGAAGAGCGTTTAAGCTCTTGATTTTTGACATACCTTTTATGTTTAGTTAAACGAAATCTTAGAGCACGTTTAGTCTGGCCGATATAAGAAAGACCACATTAGCAAGAAATTTGGTAAATACCCCAGTTATCTAAGCGATCAATGGGGTGCTTTAGATTTGAAAAAGCAATTTTATTAACCTTTCCTGATTGGTCTATTCGACTCATGAAAGGCGTGGTCCACCCGTACGCGTTATTTCCGGAAATCTTACACATCAGCATCATTCCAGGAGTAAAACCATTGAAGGCTAGTTTTTTTTTACTATAGAAGGACTATTTAAATTTTAAAATAGTTAAAAAATAATAGATGTTAAATAATTTATAATTGTTAAAATGTTCAAAACTGAAACATTTTGAAAGTATGTCACTTCTTTTTATGTAAATGTCATTCCTATCCTCTTATTCTTAAAACTTAAAAAATATTCAGACTTATGACAGATGATATATTAAACGTTATATATTTTTTTACTATAAAAAGATACACTTTAATAAAATATACATATTTTTCAAATAAATTTTATTAAAATCCTGGTTTATAAAGTAAACAACTATCTTGGGGACAGTAGTGACATTCATTACCATATTAATTTATAAAATATTTTTTTTAAAATTTATATATAAATAACGTTTATGCCGGAGTGTTTTTTATTACTCAAAAGCATATGCTGAATCTAATTATTAAAAAAATGGTTAAAATTTAATTTTTATGTTTCACTAAATCAATGAAATTACCCACTTATTGCAGAGTCACCCATATAAATCTTAAAAGAATAATTGATAGGTAAAATGAAACAGCGACAAACATGTCTACCTACAAGCTTACAAGAGCTCATTCGTCACTCAGCACGTATCAAGTCAATAGCTCAATTATTCCCAAACGTTGATTAGCAAATACGTATGTTTCGTTCAGAGGCTCACCCAATCTGACGCATATGACTTCTAGATGTAGGGGTTCATAAAAGATCATGTGTATGCTCCTCCACTACCAGTAGACCATTACAGCTGCTGTAACAATGACCCCACAGACACCAATCAATGTTTGAGAAGAATTGAGCTAATGACTTGATGAGTACCGTGTAACAAAAGTTGCCGACATTGAACACTTTTAAGCTTATATGTAAAGCTTTTTAAGTTGCTCTTTCATTTGTGTAATACATACTATCAAGCGTAATGTAATACATACTAATACATACTACCCTATTTATTACTCATTTATAAACACACCGTATTACAAATCACATAGAAAATTAGTTTCGTTGCACATTTGTTAACAAAAATAAAGAAGTATAAAAAGTAACCTCCTTTTTTCCACTTTTTGAAAATAATGTTATTTTAGAAATAAAGTTGCTGTATTTTGATTGCATGTTTCAAATTTATGTATTACTTTACATTTATATATATATGTGTGTGTGACATTTTAAAGATAGGAACCAGAAACATCGTCGCCAGAGTCCCCGTTCTACCGCACAGAAGTCATGGCAAGCGATAAAAAAAATAAAATAAGTAAATAAATGTAGAGGATCCAATAAATTACTCATTGGCTGCTGCAAGTTACTTTATTAAACTGTAGTCATGAGAGAGGGAAAGGCTCCTTTTGCAAACTATCTTTAACCGAAATATTCAAAAGAATATTCCAACAATTACTTCATCATGCCGTAAGTCGTACTCATCGAAGAAAAAAACCCCAAGAATCTTCCTTCTCACCTCTAAATTTCTTGTTTTTTTCTTAAATCTAAAAAGAAAATTCTAGAAAATTGTGTACACTCGAACCATCAGTTTTCCATGTAAACATAACTCATGCCCAGAGTCGGGATTGTATTCCATAGACGATAATTTTACTTTTAAAAAATATGCTATTTAACTAATTTATAATCGACTCAGAATTTCAAATATCATTTGCAAACGATCTTTTTGCAGATGATTAATTTTAAGAGAAAAAGAAAAGAAATGAATTTATTGTTATGCACACATATCGAATGTTGAACGATAGAAATAAAATAAATAGATGAATAAAAAAAATAATATTTTTTGAAAGGTATGGTTTTGGAATAAATTTAATAAGACTTTCTTAAAAAGGGTTGATAAAAACATAGAAAAAATGAGTTTTATTTGGAATATTAAGAAATAAAGTTTAATTAAGAATATTTTTTTAATTTAGAGCCATATTTTAAATTTACGCGTATTGGAATAAATGTTTTTTTTTAGGCGAATTAAGAATTTATGTCTTTTCCATAAAGATTAATAGGTTAGATCTGGAAACAAGATTTAAATTTAATAAATTGAACAAAGTCCGGAATATTGTTATAAGGAAATTAATATAGTATAAAGGTTAATTTTGGCGAAAAAAAGTTAAATTTGTACTATATATATATATATATATATATATATATATATAAATATATATATAGAATTTTTCTTATGTAGCTTGTCTGTATCTTGTTTATAGTTAATTGTTTATTGTTTATTAGTTCACTTTCAGATATGCTTTCTATTCCTTGAGTTTTTATAAATGCATTTCTAAAATATGAAATATATATATATTAAATCTGTTAATAGATTTGATGACGAGTAATATGTTTATAATTGATGTAAATTATAATAAATATTATAAAAAAATAGTGTAAATTTATCAAAACATATTTATCGATTTTAATTAATGAAGGGAAAGGTTAATTAATGCAACATGCGTTACCACGATTAGAAATGGGAAAAGACTCATAATTGGTGTTATATATGATATATGAGGACATAAATATTTCTAGTTCTGTTTTACAACAATTAACCAATACATTTTAATTGCTTAATTTTATTCATAATATAAATATATATATATCAATAATATTATATTTAGATTTTTTTGAGCACATAAATTATATTTTAAAATATATAATAGATAGATACAATCGTTAAACAATACACGCTTTAATTTAAAATAAACTTTATTTACAATAAGAAAGAAAAAAAATCATTTGTCTAACATATATTATGAAAAACTTTCCAGTAAATTCAAAATGATGAAACAAAACGCTACCGATTAATAACTTAAAATTTTATGTTTAAATTAAACATACGGAAATGCATACCATATTTGAAAGCCCATTTTCCGCTGTTCCCAGCTGCAACCGTAAAATTGTTTAATGTTCCTTTGTTTCTAGGGAAAAAGGAAGTTAACTGAAATTCTTTGGGTAGCAGTGCATATTATCTATGCATTTGTATCTATTAACTGCATGCATGCCAAGTTCAGTTTAGAAAAGAAATACATATATACTTTAAGGATTACCCATCAGCAGTTTCCGCTAATAAGAAAACTGGTAAATGAATTATTTTGTGCAACACTATATATGAGGTGTAAAAATTATATAGAGCAACTAAAATGAAAAAAATATATAATTTTAAAAGCATATGCGGAAATTGAAAATTAACTTCCAGCACTTTTTAAAATCAGCACTGTAAAACTGCACTCAAAAACTGTAATCGATTTATTCTGTTTGTCTCTGTAAAGTAAAGATAAATGCTAAGAATACCCAATTCCATCATAATCATGTGAAAGGAAATTCAATGATTTATACCAAATGAAATACATTTTAAATAGCGTAATGTTGTTAAAATACTCTGAAAACGGTTTTTACCCCACATATCATACGGTAATGAAATTATTTTAGGTGTCCCTGTAAATGAAAGATTAACGCTATATACTTCCTACACAATACCAAACATACTCATGTGACCTTAAATAAGATTTATCAGTTGCATGAAAATCCGTATATATTTACGACAATGACAGTGAAAACGAATGGACAAATATACAGAGTGTCGAGTAAATAACTGATCCATTTTGAAATTAAATAACTAAAGAACGGTTTGAGATAAAAATGCGCGGTTTGCTGCAATGTTATTAGAAAATCAATAATTTTTTAGGCATAGACTTTCTTAAAATAGTTCGAAATTTGCCGAACAGAGGGCGCTGACGGCGGCAAGAGACTGTCGAAATTCAGACAAGTCGAATCTCAGTCGACGCTCCACTAACCTGCAGAAATAGTGTTTGTTGGATGGAAAGAGATTTAAAATAATATTTATGCTTGAATAATGTCTATTTACTTACTAAGAAAATAATCATCGACCTTTCACACATTTACTATAAGTAAATTGTATTCAAAAAATTTTTTTGTAACCGGTTAACTGATTCTCTTTTTACGTACAATAAATTGGAAATATGGGATAAACACTGCTTTTTTAAATTAAAAAAAATCTTAATATTTAATCTAAACATTTCTGCCATTAAATAGCATGAAATTGTATTTAAAAAAAATTAGAGATGTCAAAAAAGCTTTAAGAGATGGATCAAGCAAACTCTTCTTGCCAATACGACATGTAGTGAAATCAGAAGTTAAAACAGTAGTACGAAAATAGTAGTGGCAAGTTTCCTGTCTAAAATAAAAGCAGGGCAGTGACTTATTATAAATCGGCGCAGAAAAATATATTAAACCTTAAAATAAAGTTTCGTCTATATTTCATCTATAACAATTCCTGTTTTAAACACAAAAAATTATTAATCAAGACGGAGAAAGTAACATACAAAACTAAAAGCTAAGACGAAAACCTGTCTAAAACGAAATATTTTTCATTTTACCGCAAACCGAATTCATCCCTACGTTATATTCATATTTTGATATTTGGCATATATGAAAATTTTATTACGAAAGACACGACAGATTTTAAGATGCTTTTTACACACAATCCATCCCCCTTCTTCCCCTGATTGCAAATGCACCTACTCTGAAATGGAAGGATGGTTAAAAAGGGAAAAGATGCTTAAAGAGAAATTTTAAGATGACTTTTATACACGCGTCTCCCTCCCCCCTCCCCAACTGAAAACATAATCTAAGCTGAAATGGAAGGATGTTTAAAAAGAAAAAAAACATCGTACCTGTTTTTATATCCTGCGAGTCGTACCTTTTCAAAATTTCATCGCAGAAGGCATAATAGATCATAATCATCATAGAATCATCATAGGTCAACTTATTTTAGTATAAATATTACCAAATTATTGGAACATTAGTGTTTTTCATGTATAATTTTTAAAAAGTTCTTAGAATCCTTTTTTAAAATAATTTTCTTTATTTCAAATCAAATGCAAGCGGAATTTTTAGAATTATTCTTTCCTTTCTTTTGCTGATGAAGAGTAATTAAGGAAAGGGGGAAGGGGCAGAAAATATATTTCAGGATCTATGATGCCCTTTGTAATGAAATCTTCAAAAGGGGTAACTCACAGGGCATAAAACAGGTACACGGCTTTTATTTTCTTTTTAAACATAGATTATGTTTTCGATTGGGGGGGGGGGGAGACGTGTTATAAAAGTCATCTCAAAATCTCTCGTGGCTTTCGTAATAAAATTTTTAGATGTGTTAAATGTCAAAATATGAATAAAATGTAGGGATGAATTCGGTTTTCAGATAAATGAAAAATATCTCGTTTTAGGCGAGTTCACGTCCTAGCATCAGGTTTTGTATATACTTTCTCCGTCAAAATCAATATTTTTTTAACGTTTAAAACAGGATTTGATATAAACGGATTCCTTTATTCTAAGGTTTATTATATTTTTATGTGCCAATTTATAACTCACTGTCCCACTTTTTTAGACAAAGAACTTGCAAAAACTATTTCCGTATCACTGTTTTAACCACTTAACTGCTTTCACTGCACGATGTAAGGTAAGAAGAGTTTGCTTGATCCACAAATTAAAGCTATTTAACACCTTCTATTTTTTTAAATACAATTTCATACTATTTTATGGAAGTAATGTTTAGATTAAATATTAAGTTTTTTTTAACTTAAAAAAGCGGCGTTTATCCCATATTTTCAATTTATTGTACATAAAAAAGGGATCAGTTAACCGGTTACAAAAACATTTTTTGAATACAATTTACTTATGGCAAATGTGTGAAAAGTCATTGAATATTTAGTTGGTTTTTATTAAGTATAATAGACATTATTCAATCATAATTATTGTTTTAAACATCTTTCCATTCAATAAACTCTATTTCTGCAGGTGAGTAGAGTGTCAATTTAACATGTTCGACTCTGCTAAAGGAGCTGAAAAACTCATGCGTGTGACAACTAGAGTAATGTCTGTATTTCGACACTGGTAGACGGCAGGTGCTGGGTTCGAACCCAATCGCGGCTGTCGGCCTAACCGTTCGGAGTTTTCCGTGGTTTTCTTCGAACCTTGCGTAAATACGGGTTAGGTTCCCTTAGAAAGACCCCCACGGAGGGCACTCCCCCTGGTCCTATATCCCATTAGCGTAGATAATCGGACGACAAAAATCAACCAACTGTATTTCGACAGCCTGTTGTCGCCGTCAAGGCCATCTGTTGGTCAAATTTCAAACTATTTTAAGAAAGTGTAAATTTAAAAATGTATTGATTTTCTAATAACAATGCAGAAAACCGCGCATTTTTATCTTAAGGGGACAAGGGACCTTTAAAATCATTTTTTTTTTTTTGTATTTTTAAAATTGCACTTTAAATATTATTCATTATAACATATAAGGTACCCTGGGGTAATAACGCCACGTTAAGGTTCTACCAATTTTCACGGCTCAGTTTTGGTTGGTATTTTGCAAACAAATATATGATTTGATACAGCAACTCATTGACTATCTATATAAAAAAGATAATTTAACAGATATGTATTCATAAAATGTAATGGCGTGATTTCTTGACCCATGCTATTTGGCGTTATTACCCACTTATATGGGTAATAACGCCATGCAAACAAAACTATGAAATAAGATGAAATAATTGCATGTAGATTGTCCAATTCTAAAAATACAAACTCTACAAACTTAGAAATTGACAAATTGCATTTCTAAGCTATTGAAAATTTTCAATTTTTTGTGAAAGTGTAAGAAAAATAAAGGTGTGGTGTAGGGGGGGGGGGATGAGGCAAAAAATATCAGACCGTGAGCTTCTTTTTGCTTAAAAAGGTCCGCTTAAATAGAATTATTAGAAATATTGCACAGTTTTAACTGTGTTTATTTGAATCAGTATTTAGGATGTAGCTCGGCCACTATAGGGAATCAACCTGGGTATTAATACCAAGGATTGGCGTTATTACCCCATTATTGTTATTGCGCTGTACATTTTAAATTACAAATTATCTCGAGAAAATATCCAAAATCTTCAACAACATTTTGAAAGTCCATGAAATGTACTACAAATTCATGTAAATAACAAAGTATGTCCGGATATAAAAAATAGTCTTCACATCACAAAACGCATTTCGCAAATTTTAAATCAAGCGTTAATTTTAGTTGCTTGTAAAAATAATAAGACCTAAAAATGATACAAATTAACATGAAGCTGTTTTTTGCGATTTATATGACTCAAAACCCTTCTGCGCAGAACACATGGGTGTCATTTACCAGATTATTTCATAATTATGCAAAATATTAGCACTTGGCGTTATTACCCCCACCTGGCGTTATTAGCCCAGGGTACCTTATTTATGACAAAAAAAAAATGTGAAAAAAATTTTTTATAATAAAAATAGGGAAATATTTGTAATATTTTAGAATTAATGAGAACTTTTCAAAATGTCCCATGCGCATTCCATATTAATGAAAATTTCCAATATTATTTATACAGGTTTGATTTACATAGATAAATAAAACTGTGCATTGAATTTTATATATCTGAATATAAAGGTAAGAAAAAAAATATTTTCTAATTTTTTCTGAAATGTTGAGCATTTTTGAGCCTATTTTTTCAATTAACTACCTATAACTTTTACAATTATTTTTATTTAAAAAAAAAACATGTTTTATGACATATATTATGATAAATAAATGTAAAAAATTTCAAAGCATTCAAGGAAAAAATAATGCGCATGGAGCACTTTGAAAAATTCTCTTTAAATCTAAAATATTACAAATATTTCCCAATTTTTTTCAAAACGAATTTTTTTTTACATTTTTTATGATAAATATATGCTATAATGCATACAATGTACACTTCAATAATATTTAAAGTTCAATTTTAAAAATTTATAAAAAAATTATTTTAAAGATCCCTTGTCCCCTTAAACCGTTCTTTAATTATTTAATTTCAAAAGGGGTCAGTTATTTACTGGACACCTTGTATATATATGTGGGTATAAAGGATGAAGTATTAAGCAATTAAAGATAATATACTCAATGATTTAATGAACGTGATATCCCAATTGAGACTCACGTGATGATGCATAAAAAAGAACGAGGTGTTCTATAGATTTCAGCGATGGCGAGTTGGATGGATTTTTAATCCAAAGCTCAGAGAAGCTTATTTATTATAAATAATTTTCAGTTCTACTGTTATTTTTGAATGCTACGTATATATTTTATGTCTAGTGAACCTTTTTATCTTATCAAGAATATTTGTTTTGCTTAAATCATAAGCTAATCACTCAATATTCCCACAAGTTTTGGGGGTTCGTTGCCGGGATTGAAGGATTTGAATGACTTGGATTTGAATGATTTCGCTGATTTATATTTGAATTTGAATTTCACGATGAAAGCTATTTTACACTAAGAAGGTCTAAGTCTAAGAAAAATGTTTTGTTTTTAAACTAATACGTATTATGTAAAAAAGGAACTGTTTGTTATATGTGTAATGATTAGAAATTATCCGTGATCAAGCCTGCAAGATAGTGCACTATATTGTTTTGTTGAAGTGTAAACAAAAATTATAATGTCTGTTCTGAATAAAGCTAGGAAGGCGGACTTGTTAACGTTGTGTGATGATCTAGGTATAATTGTGCCTCAGAGTCCAAGAATCATTGATTTGATAAAGTTGGTGACTGAATCGAAGGATTATGAAGAAAATTTTGTAAAAGTTCGACTTGAAGTCATTGCCGCGGAGAGAATAGAAAAAGAAAGACTAGAAGCAGAAAAAGAAGAAAGAAGATTAGAAGCAGAAAAAGAAGAAAGACGACTAGAGGCAGAAAAAGAAGAAAGACGGTTACGGTTAGAATCAGAAAGAAGATTAGAGGAAAAGAAGATGGAAATGGAGTACGAATTACGAAAAATTGAACTTCAAGGAAATATGATAAATACAAGTGACGGTTCGGCTGTAACTGGTACAGGTAAGCAACTAGATTTGTCTAAATTAATGTCACACTTTGATGGGAAGGGTGATATTAGTATCTACTTAGCTCTATTCGAGAGACAGATTTCTAGGATGAATATAACAAAAGAGAATTGGGTCATGCACTTATTAAGTTTAATGCCGCTAGAAATTGCTAATGTTATAACTAGAGAACCAGAAACATTAACAAATAACTACGATTATGTAAAAAACTTGCTGCTCAAAAGATTCAAATTGACGCCAGAAGAGTTTAGGCAAAAATTAATGTCGCATAAGAAAGAAAATTCAGCCACTTGGCGCGATCTAGCATTTGAGTTAAGGAATTATTTAGAAGAATGGATTACCGGTCTTGATGTGTCGAATTTTGAAGATTTAAAAGAATTAATACTGGTAGATCAAATCAAAAGAAGATTACCGATAGAAATGAAGGAACATTTCATCGATGATCTTCCCAAAATTAAAAGTGTTGATACGTTAGTTTGTAAACTAGATGATTACGAAACAGCAAGGCGTAATATTAAAACCATGAATAGAAATTCACACCACTTTGAAGATAGGAAGTCAAAAATGCGCGAAAATAACAATTCAAAACCGTGGTTACCATCTCAACGTTATGATACTTTAAGAAAACAACAATTCGCAGATAATACAGATAATGTAAATGAATTTTCTTATTTAAATGAAAAGAACAGGGCACAAATTATGTGTTTCAAAAGTAATCGTCTTAGCCACGTAATATCGCAGTGTAATAATGGGAATAATAAACAAATAAAAAATGACAGCCAAAATCCGCGATTATCCAACTACAAAGAGATGAATTCCGCAGTAATCAAGCAAACTAACAGTGCCAAATCAGATTACATGAAAAATATTGATATTAACGGTGAAAAGACACAGATCTTCTTCGACACTGGAAGTGATATCAGTTTGGTGAGTTACGAATATTATACGAAAATAGGCTCGCCAAGATTATTTTCAAATAATATCTTTTTGTCCGGCATAAATAAAATAGTTGTTTATCCAAAAGGATACTTCCCATATGAATTTAATATTGATGGTTTTCTAATCAGAACAAATTTGTACGTACTAGAATCTCTTGAATATGATATTTTACTGGGATATGATGTCATTAGCAAATTAAATTTGGCGATAGACGAGAACGGAATTAAGATCGTTGGCAAACGCAATAGTATTCAAGTAGGTTACACTAAAGTTCAGAAGAATTCTGATATAAAATTGAATCATGCTGCCAAAAATAATAATGAAATGAAAACGTCTACGTTAGATAATTCACGTGATGAAAATGTTATACTTGCAAATGATAATAATGCAGGAGGTAATCACTTGATTAATTTCGCGAGAGTCATAGAAGAAAATGAAATTGATTTGAATCACGTGAGAAATTTGAAAATTAGAAAAGAAATAAATGAGAAAGAAGAAAATTTAATTAGTAAGAAAAGATTGAATGAAAGAAACGAGACATCACAAACAGGACGAATGAATGACCTAAAAGAAAAACGCAATTTATGTGCACGCGCCAATGAAAATAAAAATGAAACGAGGAAAATTAAAAAATATTATAAACGGAAAAATACGAGGGAAGAAAGGAATGTTGAAGGAGTTAATGCAAATAAACAGAAATTTATCAGAAATTACAAGAAGCGTGATTACAATGATAGAGATGAAGAAAAGAAATATTATTCGAGAAATAATTTTGATGGAAAACGTCACACATATGAAAATTGGAGAAACAGCAAACAGAAACATTTAGAGGTACAGCAAACAGAAAGAAAATATGAAATTTTTGAAAAAGAAAGGGCTGAACCGTGTGAAAAGGATACTTTTAAATTTAAAGGCAAAAGAAGCATAAAAACAAATTTTAATGGTCCGCGTAGAAATCTATATTTTTGGAGTAATGGTAGTTATAGAAAGCAATTTAACATGATGAGAAAAGTACCTAACAGATATGAATTAAATGATACCGAGTTAATCCAAGAAATGCAGTATGGAACAGGAATGAAAAGGAGAAAATTCCATGGACCTAATAAAAACATTATAGAAAAATCACATGATCATTATGATGCAAAAAGGATTGGAGACCATGGTGGACAAGATATCCACTATTGCAAAATACGTCAAGCCGTGGGGCAGCTGGCGAGGTCGCCAGGAACGTCAGGATGACCGAAAATGTGGGTATAAAGGATGAAGTATTAAGCAATTAAAGATAATATACTCAATGATTTAATGAACGTGATATCCCAATTGAGACTCACGTGATGATGCATAAAAAAGAACGAGGTGTTCTATAGATTTCAGCGATGGCGAGTTGGATGGATTTTTAATCCAAAGCTCAGAGAAGCTTATTTATTTTAAATATTATTCAGTTCTACTGTTATTTTTGAATGCTACGTATATATTTTATGTCTAGTGAACCTTTTTATCTTATCAAGAATATTTGTTTTGCTTAAATCATAAGCTAATCACTCAATATTCCCACATATATATATATATATGTATATATGTCTACAAACATCTTTTTATATATATATGTATATATGTCTACAAACATTTTTTAATTTGTAAGGAAGGGTCATAAACGGACATTATTAGTAAAATCATGAATCTTTACTTAACAAACTGAACCTTTATAATTTAATTCTTTAGTTAAGCTCTAGCGAGAAAATCTTGGTTTCAAATAAGGAAATCAAGAACTTACAAAATACTATAACTATTGATTTCCACCGGATAAGAAGTATAATACTCCCTGGGGATAATTTAAAAGTAAAGTTTCTGTTTAACTTCTTCTCAACATCAAATTTATTACTTAAAGTCTATTCTAAGACTTTACAATAGATTTCTTGATACGAAACATTTAAGATAGATTTATTAATGCTCATAGAAAAAGTAGGGCGATCTGATTATTTTCTTTCATGGAAAAATTGTAATAATAAATATTATCTGAAAAGACATGAGAACACGTTTAGAAAATTATTTAACATATCGATATCATTCTACCGCGCCGACATTCATAAGTTGATAAACTATTTCATTGAAATTTTCGTTACTTTTGGTAATAATTTTTTTCGCGTAGGGTAACATTCCCAGTAATTAGCATGCACCAATGATTGGCACACCCTACAAACATGTCCTAAAATAAGATTTATATCCAGTCTTTTAAAAATGCAAGACCATATACCAGTTATATGCTCATTTACTTTAAAGATTATAACTTTGATTTATGCTAATAGATGACAATAGTGCCTAGGAAAGAGAAAGAATTATGTTTTGTATCAAATCAGCCATTTTGTTGCAAATGCTTCTTCCCTGGCTTAAGAAAGGCATGCTTTTCAATTCATTATTATCTGATTTATAATATATTTTAAATTTTAATTGAAAATAGTTTTGTTTAGTTGAAAAGGGTTACTTTAATTGTGTAAAAGTATTTTTGACACAAATATTTGGATTTCTCATTTAATGATAGATGTCAATTAATAGTGCTTCAATTTTGCTAGTTCCAAGCAATTGGAACCTATTTCAATTACAAGGGAATCGCAAGATTTGAGATTAAAACACTTATTTTGGCAGTACGCTAAGTTAGTTATAGACTAATTTTGTTTATCAGTTGTTTTTATTTGGAAATATGAAATATTATCAGTAATTGGAATCCATTAAAGCGTCAAATGACATTTACTGGGGAACAGCATGACAATTACTGGGTATTAATATAAATATATTGTATTGTTTTAAAGTGTTCATATTTCAGACTAATATGCTGATTTTTTACTCTCAAAAACTTGAAATATGGCATCTTCATCTACAGTAAATTCATTTACAGCGATTAAACCCAATATATATATATATATATATATATATATATATATATATATATATATATATATATACTCTTACAAAAATTTTTGCTTTTAGTGGGCAAAATAGATGCACAGATATGCATTCTTTAATTGAATAATGTTTTCAAGTAAATATTTTATTTCTTGGTAATGAAAATTGAAGTAAGTTTAAGGACAAATTCTCAGTGTGCTAATTACTGGGGATGTTACCCTATCGTATAAAAGAATGTAAAATAAGAATTTTCACTCTATTCATTTGTTTTTATATGTACATATGATACCATTAAATGTAATATAAATTGCAATATTAAAACATGAAAAAAATAATTAAAATGAATATAATCCAAATATGTAGAAAGAATATTGAATGATCAGGGCCACAAATACTTTGAAACTGCAAATAAAACGTCTGATTCTATCTTTGTATTATCCATGAAGAAGTAAATAATACAAATTTGGAGCTACCAACACATATAAACTAGAAAAAACCTAGAAAACATCCAGGTTCAAATGTAATCGAAGATAATATTGGATGGAGAAAGAAAAATCATATATGTGGGATATATTCTCGCATGTGGGCTACACCCTCCGGAACTCTGGGTCGAGATTAAATAAAAAAGGTGAATTAGCGAAGCTGTGTGACCAGGTGTGAAAAGAGGAAGGAAAGTAAATAGAACGTTTTTCGACGACGGCGAACGATGTTAATTAAAACTAAAGTGATGATTCCGACGATTTAAAAGCGAAGATTTTAAGATGCGACGTTTAAAGAACTATAAAATATTTACGACGTATTAAGAGTTTTTAAAGATTGTTAAGAAAAGTAACGAAGAATGAATCTATGTTTTATTTTTTGTTTGTTAGCTCACAGGCTGTCATAGCCTGAGAGTTTATGTGCCCGTCCGTTCTGTATGTTCGTGCGTAAAGCGATAACTCATAAAAAAATATCGGATCCACTTGAAATTTTGTATATAGGTATATCCTGATAAGGCGCTTCCCTGATTAGTTTTTGGAGTTCATTCGATATGTATAAGAGGGGGAACGGGGGGCTCATGCCCCTCCCCTTAATGGATATAAATGGGTTTTTCATGCAGAATTAACAATTTTTGTCCAAAATTTAGATATAGGATCATTCGGATGAGGCGATACCGTGGCTGTTATTAGGTGTTCATTGAATAAATATAAACAGGGTGAACGAGGGGCTCATGCCCCTCCCCTTAATTGATATAAACGGGTTTTTCATGCAGAATTAACAGTTTTTGTCCAAAATTTAGATATAGGATCATTCTGATGAGGCGATTCCGTGACTGTTATTATGTGTTCATTGAATAAGTATAAACAGGGGGAACGGGGGTTCTAATGCCCCTCCATTTAACTTGCATAAATGGATTTTTCAATCAGAATTGTCAGATTTCGTTCAAATCTCTGAATAGTTTTGGAAGTTTAATGGTTTAGTACCAAAGAGGGGAATAACTCCTCTTAAATTATATAAATGCTAAATGGGTTTTTATTAAGAATTATCCGATTTGCTCTGAATTTTGGATATAGATTTTTTAATATGATAAAGCATGTACTTTATAATTTAGGATGTTCAATGATTAAGTATAAAAAAGGAGGAAGGGGAGAGTTGTTTTCCCTTCTTAATTTTTTTTCGAACGGAATTAACGAAAATACAAGGCTATAATGTACAATTAGTATGCGTAGCCTGTGAGCTCAATGTTATCAGTTTAACTGGGCAATATTCTTTTTTAGCTCACAGGCTATCATAGCCTGAGAGCTTATGTGCCCTTCCGTTCTGTATGTTCGTGCGTAACGCGATAACTCATGATAAAAATATCGGATCCACTTGAAATTTTGTATATAGGTATATCCTGATAAGGCGCTTCCCATATTAGTTTTTGGAGTTCATTCGATATGTATAAGAGGGGGAACGGGGGGCTCATGCCCCTCCCCTTAATGGATATAAATGGGCTTTTCATGCAGAATTAACAGTTTTTGTCCAAAATTTAGACATAGGATCATTCTGATGAGGCGATTCCGTGACTGTTATGTGTTCATTGAATAAGTATAAACAGGGGGAACGGGAGGCTCATGCCCCCCCCTTAATTGATATGAACGGGATTTTCATGCAGAATTAACAGTTTTCATTCAAATTTAGATATAGGATCATTCGGATGAGGCGATACCGTGGCTGTTATTAGGTGTTCATTGAATAAGTATAAACAGTGGGAACGGGGGTTCTAATGCCCCTCCATTTAACTTGCATAAATGGATTTTTCAATCGGAATTGTCAGATTTCGTTCAAATCTCTGAATAGTTTTGGAAGTTTAATGGTTAAGTATAAAAGAGGGGAATAACTCCTCTTAAATTATATAAATGCTAAATGGGTTTTTATTAAGAATTATCCGATTTGCTCTGAATTTTGGATATAGATTTTTTAATATGATAAAGCATGTACTTTATAATTTAGGAGGTTCAATGATTATGTATAAAAAAGGAGGAAGGGGAGAGTTGTTTCCCCTTCTTAATTTTTTTTCGAACGGAATTAACGAAAATACAAGGCTATAATGTACAATTAGTATGCGTAGCCTGTGAGCTCAATGCCATCAGTTTAACTGGGCAATATTCTTTTTATTTAATGAACATCATATTACTTTTTATTTACGAAATTTTTTGCTGGAAAATTTGCGTTTTTGTAAAAAGAATGTTTATTTTTGTTTTGTTCGTCAGAAAATAAATGTATGTATCTGTCAGAGCATAGTTTTTATTCACAGTAAGGACTCGTCCATCCCATATATATATAGACATACATATGGATATATTTAACCCGGCGTCATGGGTGTTGGGTCTGTGAGACCAAGCACATTTTATTTTGCTTGAATCTTGGTAACTACCCGAGCGATGTTGCCGGTCTTCTCAGTAGCTGGAGGTAATGAGTTCTGGAGAGCTGGAGGTCTAATTGTCGCATGCAACACCTTTGTCTTGCGCAAGTCACAGTGGGAGTTCCACGTGAGCAAACTTGAAAAAGGTAATTGAGACCCACCCCCTGCAGTTAGTGTAATAATTTCGCGCCATGTTATGAAGACATAATTTTCGTGTGCAACACCTTCGTCGTGCGCAAGCCATAGTGGGAGTTACACGCTGCGTACGTGTAACTCCCACTGTGGCTTGCGCACGACTAAGGTGTTGCATGTGACGATTAGACTAGCTCAATACCTCCAGCTTCTGAGAAGTCTGGCAATATCGCATGGGTCGTTACCGAGATTCAATCAAAATAAAATGTGTCAGGTCTCACAGACCAAACACCCATGACGCCGGGCTAAACTGCATTGAAGTTTATTTATTTATTTTTTTACATAGTTTCAGATTAGGAAATAATATTATATAATGTTTTAATTATATGTGTTCTAACTTTAGAGGAATGAATATTTTTAGGGTGAAAGCTAGTAGTGTAGTTCGGAATAATCTTCACGTTTCAACTAATTTCAAAATTTGTGAATGAATTCACTAATTTAAAATGTTTTCTTTACTACCAAGAAGTTCTTTACCACTTTTTATAAATTATTGAAATTATAAAAATGCGAAAGAGTTTGAACTAAAATTCGAGAAAAACTATGGATTAATAATAAAATATAGCCACTCTTGACAGGGGGAGAGTAAATAAAACTATGTTGTTCACTCATGCTTTTTAATGGAGGTGTGCCCACAAAAACATTACTAATCGTATGCCAACAGTAAAACAGATCCGCTTTACAATATAAATTCGATTAAAATATTTTAATTTTTTTCATATGTACATCATTTAATTAAAATTAAATTCTTATGTCCATAGAAAATGTTTTAACTAATTTTCATAAGATATAACCTTCTGATTCTATTTGTTTCATCAAATTCATTGCATTAATGGGCAAAATCTATTAAAAGAATTGTTATTCTTTCTAAGAAAATTCTAAATTTAAATTTGACTGTTCCACAGTTTTATAGACAACTTATTTTTCCTTTTTACAGTTGAAAATTTTAAACCGCTTGTTCTAATGACTGCACGAATTCAAACAGGCGTACTCAAAACAAAAGTTTGAAAAAGTTATGACTTTAACCAATTAACTGATCAATATTTTTGGAAAAAAAATCTCTCAAATAGTAGAACTAGATTAATTAAATGTACTTTCCAATAATGTCTATATTTTTCAAGTGTTTCACAGAACTTATTGCCAAATTTAATTCGAAACTATATTCGGATCAAATAATGCAAAATTTGCAATAAAAATTACTGGTTAGAATAGTATTTCGTGATTGGAATATGGATACCCGTATGTAGAATAGACAAATCCTGGTCTCAAAAAAACAAGTTGTCCGTCCGTATGACATACGGGTAAATGAGAGAATAAGTTCATTAACCCGCGAGTAGTCGCGATTTTTTTCACAACGTCATTAGTCGCGCTCGGTCTTTTCGCCGCTGGCCCCCCGGATACAAAAAACGTAAAATAAGAAATATTTTTCACTTAATATATAAATATAACATTTCAATGAAGATATAAATATGCAATTTTCTTAAGTTGTGCATTTTAATCATGAGATTTGGAGTAATGGGAAAAAGTAAAAATGAACTGCCATTGGGAATTGTTCCGTAGAATTTTTCGTCAATTTCAACTTTATTTCTAAAAATATAATTGAAGGAAAAACAGAGATGTCCTGTTACTTCACTAAGGTGATATATATATCTTTAAAGTCAGTTACATGGTAGATCTTTTTACTTTCTTCTATCTTTACAAGAAGAAAGTATTGGATTCATGAAAATTTTCGACTTCCGGTTTTCGACGGATTTATAGGTTTTAGAAGGTCCTGAACACGTTTTGACTATTTTTAGAAAATGTCTGTCTGTGAGTCTGTCCGTCTGTCTGTCTGTCTGTCTGTCTGTCTGTATGTCTGTGTATGTGACAAAAAATTTGTGGGCGCTCTATCTCAAGAACTAATGCTCGAAATTTCATAAAATTTTATATTCAGTTAGACCTTGATATGAATTAGTGCCTATTGGTTTTTGGTGAAAATTGGCCAGCAGGTGGCACTGCTATACTACGCTTTTCATGATTTTCAAGATTACTATATCTCAAGAACTAATGCACAAAATTTCACCAAACTTCAGATTCTGTGACCCCTTGATATACATAGACGTTGATTAAGTTTTGGTGTAAATTGGCCAGCAGGTGGCGCTGCTATGCCACGTTTTTCATGATTTTCATAATAGCTATATCTCAAGAACTAATGCACAGAATTTCACCAAACTTCAGATTCCGCGATACCTTGAAATACATAGCCGCTGATAAGGTTTTGGTGTGAACTGATCAATAGGTGGCGCTGCAATGCTACATTTTGCACGATTTTTGCGATAGCTATATCTCAAGAACTAATGCAGAGAACTTCATCAATTTTAGATTATGTTACACTAGAATATATAACATAAGTAGACGCTGATTACATTTTGGTATTAACCTCGCAACAGGTGGTGCAGCTATGCTGCATTTTGCACGATTTTTCCGATAGCTATATCTCAACAAACAAAGCACAGAATTTCATCAAACTTCAGATTTTGTTACAAAATGACATATAACATAATTACACGATGATTACGTTTTGTTATAAATCCTTCAACTGAAGGTGCTGCTGTGCTATATTTTCAACGGTTTTTTTTTTAAACTAACTATATCTCAAGAACTAATGCACAGAATTTCATCAAACTTCAGATTCTTTTACACGATGACATAATTAGACGTTTTTTTTTACGTTTTGGCATAAATTGTCCAAGATATGGTGTTGATGTGCTACGTTTTGAATTTTTTTTGTTATAACTATATCTCAAGAACTAATGGACGAAATTCCATCAAATTTCAGATTCTGTTAGGTCTTGACATCAATAGATGCTTATTAGGTTTTAGTATAAATTACCCAACATGAGGCAGTACTAAGCTCATTTTCTCAGAATATTAATTAAATTTTGCGTTTTAGGCTTTTCGTATACCAGAATCTCATTAGGCTAGGTCAAATGTTCGAGGAAATATGATAGTGGGTAACTTTGGGGTCACCACGTTTTTTTTTTTTTTTTTTTTTTTTTTTTCCCAAATATTAAAATGTACTTCTGAGATAGAAGAAAGTTTTGGGATTGACACATCCAACTAGTTTGTATTTGTAATTGGGATATGAATTAGGAGGAGATAAGTTATACGGGCGGTGAAAAGACCGGTACGCGACTACTGACGGGTTAAAATTCACGTAAGTAAGATGTTGAATCATTGTGAAATGATATGTTATAGAATATATGTCTCTCGCTGATCTTTCTTAGTGGTTCTCTATTAAATTCATGTCACACAAGGTCCAGCTATTAAATTTCAGGACTGACATAACTGTACGAGAACGAAAAGCCGGAAGATGACGCAAATGATTGCATATTGAAGAGCGTTTTCTTCCGCATGTGCAATGCAGTCGGCGCCATTCAGAAGTAAGTGTTTCTTGTGGAAAGGTGGTTTAAAACGTAGCTCTTAAATTCCTGTTTTCGAAGTGAAAATGGAGCAAAGAATTAACATTGTGTTGCCTATGTGGCGATTCTTAGCTCAGCATGGTGTCGTTGAGATGCAGCATCCACCGTATTCTCCAGACCTATCACCCTCAGACTTTTTCCTGTTTCTTAAGCAGAAAAGTTCGCTGTAGGGAGCAATATTTAGCATTCAAGTAAACTGTAACGTCACTATAAAAGATCATTCCCAAAGAATACCTTAAAACTTCTTTCCAAAATTTGTGCAGCCGAGCACAGACGTGCATTACGACTGATGGAGATTACTTCGAAACATATTAAATGGCTATGTGTTTAACCATTTTTTTCTTCTGAGTTATTCTATGAGTCATGGAAATTAGTAGCCAGACCTTCTATTAAATTTATAGTGTCTGTACTCTTTCTGTACTATACTTCAATATTAAATCGAACTAAACTTTTTTTTTTTTCTTTTTTTTTTTTTTTGTTAAAATAAAAGACGAATATATAAATGTAAAGTATTTAACGTAAAATTTATGTGTAAAAAAGTAAATTATACATCCGTTTAAAATATAGAGAAAAAAGAAAATCTTTATGATGTGATTTTCTGTATTAAAAAAAATACGATACACTTAAATCTGAGTAGTATCGGGCATTACAAAAATATAGTTATTCTGTTGAATAGATTTTTTTTCTAAAAAAACAATCTCTGTTGGTCGGCTTGAAAAATTAACATTGCAATATTATTAATTAGAATGAAACAAAAAAATGAACTTCTGTTTAATTAATTTTCGTTAATAAAAGAAGATAAAAGTTCTTTAAAAAATTTCTTTTATGAAAGCTCCTTTTTTTGTTACACGGTTTGTTCCCTGAAAGTAAAAAAATTAGGAATTAAAATCTTTTAACTTTTTAATCCTTCATTTAAAAATGTATTGTTCATATTTAAAAAAAATTGCATTTGTGGTCATCCGAGAAAATAATTCTGCATTAAAACAAACAAAAAAAAATCTCAAGAATTTTTTGAACTAAAAAGTTTAAAATATAACCAAGTATTAATAAAAAACTATTTCTTAGAAAAACTAATTATTTTTTTATAAGTAATTAAGTTTAAATAATCTATTGCTAAGTAATTTAAGTTCAATGAAATCTATAAATTAAAAATATGTAACCAAGTTTAAGTTAAAACAAATAAAAGTCTTTGTTTTCTTGTATAAAAAGGCACTTTTAAATAAAAAATTAAGAGATGACATAATAATCCAAATAAAGTAGTACATGCAATAACTACTACTAACACTAATCAATGGGTATATAGCCTCTTTTAGGAATCCTTCGTTTTAGGAATAACGGATTTTGAGCTTATTCTATGGCCGATAATTTTCAGAATATTCAAGCTATATTTATTCAAGCTATATTTTTGAGGCATTCACAAAATCACAGGCATTCGATCTATACACATTTAGCTAAGACACTATGCATCTCATATTTTCATTACATTTACGCATGCGCAGTGAAACACTTTTAAGTAAACTTTATCTTTCATACATTTTTTATTTTAATTTTATTCTGATTACAGGGTGTTATGAAAAATGTTTTTGCCATATTTCCTGAAAACAATACATTTTTGAAATATTAAAATCATGACAAATTATAAGCAAAAAACATCGCAAAATTTGGGACTGTTTCAATATAAACCTTATTTTCTTTACGAGCATGCATGCTATTTTCCTAAGAATGAACACAGTTTATTACAATAAGCCCTTATATAGAGCCGCTTATACAGGGTGTCCCTAAACAAATAGTATATACGCTAAGGGGGTGATAGAACACATCAAGACAAGTAATAGTAAATAGGAAACCAAGGGTCCCAAACGTTTTCCAAAGGAGATATCCGCCATTAAAGTTTGGGGTCCAAAATTTCAAATGCACATAAAAAACGGAAAAATTGGTCGATTGATTTGCAGTTTTCACTAAAATTATTCTTTATGTTGGTATTTTCTTGAAAATAAATTATAAAGATAAATTTCGAAAAATGCCGATAGAGGGCGCTTTAAACTTTGAATTAATGAAAAACTATTTTTTGCCGTGATTTCTTGCATCTTAATAAATGGTTTTGTAAGCTTAGACTTAAACTTAAATTTTCAGCTCAAAATCTGAATAGTTGGAAGCGGTTAAGTAGCACAAACTTAATTGTATTCAGAGGGTTTAAATTTCAAATGATCATAAAAAACGGAAAAATTGGTCAATTGATTTGCGGTTTTCACTAAAACTATTCTTTATGTCGGTATATTATTAAAAATGAATTATAAAGATAAATTTCAAAAAATGCCGATAGAGGGCGCTTTAAACTTTGGGGTAACGAACAACTACTTTTTACGTTATTTTTTGCATCTGATAAAGTGTTTTCGCAAACTTAGACTTAAACTTAAATTTTGAGCTCAAAATCTGATTAGTTGGGAGTGGTTAAGTAGCACAAACTGAACTGTGCTCAGGGGTTCAAATTTCGAATGATAATAAAAAACGGAAAAATTCGTCGATTCGTTTGCGGTTTAAAATAAAAATATTCTTTAAGTCAGTATCTTCTTGAAAATGAATTTTAAAGATAAATTTCAAAAAATTCCGTTCGAGGGCACCTTAAACTTCAGAGAAACCAACAACAAATTTTAACCTTTATGTTTTGTATCTAATTAATGCTTTCCAAAACTTGTTAAATGTTTTCGAAATCTTAAGTTTAAACAAAGTTTGAACTCAAATTCTGAATCGTTGGGAGGGATTAAGAAGCGCAAACTGAAGTGTGTTCAGGAGTTGAAATTTACCCCCCCCCCCTCGAATAAAGTTTACTTTTGCGCTACTTAAACACTCTCAACGACTCAGAATTTGATCTCAAAATTTAAATCTAAGCATTTTAAAGCATTTAATGAGATTTAAAAAAATAACGGTTAAAAATAGTTGTACGCTACTCCAATGTCTAAGGCGCCCTCTATCGGTATTTTGGGAAATTTATCTTTAAAATTTATTTTCGAAAAAACACTGATTTAAAGATTAGGTTTAGCAAAGTAGAGTTTATTCAAATTTCTATTTGAATCTCTAAAATGCTCCAGACTAGTAATAAATAATATCTTAAATGAAAAATACATTATGAAGTTATTATCTAAGCGTTATACAAAATTTTACTTTATACAGTTTTGGTCATTAGCGGTGGCTGGAATTACCCACCGGTCGTAATTAATCCACTTAACCCCTGTGCTGCAAGTTGATAAAAGTTATAAAATACATTTTTAAAATGTCATAAATTTATCTTTAAAATTTATTTTCGAAAAAACACTGATTTAAAGATTAGGTTTAGCAAAAACTGCAAACGAATCGACTAATTTTTCAGGGCTTTTTTTTATAGTTTTCCGTTTCGTTTGAAATTTAAACCTTCTGAACACAGTTCAGTTTGTGCTACTTAACCACTCCCAACTATTCAGATTTTGAGCTCAAAATTTAAGTTTAAATCTAAGCCTACGAAATTACTGATGTACTCAGAAACGTCTTCATGTCTATCAAAAATAAGGTTTATTTTAAAATATTTACTATATAGTAAAATATGATATCGCTTTAAAGTATAAAAAAATCAATTCCATGAAATTTGTAATGAAAATGTTAAGCAAACTAGGGTCGGGAGGGATGATTATGACCACTTTTTATATTTTCCACATTGTTGTATTTTTTTATTTTTATTTAATTTGAAAAAAAGGTGTTTTAGTACATGGGAAGTAACTTATACTCTTTTAAGAACATCCCTTAGAAGTTTTGATTCTCATAGCCTCCCTTTATAATTAGTTAAAATGATGATTATAATTCCCCCATCAAAAATTCCCAATCTCAAGAGTTGCAGGTAATTGAGATAACCAGTGGGGAAATTATGACTAGTGTATTTATTCTTTAAACTTGCCTGTACAAATATGTTTGAGATAATTAATAACATTAAAACACCGAACTGGCAAATTCATTTATCAAAAATTTTGGTAGAGTTTATTCAAATTTCTATTTGAATCTCTAAAATGCTCCAGACTAGTAATAAATAATATCTTTAATGAAAAATACATTATGAAGTTATTATCTAAGCGTTATACAAAATTTTACTTTATACAGTTTTGGTCATTAGCGGTGGCTAGAATTACCCACCGGTCGTAATTAATCCACTTAACCCCTGTGCTGCAAGTTGATAAAGTTATAAAATATTATAGTTGTATAAAATACATTTTTAAAATGTCATAAATTTATCTTTAAAATTTATTTTCGAAAAAACACTGATTTAAAGATTAGGTTTAGCAAAAACTGCAAACGAATCGACTAATTTTTCCGGGCTTTTTATTATAGTTTTCCGTTTCGTTTGAAATTTAAACCTTCTGAACACAGTTCAGTTTGTGCTACTTAACCACTCCCAACTATTCAGATTTTGAGCTCAAAATTTAAGTTTAAATCTAAGCCTACGAAAACCATTTAATGAGATGCAAAAAATAACGGCAAAAAATAGTATTAGGATGGATTATTTCGTTAATCCAAAGTCTAAAGCGTCTTCTATCGGCATTTTTTGAAATTTATCTTTATAATTCATTTTCAATAAAATACCTACATAAAGAATAGTTTTAGTGAAAACCGCAAATCAATCGACCAAATTTTCCGTTTTTTATAATCATTTGAAATTTAAACCCTCTGAACACAGTTAAGTTTGTACTACTTAACCGCTTCGAACTATTCAGATTTTGAGCTCAAAATTTAAGTTTAAGTCTAAGCTTACGAAACCATTTAATGAGATGCAAAAAATCACGGCAAAAAATAGTTTTTTATTACTTTAAAGTCTAAAGCGCCCTCTATCGGCATTTTTCGAAATTTATCTTTATAATTTATTTTCAAGAAAATACCAACATAATGAATAATTTTAATGAAAACCGCAAATCAATCGACCAATTTTTCTGTTTTTTATGTGTATTTGAAATTTTGGACCCCAAACTTTAATGGCGGCTATCTCCTTTGGAAAACGTTTGGGACCCTTGGTTTCCTATTTACTATTACTCGTCTTGATGTGTTCTATCACCCCCTAGCGTATATACCGTTTGTTTAGGGACACCCTGTATATACGTAATCATAATATAGAGTATGAACTCTTTGCTACGTTAATTTTGGCGACGTTATCCAAAAGATATATATTTTGGATACATTATATTTGGATACATTTCAGCTTTTTGACGGTCCCGTATGGGATTTCAAAAAAAGAAACTTCGCTGAAATATATGACTTGTACTACTTGGTTTATAAGGTTGACAGGGTTACAGAGTTTAGGTAATATTTCACATACAGTTTTAAATATACAGTGTAAAACATTTGGTGTAACGTCACTCCATAAACCTGGTGGCGGCAATGCTGCCACCAGTTTTACCACCAGTGGCCTCCAGTCTTATGGTGGTTTGTAACCGATATAAATGGAGTAACATTACTCGTGTCTTATGTAAGTGTACACCATATTATGAGTAAGGTTACACCATTCCTGTGTAAGGTTAGACCAAAATTACCTGTAAGCTTAGACAGAAGCTGTATGTAAGGTTACACATGTTTAGGAGTAAGCTTCCACAACATTTGCCGGTAACCTTACACAGTAATTGCGCGTAAGGTTACACCATAATATTATGAAATATAACACAAATTCCTGTGTAAGGTTAAGCCAGATGTGTTTGTAATCTTACACATTAACTGTGTGTAATATTATACCAAAATATTGTGAAACATGACACAAATTACTGTGTAAGGTTACATTACAATTATCTGTAAGCCTTCATAGTAATTGCGTGTAAGGTTACACATCTGTAGGAGTAAGCTTTCACCACATTTGTCTGTAATCTTACACAGTAATTGCTTGTAAGTTTACACCATAATATTGTGAAACATAACACAAATTCCTGAGTAAGGTTACACCAAATATGTCTGTAATCTTACACAGTAATTTTGCGTTATGTTTCACCACAATATTGTGAAACATAACATAATTTCTGCATAAGGTAACAGTACAATTATCTGTAAGCTTCCACAGTAATAGTTTGTAAGGTTAGGTATCTGTAGCAGTAAGCTTCCCTTACATATTTCTGTAATGTCACACAGTCATTGCGTGTTAGTTTATAGATTAGTAGGAGTAAGTTTTCCCCCAGACATTCCAAGAAAGTTATCCATTTTTATGTGTAAGTATTAATTACATTTGACAGCAGCTTCACATCATGTAAGCAAGATTACACAGTACATTTTAGTAAGGTAAAACTAATTACCTGTAATTTCTCACAGCATTCGACATAATATTTCACAATATATATTTTTTGTATAGTTATGCAACATGTGTGTATAGTTATACAGTATTTGTATGTTTGATTAAACCAGATTTATTTGTTTAGCTATAAAAAAATAATACCCTAAAAATAATCAATTTTTTCATTATTTCTGTGGAACAATTTATAATTTTCCTTAGACTGAAAATTACTTCTTAAAATGTCCATAGCTCATCAAATATTCTTGTTTTAATGAAAATATGCCGTTTTAAGTTTTTATTTAAAGTCTTTTGAAATTTGGTATAAATTTGGTTGTTTGTATTTTGCACAGAATTGATGCCATGTTTCTGAATTTGCATGCCGTGCTTACAAGAATACCAATCGGGACCCACAGAGTCATTTGTTTCAGTGATAGACCAATTTGAGCATTTTCCATTACATCGGCGAGTAGATGTACTTTATATTTCCATTTACTATACTCTATTTCCCGTCGCGATTAAAACTTCATTGAAAAAAAATAACTATCATATTGTATTTTCCTCAATTTCAAGGATGTTCCTTTTAATTCCTGCTCAATAGAGTTTTAATAAATATAGATATTTGAGAAATTGTGTAATATCGAATGCCACTAAATATCAGAACTTGATTGTACATTTTCAAAAATGTCTGAAGATCAAAGTACAATAAAAATATAAATTTTATAGCCTATCATATTGTATACTAATGTTCTTTTATAATACAAATTCCTTAGGGTGATAGTTTTTCTTAGTCTTGGAATCTTCTATAAAATGGAGATATAAGGAATTGTACTGAGGTGTACTAAATTAGAATTAAATAGCAAGTAGACTCTAAATTAAAAAGAATGTTTTATTTTGTTAGAGTCGTAGCTTGTTGCTGCGTAGAGATCGTTTCTCTAGCAGCCAACTGCGTCACACAACACGTGAGCAGGGTTACATTAAATTGCCGATTGGCATATAAGCGTGGGGTTTGTTTGTCGCCAAGGCGATGTTACAAGGTTACAATACAGGTGCGGAACATCCCACCCGGCGTTGAAATATTTTTATATTTCAAGATATAAATGCAATAAAAATAATAACACAACATGATACAGATTATAAGTAAAAAAAATAAATGCAAATAATGCATGAACAATTAATAAATAATAAAGCACATTTAAGGTTTAGGATCTATAATGCTGTCCTCAATGGGTAATAAACTTATTTTTGAAATAGATCGTTTAAATTCTACCCTTAGCGGTGCGAACTTCAACTACCCTGACTATCCCGTCCTCACCTGGGAATACCTTATTAATGCGGCCTAGAAATCAAGTGCATATGGGCAGTTGTGAGTCCTTAAGCAAAACTAGCATTCCTGGTAGAATATTAGGCTTTTAAAATAGCCATTTATTTATTTCTTGTAACTGGCTCAGATAAATATACTGCCAACGTTTCCATATTACCTGCGTTAATTTTTTAGTCCTTTGCCATTTATTTAGCAAATTATCTTTACCTCACTTAAATTGGATTCTTGATTTAAATTAAGAGACTTTCCTATGAGAAAGTGACCAGGAGTCAACACCTGAAGATCCCCAGGATATGTTGACAAAGGACAAAGTGGTCGCGAGTTTAAAATAGCCTCTATCTGTGTGATAACTGTCAAGAAGTCCTCGATCGTGAGAGGAGCTGAGCCCACAGCTCTTTTTGAGTGGTATTTGAAAGATTTAACTTCTGCCTCTTAAAGGCCACCAAAATTTGGCGCCCTAGGAGGGGAGAATTCCAGTTAATACCTTCAGAAGCTAAAAAGTTAAATTTCATCACTCGTAACAAGTCTGCATAAACGCTTTAGTTCTGCTGAAGCCTCAACAAAATTTGTAGCATTGTCGCTGAAGATTACAGAGCTTTTCCCACGACGAGCGAAGAATCTTTTTAGTCACTATTATAGCCTCGAATGTCAAATCTGAGACAAAATCCAAGTGTACAGCTTTAGTGACCATACATACAAATATGGCAACATAGATTTTCTGAAAAGTACCCTTTCTCTTACCTTCATACTTTATTTCAAAATGCCCACTTAAATCTAATCCCACATTTGAAAATGGGGAACTGGGCACTATTCTTTCAGGAGGGAGATTCCCCATCATTTGATTAGCCGATATAGGTTTAATTTTAAAGCATTGTACACACTCATCTACAATTTTACGCGCAATATTTCTGCCACCAAGCGGCCAATATTTTTGACGCACAGTGTTCAAAAGAGCTTGGGATCCTACATGAAAATCTCGTTTATGATAATACTGAAAAATTAATTTCGCCAAGCGACAGCTCGCAGGAAGTACAATGGGGAGTTTGTGATCAAAATTCAAATTTGATTTTCTTAGTCTTCCTTCCACCCTCAATAAGCTATCTCCATCTAAAAAGGGATTTAAGAATTTTAACTTACTTGCGCGATGAAACGAAAATCCCGCTTGGAGGGCCGAAATTTAATTTTGGAATTACTTTACCTGTATATCTTTTAATCAATGAATCTTTGCATTTCTTAATTCCTCCAGCAACAGAGGGCCGGTTGCAGACGTTACTTTTTTACATTTATGCATAAATCTGAAAATATAAGCTAAAATTCTAATTAATTTTTTTAAATTATTGCTAAGATTAATTAAATTATCACACAAATTAAAGTCAGTATGTATAGCGAATGTCAAGTTGCTGGGAGCTTTAAGCTCACTAGAATAATGTTCATTTTTAAAGTCACTTATATTAGAATCAGTTTTTGGTTATGTTTCTTCAAGTATTGAAAAAGACGGGCCATGCCACCGCAGCTGGTTAGATAAAAGGTTTTCCACACTTGCACCTCTTGATATCAAATCAGTAGGATTGTGTTCTTACGGAATATGAAACCATTGAAAGTTTTTAGTTTGTTCCTTAATTTGCACAACGCGGTTTCCCACAATCGTTTTAAGAAGATGAGGAGCGGTGTTTATCCAAGCTAAAGCAATGGTTGAATCAGAAAATAAATTTACTGAAGCTACCTATTTCTCTAATGAATTTAAGACCTTGTTAGTGAGTTTAGCCAGAAGAAGACATGCTGAGAGTTCGAGACGTGGCACTGTTATTACTTTGGTTGGACACACGCGGGAATTACTACATAATCAATTACTGCTGGTTTCTTTTGAATTAGAAGTTTGCATGTATATCACTGCACCATAAGGCTTGGAAGATGCATCTGCGAAACCATTTAGCACCGCTGATTGGTTCACAGCTAGGAAGTATCTTGGTACTTCAATGGATTCCAGTTCTAGACTTTCGAGGAAGGTTTCCCATTGTTTGGAAACATGAGATGGCAGCTTCTCACTCCACTCTAATTTAAGAAGCCACAACTCCTGCATGAATATTTTTGCTTTCGCAATCACTGGCCCTATAAGACCGAGAGGGTCATAAATGCGAGCAATTTGAGAAAGTACATCTCTTTTTGTGAAATCACTTTTTCTATTAATATTAACTTTACACATAAGGTATCATTGAAACTGTTCCACAACATCCCTAATGTTTTAACTGTTATTTCTTCAGATTTTATGTCCAGGGGAAACATGTGATTATTAGTAGATTGGACCTCATTGGTACACCATTTGTGTAAAACCATCCCTCCCCTTAGGAGGAGTTCTGTTAATTGTGATTTCATTAATCTGATTTCTTCTAAATTGGATGAACCCGATAGGCAATCATCCATACAAAACCCTTTAAAAACAATTTTCGATGCTAACGGGAATTCCTTTTTCTCATCTAGAGCTAATTGTTGTAATACTTTGGTGGCTAAATAGGGAGCACAAGATGTTCCATTCAAAACTGTTGTTAGCCGAAATATTTTAACCGAGGATGACATACTGTCTTTCCACAAAATTTTTAAATATTTGTACTGGGATGGATTTATTTCTATCATCCTAAACATTTGTTTATTATCCGCAGTAAAAGCATAAATATGCTTTCTAAATCTAATTAATATCGAAAAAAGATCATCTTCCAGAACTCCACCCTTACATAATAAATCGTTCAAAGATTTTCCGTTGGTTGACTTGGCACTAGCGTCAAAGACGACACGTAGTTTTGTGGTTTTACTAGAGGGTAGTCAAACGCCGTGATGTGGTAAGTAATAACCATCATTAAAGTTCGTGTATTTTTTTATTTCATGCATGTGATTTAAATCCCTATATTTTTTAATAAATTCTGTGTATAAGTTTTTCATAACAGGATCTCGATCTAATTGTTGTCACAGAGAGTTTAATCTTTTCAAAGCAAGATTTTTGGAATTTCCCAAATCGGTTGTTAAAACCTTTGGCTTAAAAGACATCTTGACCACAAACCTACCATCTGGTTATCTGAAGTGCGTTTTATCGAAGTGATTATTACAATATTCTAATTCTTCACTGTTACATGGTTTTAAATTTTTTACTCTTCAATTTCCCAGAAAGACATCAAAGTGTCATTAAGTATTTCAAGATTTTTTGTTAAGAAACAATAATTAGTATTATTATTATTTACTGTTTTGTCCTAAATACACCCAGATACAATATAACCGAAAATACTGGATTGCAAATATAAATTATTGCCTAACTTCATTTTTTCTTCATTTAAAAGAGAAAAATACAGTTCAGCACCGATAATTATCTCCACACTGCTTGGAATGTTAAATTGTTTATCCGCTAAACAAATATTTGCTAGAATTTTTAAATCTGATATGCTTATCTTTTTCGAGGGCGTGAAGTCACAGATGTTTCGAAGGATTAATAACTCAATATCATAGCTGGTACTATTCATTTTATTTGACAGCTTTGATTTAATTTTAGATTTAATGTAAACAGGCAATTTATTTATTCCCTTTACAGGAATATTTATTTTCTCTTTTTTCAAGCCTAGTATTTGTGTTGCTTTAAATGTACAAAAACAATTCTGCTACGCCGAAACCAGTATTGCTCTGAAAGGAATTTTAATGCCATTTACATACGTCAAATAAATTATTGCAGTGCTAATTAAGGCAAATTTATTATTATCATTTTCATACGAAAAAAACGAATGATCAGAAGTTTCGTTTTGTGATGAATCTTCCGAAACAAAATTGCTATTTATTGTTTCCTGTATTGGGAGATTGTTTATAGGATTGCTCACTGGTGTTGTATAATTATTTAATGATGAATGATAGTTTGCGCTTTTTCAAACATGACAAGTGCTTTTGGAATTAAAATAATTAATGAGGTGGGCTGAAGTTAAACAATTGAAGCAAATTTTATTTTTCTTAACAAGGTTAATTCATTCATTTAACTTCATGTTTTTATATTTAATACAATGACATAAGGGGTGATTTTCGGTTTTACAAATTACGCAACATTTACTTTGAGGTTTGTCTGTTTTTATGAATAAGGATTTTGCAGTATATTTAGAGGATACGTTAGAACTTATACTATTTAAGATTTGACATCTTCGCTCAAGAAATTCTAAAAATTCATCAAAATTAGGCACTTTAATATCCTTTAATGTTAGTTCGTATTGTTTACGAGTTTCATTATCTAGTTTATTTAGAATAATATTCAGCAAAATTGCATTCGAGAAATTATCTCTATCATATTTTAAGATCTTTAGAGCCCTTAAAATTTTCTTTACATTATCTAATAAAATGCAGAGATCCTTAGCGCACTCCTGTTTAATTACATAAATATTCAAAATATTCTTTATACGACAATCTACCACAACTCTTTTATTCTCGTATCTTTGTTCTAACGGATTGAAAAGTGAAACATAATTTTCACCTGGTGTAAGCAAACTCCTCGTTTTACCAGTCAAAGCAGACCATAGATAAAATAACTTTCATTATCTTTTAAATTTGAATTATCATTAATAAGCTTATTAAAAGTAATTTTAGATATGGATTGTTCTTCTATTTTGCCATTAAAAACCGGCAATACGACCATAGGGAGCTTAATGCTAGACTGGTCCTCTTCAATGGCTTTCTTATTCGAATCATTACTACTTTCATAATAAGCATTAATAGAGGATTTTAAGCTTACCTCTAATTTTAGAATATCCTCGTCTAGTTGACAGAGTATTCTTTCAAGATTTCTTCCTCTATTATTCTGTAATATTCGATCTTAACAGCTTCAAACTTTTCTTCTGTTTTCGACAGTAAGTCCAGGCGGGCTTTTCATTTGGATAAATTGAAGATTTTTCCATCCGTAGCATAAAATATTCTAGTGACTTGGGCCTTGATATCACTTCGCCTGCTGTTCAGCGCTGTTATCTCTGTTTCCGACATTATTCGTCTTGTTGACGAAATTCAATAAATTCAATTATTTAACTCAATAGTAATAGTATGCTGGCTCGATCATACCTCCGGGTCGCTAGGACCAAAGTGTACGGAGGTGTACTAAATTAGAATTAAATAGCAAGTAGACTGTAAATTAAAAAGAGTGTTTTATTTTGTTAGGGTCGCAGCTTGTTGATGCGTAGAGATCGTTTCTCTAGCAACCAACTGCGTCATACAACACGTGAGCAGGGTTACACTAAATTGCAGATTGGCATATAAGCGTGCGGTGTGTTTGTCGCCCAGGCCATGTTACAAGGTTACAATACAGGTGCGGAACAGGAATCACTTTTCCTACTTGCTATTTATGTGTTAAAAATCTATCCAATTTGTCCTGTACTAAAATAATTTTAACACAGTTATTCTAATTGGTAAATAGTTATATTAATTGTAAACTTCGAATTTTGTTTTCGAATTTGGAACATGTTTGAGACGGAATTCAATCTTTGGCTTTCTTACCTGAAACTGTCAATTAATTCTGGATCAATCTGGAAAACCTAATTCACCCAGCTAACTTTATTGATTACAGTATTTGGTCATCTAAACAGAATGAATTGCAGGTAATATAAATCCAGTAAATGGTGGACGAGCAATTGAACTAAAATAATTTTAATACAACCATTTTAATGGTGAATGAATGTTTTTAATTGTAATTTTCCTCCTTGGCTGAAAATATCTGGGCCAGTAAGAAAATTACAATTACTGCTAATCTGTACTTTTGTTACCTATGGTTCAGTAAACAGTACATTTCTAAATTTTTAATTGTTGGTTCAAATACTTTCCTTCAAGCGATTTTAAATAGTAGGTATAGTACCTGTTGTTTGGTGTTAAAAATAAGACAATTCTCATTTGCTTTGTATTTACTTTTGGATACCGTTAGTATCATATTTAATGAATTCTCTCTTATCTCTCTAGTGGGTCTACAACAGAAAAAATGCAGAGGAGCAGATTGAAAATGAAAGAACATCTTTATAGTGCATTGAGATCATATACCTTTATTTTTGTTTGCAATTAACCCAAAAGCAGAAAATTCAAATTGGGCGACCGAATAACGCAATCCTTTTCTCTTTTGCAGATTTAAGTTTTCAACAGACCTTTTTTAGGATTTATAGTATTACTTAGCTCTTTACTACATAATTTTATTATAAATTTAAGTTAACAAAATGCATAAAGATAGTTTAAATAAGTAATTCTTTAAATAATTAACTGTTCAATTGCAACATTTTACATGCAGAATATTTTCTATCCATAAAATGTCTATCACAGATACTGGGAGAATTTTCAGCTACTGGAGATACAGATAACTTATAATCTAATCTTTTTAAGATTCAATTGATTTAGAATACAGCTAAGTATTAGTAATAAAAAGAAGCAATTGGGTGATTTTAATCTTTTTTTTTTTAATGCGATGATTAAAATAAAAATCAGCGTAATCTGTGTTGCAGAAAGAAACACATATATTATGTCAATTAATGAAAAATGATACAGCTTACAAGAATTTGCAGTTGCTTGTACCAACAAATGTCCCTTTTTAATAGTTAAAGAATTTATCTTATATCTTATGCAAATAAAAAGGAATTTGGAACATTTTGTAAATTTGTAAGATATATACTCTTTTAGTTATGTTTCAAATAGAGAAATTGCTTTTATTAATTATATAATTTATATCATATTTATGGGATACCTAAACAATTGTACTTTCATCTAAATGTTTTTTTTTGTTTTTTTTTAACAGGCAACTTTGATTTTTATCAACTATTTGAGATTGTCTTGCCCTGTAAATTAAGATTGTATGTCAACAGCCAACATATGGACTTATAGGCCAATAATGTTATGAGTCAACATCCTGCATATGAGCTGGCCGACAAGTTAGTTATAATAAAGATTAAAAGGATTCGAGGTAGATGGAAAAATATTTATATACCAGATTGGTTCCAGATGATGGACACTGAATCCATTAAGAAAAAAATTTGCATAGGGTTATCTTCTATAACCCCGATGGAATTCTAGCCAAGTGGTTGGTAACAAAAATATCTAGATACCGTCTTACTGGGCAGATACAACATTGAAATGTTAGAAAATTCTGGGTGCAGCCCAATCTGTTAAAAAATATTCCATTGAAAATAATACTGTAATTTCATTTTTTAAGAAACACATTAAAATAAGGAATGCAATGAAAATCAATTTAAGAAAAAATATTGAATATTTGAATAATACTGATACTAAATATCTATTAAAATTAATCATAGTGAATTATTTTGCAAATTTTTTTTTATTCAAGTAACAACAACTAGATTGCCTTTAGTTTTAAATATTTCTGTAACTGTGAAAAAGATTTTATAAACAAAAAGTTACTCTGAATTATCTATTAAAATTTAAAAGTATATTTTGTTTAAAAAAATAATATTTAGCAAATTTTTATAACATAATTTTTAAAACTTAAAAACTTATATCTCAAATTTTTCATTGTTTCTAAATAATTTATATGTTTTAATCTTTATGTGATTTTTTTATTATTATGGTTGATACACGTTTTTTAGTTAATGCTTAAATTTAATAGTCCGATATTAAGATGGAATAGAATTATTTGGCTTTCTATCCTCTTACTACTAATCAAATATTCGTTGCACCTGTAAATTCAAATTGCAGTAAGTTTTCACCTTTCATTCAAATTTCTTTCAGTTAGTTTAGAGTACCTCTGGACTGCTATTCATATAAATCCTGAAATATCAGCATAAAGTACTCACATAAATTCTAATTTTTACTGCAGCTTAGTTATGAATATCAAATCTTTATTTTTATAGCACAGAACACGTATTAATATTTCATTTTTAATACATATAAAAAAGAAAACATCTACATTTGTGAAAGCAGCTTGCACAATTGGTTATTTTACATTGAAATATATTTTCCCACCATCCACAGAAAATTAACATAAATTTCCATTCCATTGTTTTTTTATTTTAAAAAATACTTCCAAATTTTTTAAGAAAACATCTACATTTATGAAAACCAGCTACTAGCATTGTAATTTAAAAATTTTTTTAAAAAAAATTACACAACACACACACACACAAAATAATTTTAGTAATCGAGACTGTATGCATAAATGTGTACAGTCTCGCTCTCACAATTAATTTTAAACAGGGGAGAGGGGAGAACAAACATATAACATAAAATACAAGACTATCATTATTAAGACTCTACTTGAAAAATAAAAGTTCAATAACATGACCAAAAAATTGATACACTGAAGTGCAAACAAATTATGGAATAGCAAAACTCAATAGCTTTTTTCTTCTTTTAAATTCGGTTATCAAGTGTGCATGCATGTTTGTTAGATATGATGGTAAGATATGTTGATTGCAACTTCACCGTCAGGAGACACAGTTTCCAAGAATTTCTACAAAATTTTGTAGAAAAATCCTGGAAGTTGACGGCTTCTTGAAATTGCCATTCACGCGTGCCATCTCCAGAAGATTATCTTAACTTGAGGTATTTGCTCCGAAAAGCGATAGCAATGTTCTTTCTTCGCACAGAATTTGGGTTGTCCGAGTACAATATTTTGCTCTTATTGTACCATTCAATTTCTCCATTTATCTTTACTCACTGGAAAAATTTTCATAGCAGAGGATGAAAGACGACGGCCACGGCAATTTTCCAAATTTATGACACCTAGTTAAATGAAACATCATAATTAGTTTATTGTATCTTAGTAAAATGTTTAGTTTTGATATACTTTAAATAAACTTTATTTTGAATAATTAATAAATTTCTAAACTTAGAATGCCCCAAAATAGTAATGTGATTAACTTGAGCTAATTCAAACAATATATTATATACAAGAATATTTACGGGGGGGGATATGAAATTTAGGACAAATCTACATCGAATACAATTTTCAAATACAATCATCACCTCAATACTACATCATATACTAATTACTATATGAAATACAATCTCTGGACAAATACAATTATAAACTGTTAGCTTTCTTAGAAACAAAACTGAAAAAAATCAAATTGTAAAATTAAAAACATGACATTTCTTTTTAATCGTAATTTTGTCTGATATAAACGTTTATGAGTATCTCAGCAAAATTACTAGTGGAAGGTATCATTTAGTAAATTTTTAAAGTTTTGATTTATGTTTATTTTTCTTGATTTTTAAGTATTAAAATAATAATCATAAAAAAAAAAACTTTTAAATGCATTAAGGTGAATGTTTACCTTTTCAGAAATTTTATTTCTTTTAATAATATGGTTCAAATGATAAACTCAATTCATTTTGATGTTCCACTAAATGTATATTCTGAAAAACTGCATAATAAAAATATATTATTGAAAAATTTAATTTTTTAAGATTTCTAGACTTTAAATATTTATATTTATTTACTTTTTAAAACATTTTTAAATGTGTACTATACAAGATTGCAAATGGATTTTTAGATAAATCTACTATTGGATTTAATACTTTTTTTCACTGAACTATACATAAAGAAAAATGGAATTTCGCATTTTTAAATAAAGAAAATTTGAATTCTAATTCCATGTATATATTTATCATGTGTATAATAAAGAAAATGTACAAAAACGGTCAAATCTCTATTTCAAATAGAAAAAAAGCCTTATCATTTTTAAAACATGAAAGTAATAAAATATAAATGTTAACAAAAAGTATTTTAACCCGGAGTTCGTATGATTTTTGTATTTGTAATCATTTATCTTTTAAAAGTGATCTTCAACTTATTTTATCACAAAATTTATAAGGATTGTCTCTGCCTAAATAAAATGACAAATAACTTGATTTTGTTGGTGACAAAATTAAAACCATTTCTTCCCTGAGTAAGCACGTGTTCTCCCTGGTTAAAGTTTTGATTTGTGTGGGCAATTATGTTGCGTGTATTTACAATATCTCGAGATATAATTTCTCTTGGCGTAAAAATGAAATATCAAAATATCCACAATTAAATAGATTTTCATATATATATATATTTAATATATTTAATATATATATATATATATATATATATATATAGAGAGAGAGAGAGAGAGAGAGAGAAATATGTTTTTTTGGCCAATTTTGAAGTGCTCTTTTTCTTTGAAAATGATTTGTATTTGTTTCTCAATCTAGAAAATGCAAATGAAAAATAATAAATCAATACCCGTTATAAATAATGTTAAAGCTAAACTTTAAGGTACTGGTATACATATATATTAATAAAAATAAATCTTTGTGAATATCTGCGATTTCTAGCAAAATCTACCGCACGCTGAAGTCTGAAAATTTAGGTAAAGATTTTCCCAGACAAATCCTGATGCACCAGAAACTCAGACTTTTATTATTTTAAGTGTCAAGATCTCTGGACCCCTTAACATTTTTATGCACTTAATTGTTAATAATGCGACCCCTTTTTATCTAATCTTTTTTATTTTGAGGGACATTTCTCCACTTAGTTATTTTTGCTATTTTACTTTTCAGTTTTGACGCTGGATCCTTAGGGCCCATTTCACGATCCCTTGAAGTTTTTGGGATAATAAATTGATTCCATTCAATCCGATCTTCATTTTTTGGAAATCCTGTTCTAATTAGATATTTTCAAGATTTTACATTCTATAATGCACTGGCACCCCCTAGGGAATAATAGATACCGACACTGGAGCTTTTGAACTTTTTGTACGCCAAACATTTTTCACCCCCTTAATTTCTCACCATCCCATAGCAAAATTTTAAAGTTGAATCTTTTAATCTTTTTTCCAGAGTCAACACCCTCACATTCTTACTCGGGCTCTAGTGCTTTTTTTAAACATTTACCCAATCAATTTCTGCATTTCTTTAAAATAATTTTTTAACGAATAGTTCATATCCTATGCTTAATTTTTACTACTGTAGATATATTGCGCTAAGTGCTATGGCATTTTAACATGTTTTCCTGTTAGGCCCTCTTTTGAAGTGTCAGTTGCTCTCTTTAGGGCACCTATTATACATCCTTTAAAAATGGTCTAATCCACTAGCATTTTTTTCAACAACTTCTTAAGTCCTTCATAACTACATAAAATAAGAAAAGCTTTGAACTGCTACGAATTTTGAATATTAATCTCATTCTTGGGCCCTTGATGCAACATTTATATATGATCCGCATGAATTGCATACAATTTTCTTTAGTTTCGGCGTCCTCCCATTACTTTAATAACTACAAAAATTATATCCACCTACATGCAAGCCTCCGCCGTGGTCAACTATCCCTGGTCTCCCCTAAATTTATTACATTTTTAGGTATATCCATTACTGAAATGTAGGGTGTTTTGATATTTTTCTGTTATTTACAATTAAATTTTGATTTAGAAGAGATAGCATTATGAGAATGGTTAAAAATTGTTGAGCTATGAATAAAATATTGTAAAAATTGTAATATAAATAGTACTAATTAAAAAAAAAGTTTAGAGAAATTCATTAAAGCTGTCGATTAGTGACACATCTACTTTCTATATATATATTATCCGTTGATTTTAATTATTTAAATAGATGATTTAGAACATCAAATATCAGAATTACAATTATAAAATTGAAAGAATGGGAGAAAGTTAAAAGGATTAGTAGAAAAAGAATTAAAAAGAAAAGAGCAGGCGAGTGAAATTGTATAAATTGCTTTTAATGGTTAAGCTGCATTAATTGTAGTAATTAATATTGCAAATATGTTAATACCACAGATATACTAATGTTTTATAAGTACTATGAAAACTATTTCAAAATAAAATTGCAAAAATGATGTTTGAAGCCATAGATCTGCAGATAAATTTGTTTTAATTCAAGACAAACTTAATAATTTAATGTTAATTTTTATGTACATAATAGATGAATAATCAAATATTCGAGAAACAAATACATTTTGTGCAGTTTTAAAAAATTTTCGTTTTTCAAATCGATTTGATTCTAGCTTCATCCCTCTTTAGCCCCTTCTTTCTCTATGACCATAAAAAATATTGTCTACTTCCCGATTGATTTCATTGTTTGCTAGAGTAAAAAATATCAAAAGCAAGAATGTAAATAATAATGATTTGATTACAAAATTAAAAAAAATGTTGATCAGATGAAGTCAATTAAAACATTGAAAGAAGCTTTTTATTAAACTACGGGGGAGAGTGGGGGGTGGTGTGGGACAGTTTACAAAAGCAAGAAAATCAACTTTGTTTGACACAAGAACTAAAATTTCACTTTATAGAGGGAATGGTAAAAGACATTTTAATCTCCCTGAACAATATAAAGACATAACATATAAAAGCTATTTTGTAATTAAAGAAATTGTAAGTTTCAAAATGTGCCCCATACCTCCTCCCTTACACGGAGGTATGGGGCAGCTTTAAAACCAACTTAAGAAGCACAAACAATCTAGTTTCGGCTAAATATACAATCAAACAAACATTGTAGGATGATAACGTATGTGTCACATCATAAAATTCTTGTATCATTACAATTCAATAGCAATCAGGAATGAAAATTCAAGATCTTTAGTCGTAGAAGACATTGAAAAAACATCACTTCAATTTATTTACATTTTGAAGTAAATTAATTTATTATAATTGTTGTAATATATTATCCTCTAAAAATGTTTGCATGGTAGCAATTTAGAGTCATATTATGAAAAAAAAATAGAATTGGACAAGTCGAATTTACATTTCGACATACACGTTCTTTTTACTGACATGTCTCATTCCTTCCCTTTTCCTTGTTTTGTGTTAAACTTTTTGTAGAAACAAAAACAGGTCTTTTAAGCTTATTTGAAATTATGTATAACATACGGTATATTGTTCCATAAATAAGGAAACTATTACATATATATACGAAGTCATTTATATACGAAAAGAATCTAAATTATATTAAGCGAATTTATTTTTCTCTTTTGAAATAATATTTTCTGTTATACAACTGCAAATTTATACTGATGATTTTTTTTTAATTGAAGATTGGGCTATGATTGTTTGGGATACCATCTTACGTTTGACTGATGAAATGTTTAGCATATACATAAAGAGAAAAACCTACTGTCCCATTCCTCTCACTGCCCCACTCTTTCCACTCACCCCTAAAGTATTGTGTTTTTAAGTATAATTTAAAAAATAATTACTTTCAGATTTTCTCAAATAAGATATTATGTACTGTGAACTTACAAAAACTTTTTTTAGTAATGTCCACATTGGAATTTCATTACTGGAAATTAGTTAAATAAGCATTTCAGTAATGGACACTAGTTTTAAAACTTTAGATTATAACAGGTGAGATATTTGAAATACTCAATGTTTTATCAATAAAATATTAAGGAAATGACAACTTACTTTATATCTCGTTTCCTCGTAAATAGTGCAGGATGATGTTGATGTCGATCATATGTTTAATGTTTCCTTTCTCAATTCCTGATGTCGCCAGTGACGATATTTACTACTGAGCATGCGCTTGGAGTAATAGATCACACGTCATGCTTCGGATGGAAGGTTCCACCAATCTCTGTGAAAATATCCTCTGATTTTGTGTGTTTTTTAAAATATCAGAATGACTTTCTCAAGAATTTGAGTAACGTTACACACATAAATGATGGCAAAATTACACAAATGTTTTACAGTGTATTTAACAATTCTAAAATTGCTGAAAAAAAACAGCTGAAAAAGAAAACTGAAACAAAGCAGCTATCAGTGAGATCAATAATAATAGTTAGAAGTTAATATTGTTGGCAATATCGTAAAAATAAATATAATCTAAAAAAACCATAAAAAAAACTCAATAAGCGTTTTTACACGGAAATTAGTTTTTATAAAAAATTTATTTTCTTAATTCAAAATATAAATTAATAACAGCATAATTTAAATAATCTCGACATTTTAAATTTTGTTTGTTATGAATCTGCATTAGTGTGGAATTCACGGGTTAAAATGCATTTATAAAACATTCATAGCAGTGTTAACAAGAATATTTATATACATACTATCTGGCCCACCCGGCGTTCCCCGGATCCGTATTAATAATATCAAACGAACTTGAAATTTTTATGATTTTATCATTAATTCGAAACATTTAGATTGTTTGAAATACGTGGCCGCTGACTGTGTGAAAAATCGGTTTAAAAAACAATTAACATTAAGCTCTAAAAATACTCAAAATGAACAATGGAAAACGCGTGAGGGATAAGTGTCCAACATTTGCGTGATTTTTGTGTGAAAGTGTTGGTATTTATCCGTAAAAATCACTGTTAAGTCATGTAACCAATTATTTTTTTTTTTCACATAGAAATCTCAAGTGAAATATTTTGAATTTCAAGCTAATTATATCACTCTTAAATCCGACTATACTGTGAATGAAATCGATACTCGATGTTAGCTAAAAAGTTTGCATATGGTACTATAAATTCAGAGCCATTTAACAAAAATAAGTGTATATTTTTAATCAAAACATGCGTAATGTTCACTCTGTGGACAAATTCCTAACCGTAAACTTTTGTACCATAACCATAACCTGTCTGTAATCTAACTGTGACTTAACACATTGAGAGGGAAAGTGTGACAGGTCACGAACGCATAAATCTTCAGGACATTTGCCTGCTTTTTTAGCATAACTAATATCTAAAAGTTAGTAAAGTATCTAAAAGTGTTGGTATTTATCCGTAAAAATCACTGTTAAGTCACGTACAAATTATTAATTTTTTTCACATAGAAATCTCAAGTGAAATATTTTGAATTTCAAGCTAATTATATCACTCTTAAATCCGACCATACTGTGAATGAAATCGATAGTCGATGTTAGCTAAAAGGTTTGCATATGGTATTATAAATTCAGAGCCATTTAACAAAAATAAGTGTATATTTTTAATCAAAACATGCGTAATGTTCACTCTGTGGACAAATTCCTAACCGTAAACTTTTGTACCATAACCATAACCTGTCTGTAATCTAACTGTGACTTAACACATTGAGAGGGGAAGTGTGACAGGTCACGAACGCATAAATCTTCAGGACATTTGCCTGCTTTTTTAGCATAACTAATATCTAAAAGTTACTTCTGATATTTGCTTAAAATTTACTGGACAATTTTTGATATATTGTACTCAATACTTTAAAAAAAATACCACTGGTAGTTTCGCTCATTTCCTGACCTGTGCGACTACCGGTCAATTAATGATTTTGGTCCTGCCTTTTCATTATCTAAAGTTTGAATCAAATGCGGGTGAATGTAAACGGCCCTCCTTCTCTTCACCCACATTGTAGAGTTTTTTTTAACTTCTTTAATTGTTCATAGCAGATACATGGGCAATATAGAAAATATAAGGATTGTATATTAACTTATACTAAATGGTTATTTTTTCCAGTTTGTAGTTCTGTTAAATTATTCTGATAATGACTCAATGAAAGAATTGAAACAGTCCAAAATAGAATTTTATTGTATTATATTTTTAATATGTTTTTAGTAAAATGACGTTATTTAACAAATAAATACTTTTAGTGTATCTTCTTGACTTTTTCTTCTGAATTATATATTATTATGATAGTGTTATTAGTAGTCGTAGTTAAGATTTCTTGCTTTTCTTTATATTTGCAGTGATTGTATTTCAGTTAGTGAATTTTACCTGTTTTTTTCAAGAATATAATGAACCAATGTGACTGGTGATTTTTATTTTTGTTAAATAAACTATTTGGTAGAAGCTACTGACATTCTATTGCTTAATTTTTGCATATTTTTTTCGATAACTAATTAAATTGAGGGGAATTTTTACAGTTAGATAAACTTCCTAGTGGAAACGGTTGCTATCCAGTTCCGAATTCTTTGTCTGTCATTTTCTAGATTTTAATATTTAAGGTGAATATTACAATTTAACTGAGACCACATTTATATATCCATGCTAGTTAGTCTTAAACAAGTTTAAAAATTTTAAATTATGTATATTTATATTTTAAAACAAACATTTAGTTTATTTTTAAGACGCTTTTTCTTAAATACGACGTAATCTTATGGTATTTAAATATTAAATTCTTTCCTCTAACGGAATGCATTAAACTCTATGACGGGAATTTTTCGTAAAGTGATAAGATGAGGCTTTCAAGTGATACAAATATTTTAGCACTTTAATCATAAATTATAATGTAGTTAATCGCCTTTATCATTTTCAGAGTATTTAATAACTTCGGTTTCCGATAAAGTTTTAAAGTAATCGAGGAAAATTAATATAATGAACGATATCTGAAAACAATTTCTTTAAAAGTGAAATCGAAATTCAATAGTTATCAAATTTTTAAAACTTTTCTAAAGCTTTGACCCATATTAGTCTATCTATGGCAAAACGTAATGGGTGACGATAAAATACTATAAAACAGCTACTTCTGCTGTTATTAGGAAAGAATGATAGTAGAAAAGTTATAGGAAACCTTATCTTTTCATTTATAGTTTATCTTTTATATCTGTACGATGAAAAGGAAAGTTTTCTATGGAAACAAAAAAAAAAATGACTAAGGATCTCTTAATAATAAAGAACTTAAAAAAATTACCCTCAAAATCGCCTTCATTGAAAAGGAAAAAATATTAAGCATAATTTGAACTTAATCAGGTTTATAAGTATTTTGGTTTGACATCTCCTTTTACATAAATTTTAATATCAACTTCATCTTTAGTAATCAGTAATTTTATATATAGACACTAAGTATAAAAAAACAAATGTTGAAATTTGTAAAAACAATAATTTGTCTATATAAGTAAAACATTTTTACGAGCAAAACTGATGTAGAAAAACCTTCCTACTCTTTATTTCACCTTCTTCTAAACTTAGTTTTATATAGATTTCAATCTTCATTGCACAATACTTTTCTCCTGTGTATCTTACTGGAGATATGCATTTTACCATGTTTTACAATTTATATTTAAACTACGTATCAGAAAAAAATAATAGTGGTTTTATTTTTAAGCAGAATTTATTTCACTGTCCTCTTGTCCTATGATCTTCTTTGCTTCCGTCTGAAATTACTGATGTACTCAGAAACGTCTTCATGTCTATCAAAAATAAGGTTTATTTTAAAATACTTACTATATAGTAAAATATGATATCGCTTTAAAGTATAAAAAAATCAATTCCATGAAATTTGTAATGAAAATGTTAAGCAAACTAGGGTCGGGAGGGATGATTATGACCACTTTTTATATTTTCCACATTGTTGTATTTTTTTATTTTTATTTAATTTGAAAAAAAGGTGTTTTAGTACATGGGAAGTAACTTATACTCTTTTAAGAACATCCCTTAGAAGTTTTGATTCTCATAGCCTCCCTTTATAATTAGTTAAAATGATGATTATAATTCCCCCTTCAAAAATTCCCAATCTCAAGAGTTGCAGGTAATTAAGATAACCAGTGGGGAAATTATGACTAGTGTATTTATTCTTTATACTTGCCTGTACAATTATGTTTGAGATAATTAATAACATTAAAACACCGAACTGGCAAATTCATTTATCAAAAATTTTGGTAGAGTTTATTCAAATTTCTATTTGAATCTCTAAAATGCTCCAGACTAGTAATAAATAATATCTTAAATGAAAAATACATTATGAAGTTATTATCTAAGCGTTATAAAAAATTTTACTTTATACAGTTTTGGTCATTAGCGATGGCTAGAATTACCCACCGGTCGTAATTAATCCACTTAACCCCTGTGCTGCAAGTTGATAAAAGTTATAAAATACATTTTTAAAATGTCATAATATCTTTATTCAGGTCGAAATATGTTTTATTGCACAAAAAGCTACATAATAAGATCCTTATTTATGTAAATATTTTCGCAAACAATTTTAAAAACAAGAAAAATGTAGATAATATCACAACACCTCACATATAAGGAACATGTAGTGCAAATACAAAAAAAAAAAAATAAATAAATAAAAATAAATATTTGTGGGCATGATATTTCATTGAAATTATTTAAATGTTCGTTCCTGAAATGAAATTAACTTTTTGTAAATTATTCGAGTTGATTCTTTCATTTCAATCCCATGTAACATTTCGAAATTAAACTAAAAAATTAGCCAATTAATTCGTTAATATGAATTACTTTAACTGTCAATTATTCATTAATGTTCATTTTTTAAATGTGTAGATATGAAAATTAAATTTTTACTGTTTATTCAATAAAATAAATACATATTTCGACCAAAAAGGGCAATTTTTGTATCCGTTACCCTCCATAATTAAATCTAGAAGATAATAAAAAAGCTCAAAAATACGCATATATATGTTATTTTCTATAAGTCCTGATATTTCGTCCAATATTTAATATATTATTAATCTAATTATGTTATATTTTTTACTGCATTTTGACAAATTTCAAGTAGATAAAAATAGTAATAATAATAATCCTTGCTACTATAAATAAAAAAGCAAACCTGTAAATATTTGTAATTGCATAAAAATCTTCCATTTCTCATTCAGTAAATATAAACTATTTGCAACATATTTAATAAGCAAGCACATTTTTTCATTCAAAGAAAAATGGAGAACGTAATGTAGAAATTAAAATTAGATGTAGTAAACAGCTTTCTTTGTTCTGTACAATATTTGGACTTTTTGTGTAATAATAATAAGTGTAATCATATATATTTGCTGATTTTATAAATGAAAATATGTAAATTACAAGCAATGCCATACGTTACACCTAGATATATTTTAGACCTTTTTCATTTTACAGATGTATCTTAAATATTATTAGTTATGTCCAATTATTGTTGAGAAAATAAATTGTTCTTCGTCCAAATTTTCCTCTAAAGTATGACTTCAAGCGCGCCCTTTATATATTATACGTAAAATTAAAAAAAGAGTTTTATAAACGCTACTTAATAACACTACTTAATTTCATAATGCGAAAACTCTTATACATTGTTTCCTAGTCATTTATTTTCCAAGAACCTCCGAAAATTTTATTCTAATAACTCAATGGTTTTCCCAATTTTTTACATAAAATTAAGTAAAATAATTAAATGCATTCACACAGAGGAATTGTTATATTAATTTATAAATTAATTTGTTTGTGTTAATATCATTATTACAACAACTATTCTCAAGTCCGTTCATGAAAGCATGATCAAGAATGGGAACCAAGACACATTAGTTAAAGTAACGTCTATTCATTAGTGTCGTGTGGAATGAAATTATATTTTATCATATATATCCCAGTCTCTATATAAAAACCTAAGTCACATGAAGGTCATCAACAGTTTTGGGCTACCCGCTTAATTTTTTATGTGGCACGCGACCAATTTTATACTTTACTGTGAGCAGGCGCAGGTGACAAGTCGCCAAATATTGTACAGATTATTAATATTAAGCGCAAAGCATTTTTGGCTGTCATTATTAGTTTGCGGTATGACCACTAAGCTTTTCATGTGCCAAAAGCTTTCTTTTAAAATCATTATTACAGCAATATTACTCAAGTCAGTTCATGAAAGCATGTACAATAGGGTGGATCGATTGTCTATGACGAAAAAAAAATTACCATTCATCAAAATCTACCTATACGGAAAAGATGTTCCATTGTATGGAGATTAAGGGAAAAATAATAAAAAAAATTAATTTTAAAATTTAATACTGCCACAAAAGGGTTGAATTTTCGAAAAAAATTGAAAAAAAGACCGAATTTTGGTTAGGATATTTTTGTCAAAAACTAATTATTTTAATAATTTTTAAAATCCAACAATGCGGAAAATATGTTATATCGTATGGAGGTTAAGTAAAAAAGAATAATAAGTAATAAATTCAAAATTTAATGCTGCTACGAAAAAGTTGAAAATTCGATAAAATATTGAAAAAATGGAAAAAGATCTAATTTTGGTTAGATTTATTTTTGACGCAAAATAATCATTTTAATATCAATCAAAACCTACCTTTGCGTAAGAAATATTATATTGCATGGATATTAAATAAAAAAAAAATAAAACTAATTTCGAAATTTAATACTCCTGCAAGTGATTTAAAGTTTCGAAAAACTGGCAGTTCCAGTTTTTTCAGCTAGACTTTGTCTGCTTGTATTGTGTAGCTTAGTGTACCGCAAATATTACTGTGTCATTGCGTTGTTAAAAAAAATAAGAAGAGAGAGAGATATGAATTATTCCCTATTTGGGTCTAGCTTTGATATGCCAGTAAATATGCTCACTATTACAAAGAGTTATAAAATTTACATATTGGTATTTAAAAAATAACCGAAGAAATGAATCGGTCGACATCTATTTATTTCCTGCCAATGAGAAGGAGTTGCTAATAAGTTACTAGTGCCCTGTAAATGAGATTCAATCTCAATGACTTACCACAGCAACATTTTAAGAAAAATTAAACTGTTTAACAACAAATATTGCGCTCTTCTTAAATTTTGTAAAACAAGATACTGAAAGCTACTACAGTCTTTTGGACCATTTCCGAAAATACTGCCTATTTTTTCAGTTCAATAGATTTGAATATGAATATGAATATTGAGTATAAACTAAACCAACATATTGAGTGCAAACTCACTTTTCTGCATCATCAGCTATCATTGAAAAGCCAAACTGCTGCCGAGCTGGTGTCACATCATCAGAATATTGGACAGTTTGTGCACTTCCGACCAAGCAGGTGCTGCCATCGTGTCTGGTGCACTTCAACATTTGGGCATTATCTCACAAAACTATGAATCGAATGCTACTGACAGAAAAAATTCGGCATGACAAAACAAACCAAAGACCACTCCATCGTTTTAGTCATTCTCTTTAGTCATTTGTAAAAGATTATGATCATGGCCATTTTCTTTAAACTTTGATGGGTGTAAAGACAGACTACATCACTAGAAAAGGACAGACGAAAAATCATAATAGAAGCAGACTTGAGCTTGAAAAAAGAACTGGGTTCCGAATACATCGGTCACATATATATAAATTCTGGGAGATTACCAAACAATTTGAAAACACGACGTACATTTTTTTTGTCATGTGTTAACAATAATGTACATGTAACAAAGTTGGTTGCGATCGGTTGTGACGGAATATCTGTTAATATAGATGTTAAAGAATGTGTTGTTCGAAATATGGAACTGATCTTCAAGCGTCCACAACAATGGTTTTTGTGCTAGTAACACACCAATGAGGTTCCACGATGTCACCTTTTTACAGCGTGGATGGAACCGCGGCTTGGCACAAATGCTTCACTGTTGAAATAGAAAGATTATTCGCAGCATGTTAGAAATTTTTGTATTTTCATTTATGTCAGTATATGAATTCTAAAAGTGCGCGAGTGAAATCAAACGGTCTGCTGTAATCCTAATCATTACATTAAAAAATATCTATATTTTCTATTTACCAGCTTTTTGACCTTTTGCGAAGGATTACATAGATTTAATTAAATAGGAAAATCTGTCGAACCTCCACTAACTGAGGGATTTAATAACGACATGATTTCAGAAGCAATATGTAAATCCAGCAATCATTCCAGTGGCAATAACATCTACTATCAATAATATCTATTCACGCAACGCTTATTCTACATAACTAATAATCAAAAGAGTCACGGAAGTATTTCTGCTGTGTATGGACCATAGTATATAAGAGACGGTTTTATAAAAATCAAATTAAATTACAAAATCTCATGCCGATTTTCAATACCGAACGTCATTATCGCCAATTGCAATGTTGACAATTTTTCTTGATTTAATACTAATGAAGCTGTTAATTAAGAAACTAAAGTTTTTATCTTGTAATCAATCAAATATCCCCTCATTGCAATAAATGTTGAAAATGTCTAAAATTCATATTTTATTTTACAAAAAAAAGGTTGATTTTTTACAGTTAAAAACGTTCAAATACATAAATTTGAGCCCCATTGCGGCAGATTTAAATTTTGAAATTAATTTTTTTTATTATTTTTCTCATACTCAGCATATAATATAATATATTTTACGCATAGGTAGGTTTGGGATATTTTTTAAACTATTATTTTGAATCAAAAATAATCTAGCCAAAATTAGGTCTTTTTTCACTTTTTTTCGAAATTCAACCTTATTGTGGCAGTAGTGAAATTTAAAATTAATTTTTTTAATTATTTTTCCCTTAATCTCCATCCAAGAGAACATCTTTTCCGCATAAGGTAACATCTATTCATTAGAGTCGTGTGGAATGAAACGCTTTTTTTATAATGCAGGGTGGTCATAAAAAAACTTTGCCGATGTATGGAGCTCTAGCGGCCAGTCCGCACAACCGATCGAGGTGAAATTTCAGATATAGCTATTCAGAGTATGAGCTCGAGATTCTGTGAAAGGCAACAAAATGGCGCTCACGGTTACGGTTATAGTTACAGAAACTCAAAATTTTCCAATGGCAACAGCCATTTTATTTCATCGCAAAATGCTCAGCGCTTGCGAAAACCCTAAAGGGCGTTGGAACGGTATGGTTATTGCAATAAACGGACGCGTTATTCTCACACAAACTCAGCTCTACGAGCGGCCCGAAAAAAACACGACCAAGGCGCACGAAGAAAATTTGAATATGACAGAGACAAAATACCAATCACGGAAAGTCATTTGCCAAATAGTCAGAGTATAAAATGGATAAAAAGTGGGTTGGGAATGTTAGTTCTTCAGTTGGAGCTCGCAGATGCCAACAAAATGACTTCGTTCGTGGTGAGTTGGAAAAACTGTTATCAAAATTAGATGAATGCTGCGAAAACCTGGCGCGTTTACCATCGAAACCATCGCCAAATACGTGGCCTATGCATTTCACAAGCTCTTCTTGATTTAGTAATGAAATTCTAAGAAATTGGCTGCACCTGTGATAGTCCGCGATCCGGACGACCAACTATTCCTGAGGATACTGTTATGGAAGTGCATTACATAGTGACCAGAGGACGCATGTGAACTACAAAAAGTGCATCTCGTGTATTTGGTATACCGAAATCAATGGTCTTTAAGTTACTGCGCTCTTTAATCCGCATGTTTCCTTATCGGTACTAGATAGCCCAGATTTTGGAAGTGAGAAACCATCAGCAACATATAGACTTTGTTAATGAATTTCTTATCCAATATGATGGAGATAACTATCGGCCTCTTCGCATATTATGAACGGACGAGGTACATTTCATCTTAACTAGTAACGTCAATGGCCTCCGCGATCCCCCGACCTCACTCCTATGGATTTCAAGCTCTGGGGATTTCTAAAATCTAGAGTGCACTTGTTCAATCCGCAAACGTTGCCGGATTTGGAAAATTCTATCAAACGTGGGATTGCAAACATCCCTCATGCGATGTAACGTTCGTCTGTATTGTCCGCAGTCGCCAACATGCAATGTGTAATTGTCTGTGATGGCACTCATGTGGAAAATGTGTAATCAAATTAAAGTTTTCTTTTCTCCGATCTGTATCGTAATCAGAGGTTATTGTACTGACTCTGTGCCATATGCAAATTTCCTCCTTGCGCCCCAATCGAGATTTTTTATGGGGGGGGGATTCGCAGAACAGTTTTTTGTGCGTGCATAACATGTCCGTTTCTTTGCGATACACGTACGGTTGCAACGCTCTTTAGTATTTTCGCATACACTGAGCATTTTGCGATGAAAAAAATGGGTGTTGCCTTTGGAAAATTTCGAGTTTCTGTAACTATAACCGTAACCGTTAGCGCCATTTTGTTTCCGTTCACAAAATCTCGAGCTCATACCTCTGAATAGCTATATCTGAAATTTCATCTCGATCGGTTGAACGGACTGGCCGCTAGAGCTCCATATATCGGCAAAGTTTTTTTATGACCACCCTGTATTTTCTATTCAGTACAATAAAAGTCTAAGTCACGTAACGGTCATGAACAGTTCCGCGCTACCCGCTTAATTTTTTATATGTCATGCGGCCAATTTTGTACTTTAATGTTAGCAGGCGCAGATGAAAAGTCACCAAATATTGTACAGATTATTATAATATTATTAAGAGTCCGAAGCATTTAATTGTCATCAATACATTGCGGGATGACTACTTCCCTTTTCAAATGCCAAGCGGCACATTTTATTTAAAATATTTTTTCGGACGCAACTTCATAAATGTTACAATTTATTATAAATCGTTTGAAAAAAAGAATATTTGAGGAATGGGTTACATTAATGTATACGCATATTTTAAAATTACTTCAGTGAAAATTAAATTAACATACCAATATCTGTTTACATCAAAGTAAGCAAAAACATCAAAAAAATGATTCATTCTTGAATAAGTGATAAAAAATACTAATTTGTGGAGATAATAATTCACATAGCAAATTAGCGAACAATGAATTCTACCATGCTAAAATTATTCTAGCATGTAACCTAATCAAATTCTAGTATCATTCTGTTAGGTAAAATGCAGTAGAACTCAGCTTTCAAAAAGTTTTCTTGACACAGCGAAATGTGAATAAGCCCAACTGATGTATGAACAAAATTTCATATCTCATAGTCAATTTAATTTAATATCTGCGTATCATTTAAACGTAGATCACTGTACATTATTGTTATCGCCAATTATATTTAAAATTATCAAAGACCAATCAAATCCAAAATAGTGTTTTGATATACATTTATTAAATACAAAACATAAGAAATGTTCTATATCATTTATGTTTACGATAAATGTTTTTATTTATCTGTTGCTGTCTTCTGTAAAGGTTGAACTTTTTAACTCGCCATTTAAAATTTTTAATTTTTCGCGTGCTACAATTAAATAATTCTTTGATGTTGGAATTAAATGTTATGGTTTGCGGTATTATTTATTTATTCAGTTATTTACTTTTAAAAAATAAGTAGATTTCATGAATTTTAAATGTTTCGGTTTCAAATGAATATTTGTATTTTAAATAAAATGAATAAATGAATGAAAGAATTACATTTGGTACTACTTGATTAAGTCGACCAAAAGACTAAATTATAAAATTAAATGCCAATAATGGATGATCATAAATGTCGCATTCATTTGACACTAAATATGATACACGTGTTTCTTACGTCAGAAAGTAATGCTTAATTAAACTTTTTATCTGTATTTTTATTAATGTTTCACTACTTTTTTTTCGTTATGTAAATTAAAATTGTATAAATTTGTAAAATTTGGCAAAATTGGTCCACGGGACAGTACCTTATATTTTAAATATAATTAATTAAATGTGAAAAATTGGTCCACGGGGTAGTAGTACCTTCTATTTTAAATATAATAACGGTGGGAATATTGTTTAGCGGTTTATCACTTGCATCCAGCTAGATAAATATAAAAAATCTTAATTTCTCTACAGAATTAGGCAAATGATTGAACAAGAAAATTAAATTACGATTAAAAGTTATTTCGTAAAATACATCGTATTACATTTCAGGGTGACCAAACTAGTCGGCGCTAGTTGGCTAGTGCAATATAGTTTCTGTCCTCTCAAACACTAACATTTTTTAATAAGTTAAGCTTAATAGTGATTGCTATCTTTGAAATATTTTAATTCATTATACTGAAAGAATGCATCTGAGGCGGTATTCATTGTAATTTTATGTGTATTTGAGAATATTTTATTATTTGTTTTCTAGTTTGTATGTTGCAGAAAAAAATAATTACGAAACATAATAGGTTAATATGTTCCATTTAATGAATAAAAAGATGATTAAAAATCGATCCCTGCTATAAATTATACTTTTAATACGTATTTCTTAATACATATTTATTTAACGGAGTAATGATAGATTTTTTTTATCTAACAGCTTAGAGTTTTTATAAGAACTAAAGTATTTCCTGTTATTTGAGAAACTACGTGATGTAGAAAATAAATCTTGTCTCGTAAAATTTTAATGGTATTTCACCGACGTTGTTTCAAAATTTTATTACTCTAAGATTTTGTATTGATAAAAGTTGCTTTACATTCCCCATTAAGAGAAATATTTACTAATGGTATCTTATTTAATCAAAAATAACCAGTTTCGTCATTTGTTGAAATATATCATAGAGATCAAAGACAATTGCTTATAACAAAACTTGTTTTGAGTTTAAATATTATTTTAAAACAAACAATTAAAATTATCATTCACATAAAAATAGTGATAAACTGAATTATTTGAACGTGTTTGGTAATAATCAGTTTTCTATTTGAATAAATCATATGCTAGAAAAAAATATTATAAGGATAACATCAGTTACGGAGAGATTAGTGAAAGTGTCATATGTAAATAATAATAATAGTAATAGTTCATCGTGGTACATTTATTAAGTTTAAAGATCACTAAAGGCTTTCTTATACAATAACATTTATCGAAAAAATATGTATTTATATTTCAAAATAAAACAAAAGTGAAACAATAACTTTGCATTTAAATTACAGTAAGAAGTTACTTGGCTCAATACATTAAAAATAGCTAAAGCACAATGCTTGAAACATCAAAATACTTTTTGTATCTGCAAGTTCTTTTCCAGAGCCATAGCGCATTGTTATCAGTGAGAATTATAAAATAAATAAAATATTATAAAATTAATGTGAGAAGTTGTTTCGTTCCAGTCGAATCTTACTTACGTAATAACTTCGGCATAAGTTTTTGAAAAATAAAATTTTCATTCATTGCGCGCAAGATATCTTTCTGATTTCATGGACGTTTCATGGACTGTAACGAAATTTGATTTCGATAATAAGCATATGACGATCATGTAAAATGATTTTTCTTTATGGTTAAGTTTATCCGTTGAAAATGACACATTTTGTATTCTTTTAAAGATTTTTTACATGATATAATCATATAAACTACCTGTCAATTACTTCGTGTTTAATTGTTTCTGGCACATGGACTTAATAACAAGCTGAATTATATTACATAGGTTATTTACGTCACTGATGAAGAGATTCGTATAAACTTGAAACCTTTAATGGGTTTTTTAATAATTTTTATGTATTTTATAATAATTAATATATTTTGTCTGTATATTTTTAGTTGTTCATATAATTTTTTTATCAGCATTGTGCAACATTCCATGCCATTTCATCGTAAATTCAATCCATTTTGACATGGATTAATACATAAATTTCAAACGTTTAAAACACCAAAATACGTTATTTCTTGTTGCATATTGTGTGCTAATGTCCTGTATTTTAATTTATGTTGACCAAGTTCTTTTTAAAATGCATTCGCTACATAGTTGTTGACTGTGATCATTTATGAAAATAAATGCTTTTTAAGAAATTTATTTGTTTGGCGTAGAATTATAAATTTAAAGTATCTATTTCATACAGAAATAAAACTACATGTGATTCAAGAAAACTATATGTGATTCTATATCACAAATGGTTTATTCGTAGCATAATGTAACCAGTCAGTCGCCAATTAGCAGCACCTCTCATCAGTGCAAAATATGATAAAATTGATATGAGCTTGAGTCGCGTCCGAGCCGAGTCTTCACGGAAGGTGTTTGGTCTCTCAGCTACGAAATTTTTCTCCATAATATTAAGTCAATGGATGTTTGATGCATTCGTATATTTAAAATATCTCTTGAGGAGATTGATATTTTTAACTTCTTTTTCTGCGTACTCTTCGTAAAGGACGTTTATTATTATTTTTAATTAGTTCTCAAAATGTTTCTAAAATCTATGCTAAATTTAATATTTTATCTCTTTAAAGTTAACGAAGTGTGAGTGAATTTTTAACACTTCCTATAAAATTAAGTGTATACTTTAGAAAAAAAAATAAAAACTAAGAAGAAACAGACATGTTTTAAGAAGTGCATACAAAAAATAGGACTTAAAATTATTTTTTGCTGAGGAGATATTTTAAATAAATGAAGACATCAAACGGCCATAGACGTTTTCTTTAGTGAGGGGATTTCGCAAATTGAGCGACTTAAGTTATAACTTTTACTAACAAAAGTTTCAATATATATTAAAAGAATAATATTATTTTTAATTTTTTTTTTATATTACACAATAGCTTATATGTAACTATCCGTTTTTTAAACATTTGTGAAAAATGCTAAAGATTACGATTTATATATTTCATTTTAATATTTTATACTTTCGATTTTTCCCTCTCAGTAAAAGCTATAAACTAATGCCTTAATAATGTTTTAACTAGTAGTAAAAAAAATAACACCTTAAACTAGTGAACTGAAAAAAAAACTGCTATTGTAATTCCTAAGGGCTGCATTAGAACTACTACTCTCAAAATTTTGAGAGCAGCAGTATCAAGAATAGCTTGAATGAAGTAGGTAGGGATCAGCAAAAGAGCTAAAAAATTTTGCCCTTGTATAAAGATTCTGGATTGCGCTCAAAGAGAATAGTCTATGAAATTGGATGAACTCCTAACAAGACATTGTAATTCTAATCTCTGTAGATATCAGTATTACTAAGGTTGTCAATCACATTCTTTGTAGAATATCCTACTTATAACAATTAAGTATAATACAGCTTTAAATGCCACGTGGGTGTGAAGCATATTCTGCCCATCCTTTCGAGTACCTGAATCACACTGTTTATAAACCATAAACATAATAATGTATGTTGCAAAAATTAATAAAAACTTTTTAAAAACATTTCCTTTCAATCTTATAAAATTTGAAACAGTACATACTTGCTTAACTACTATACATATGATTTCATTTCCTAATCTCCCATTTCCAATACATATACAAAAAGCAAAATGTTGATTGAGAAAAGTGCAGATTATTTTGATACAGGCTATTGGAAAAGTACGGAAGGTTTTTGAATAGAATCTTGAAAATGCGACGATTTATGATATTTATAAGTCTAACTATTTTTAATGAAAAGCGTTTTCTCTTGACAGTTTTTGCAAAAATGCATGTTCATCAAATTGCACTACTCTTGTTTTATATAAGATATACAGTCGGCTCTCGTTTGTTCGAACTCGTCGGGACCACAAGAAATGTTCGAATTATCCGAAGTTCGAATTAAAGAAAAATTAAATGAAAACATGCTCAATATGGTACTGTTACAAAGGAATTGATGTTATAGTGGTTTTTAAACTTATTTTATCTGTTATCATTAGAATATGACTTAATATTAAATTAGAATATATAAATACATAAACTAATTAAAAGATTAGAAACAAGCACAATGAAGAAAAATTTAAAACATGGGTTTAAAACTGCTTTTTAGCCTGATGGACAGACGGGGCAATAAAGATAGTGGATATCAAATGCATTAGATTCTTTGTATAATCGTTCGGAGCAATTTTCACAAAAATCAAAGAAATAAAGTTATTCAAATAATCTGAAATCCGTGTGAAAGAAAAGGAAAAAGAAAAATCGAAATTCTCGTTAGTTCGAATTAAACGAAGTTAAGAGAAAATGAGTTCGAATTAATTAAAATTTTTAACTTTATTCTGCTTTTGAATTTTTCGGGACTTCATGTTTAGTTCGAATTAAGCGAAGATTCGAATTATCCGATTTCGAATTAACGAGAGTCGACTGTACTTGACTACAGACATGTTATTTTGCACCCATTTATATAAAACTTTAATTAATTAGCTGAAATTTACGATTAAAATTGTGCTTCTGAGTATGCGCATCGTATATGTACAAATCGGGCACTAAAATGGCTGGGTTTTAGCCGGAGAGATGTTTGATTTATTTACTATGTTCTTTTTATATAAAATAACATATAGTCTTAAAAATATGCTTCCTATTTGAAAGATACTTTAAAGGATCATGAAAGTTTCTTAATTTCAAAGAGGAATATGGCTGTTATGTCGAATTCATTAGCATTACACGGATGTTTACGGATTGTTTGTTTGAAGTATAGATCAAAAGTTGTGATATATTTTACTTTTGAAAATTAAAAAGCCACACATAAACAATATTGACAAGGGTTGTATTTAATTCTAATAAAATCTCTGTTATGCACAGATTAATTAAGATTGAATCAAAAGTTACGATGAATTTTCAATAATTATATTAATAGTTTCACATAGCTTCTGATATGAGTTCAGTTATTCATATCCGATAAGAATAAAAAATTAATTAATATTGTTCAAATTGGAACAATCCTTATTATTCGGTGGCCAATTAATTTTTTAACTAGTACAATATATGTGTAACTTTTTCCATAAGTGTTACAAACTGTTCTGAAAAGTAAAGGATAGTAGAGCCATCGGTTAAATGATTTAGACAAAAAATTCACCAGCTACAACTTACGTCAAAATCTAACAGAATCTGCAGTTTAATGAAACAGTTTCTGAGATAGAACCACTCCGGAAATGGTACAAAAATCAGGATATAAGCGCCACATGTGCAGCGATTTACTTCAAACACTAAACATCACTCATTTACATCATGGAGTAACTGAATCTGAAGTTTGATGAAATCTTGCGCATTAGTTCCTTGGATAGAGATATTGCTAAAATATTGAATAATTAGACATAGCCGCGCCACTTATTTGTCGATTTGCAGAAAAAAAACAAAAAAAACAAAAAAAAAAACAATAGCACCATATTACATAAAGAAATAACGAAAACTGAAGTTTTAAGAATGTATATGAATTAGTTCTTGAGATACAGCTATTGTGAATATCGTGAAAAAAAACAATTTAGCAAGATCACCTGTTGGGCGATTTACACCAAAATATAATCAGCACTATTTTATATCAGGTTCTAATTTAATCTAAAGTTTTATAGAATTCAGTTCTTTAGGTCTTGAAATTAATCTGTCACTATATTTATGTCGCACACAGACAGACTGACATTCACACATTTTGTAAAACATGATTTTACTAATCTTATACACTTAGTTAAGTGTTTATACGCTTAAATAATCTCCTATGCCATTCTATATCAGGAACCTCCGTCCAGTTAAAGAAGTATATGATATTAATGATAAATAGTTAAGTACTAGTCAAATGTGGTAATACTAAGAATCTCAAACATGTTATTGCTTCTTGGAAAATAAAGTATAGCAGCGCAACCGGTTAAGTGATTTACACCAAAATTTTATTAGCTACAACTTATATTAAGTTTTAACAAAATGTGAAGTTTGACAATTTGTGCATTAGATTTTAAGATAGAACAATTGCGGAAATCTTGATAGAAGTGCCACATACTGAGTAAATTACAACAAACACTAAAAAACACAAATTTAAATCATGGACAAACTGAATCTGAAGTTTGATGAAACTCATTGCATTAGTTATTGATATGGGGCTATCGTTATAATTCTGAATAATGTCACATTGTAGCGCCAGCTATTGAGTGATTTTTAATTAAATAATCAACACTACATTATATAAAGTAATAACGGAATCTGCAGTTTTAAAAAGGTACATCCATTAGTTCTTAATATATAGCTTTTTTCGGATATGTTTAAAAAAATAACATAGCAGTGCCAATTTTTGGGCTATTTACTCCAAAGCATTATCAGTACCGTTTTATATGAGGTACTAATGGAATCCAAAGTACATTATTAAAATCGGATTTTTTGGTTTTGAGATACAGAGCTTGCGATATTTGTATCATAGACAGACATATTCATGAACAGAAATTTTGTAAAATCATGTTTTTAGAAATCTCATAAAATTAAGGGAGTCCGGGAAACAAAAATCTTCAAATTTCCTAAAAATGTTTTATTGGATTAAAAATTTCTCTATTTTTTATGCTTAAAATGACGTTTAAATCATGTTTCTATGTTAATTAGAAGAGGAAATATACATTTTTTTCGTTTTGATATGTTTTCAAAATATAGTTTTCAAGCATTGGTTGTCATGAAGTGAAATGCGTATTTCTCCAGGATGGATTTTTTCACAATTTCGCGTGTTTAAATTGTTATCACTCTAGAACCATTAATGCTCCAAACTCCAAACATGTATTTTTGGCTATTTTACTTTAATTTTGATTCAGGAAAACTGAAAAAAATATTTACTTTTATAAATACGATATTTTAAATTTAAGTTTTTTAAATTATTTTAAATAATTTGATTTTTATTTTGTATTAATATTTTAATGCTGAATTAAAATTAAAATTTTGATGTTTTGGTTTATTTACATGTAAAAAATTCTACAAATAATATTTTGAGTTATAACAATTTTAAATTACCCCAGTTTTTAAATAATTTCTAAATTTTAAAATATTTTAGTCAAATTAAGAGATGTTTTATCATGTGATTTTATTGAAAAATAACATAGTTAAACATCACAAAAAATTAAAAAATTTAATTCATAAATAAAAATTATTTGAATATGTGTCAAGGACCCCTTAAATTATGTAAATCTTTTGAAAATTGGTATTCGAAATTATTTGTGAATCCAATAGTTTTTTCTTGCAAATATAGAAGAGAGTAAACATTAAATCTGGGCATTTACAAACGAAAAAATGTGTTTTAACAACAAATTTGAATTTAGATATTGCAATTTAGTCTTTGAATAAAATGAACATTTACAAGAAATATAACTCAAAACTAATACAATGAGCAATAAGAAGCAACTGCAGCAGAAGCAAGCATGAATATGTTCTAGTTTCTTTGCATTGATTAAATAATTTCAGCTTCGAAATGAAAGTATCAAGAAACCATCTAAACTAGGATATGAACTGCTTTGAGATGGAGAAAACATTCAGACGCCCGAGGATTACCTTCTGAAATGAGTTTTTTAATCACAGTTGACACATGATGCTGACGGTTTCATTCTTAAAAAAAGTAATTTTGGAGATTACTATATGTTTCTCGAGAATAATTTAGACGATTTTTAGTCTTATTTGAAAAATAAGAATCACTACTTTTGCATGGAATTTGATTTTTTTTAAACAAATATTATTAAAGAAACAAAAATATGAAACTGTAAAATCGCTAATAGATGCCGAGATTACCTCAAATTTTAATCGATTTATTTATTTACAATTGAAAATAGCTTTTTATTGTTTCCTTCCGTGCTCCTTCGGAAATAAACTGAAGGTTATAGGACTGAAGTAATTTTACAGCTGAACAATTTGTAAATGACCGTTTTAAAGATATATTATTTTAAATTGAATATTACAAGCATTCCTTGGTGAACGTTCATATTTTTTAACATATTGTAAGTCTAATCATTTAAGATCTCTCAAAAATTTTATATGTGATTATTAATTTATTTAATTTAGGAAATCTGCGAATAAATAAGGACATCTTTAATATTAAAAACAGTGGTATTCAATATGTTTTTACTAATGTACATCTGAAAGTATTATTATGTGTAATTCTTGATTTATTGCTTAAGGTCTTAGTTGTAATTGACCAATGATTTTTTTAAACACGGTCGCATTATTCGACATCATTCGCGATAATAGCAAACTGTAAATAAAAAAAGAAAAACAAATTCCTTGAATAAACGGACAAGCAGTACAGACGACATCTAAACAAAACTTACGTTTTGCTACTTTACAGTTTAAAAGTTTTTTTTTTTATTTAAGACTGGAAATTTTGCTTTTTTATAAATAAATATGAGAAAAACATTATATTAGCATCTTGTATTCCTCTGGATTTAAAGTATAATAGTTGTGATTGTAGAAAAATGCTCACATACCTACACTATCTGTCCATATAAAACGACATAGGTATAAGCAAAGGAAAAGAAATTACAATCAGGGATACACAAGAAAATATTTTTATTTTTTACCAATTTTTTTTTAGTGTGCGTATTTAATGACATATGTTAGGAATGTTATTTTTTAAGATTAAAAATTTTAAAGCATGTTTTGATGGTTAACTATATAATAAACATTATGATTTTTTTTTAGCTGTTGCGTTGAACTAGCAATTCAGAATAGTTATGTATTTGTACTTATTCGATATACTTTCTACGTATTGTAATCATACTTTTTCAAGTCTAAAATACCTCTAAAACGATTGCACCTTAAATTAATGTTGAAATATATTATCCACGTATTTCGAATTAACAAACACATGTACACACATACAGAGTGATTCATAAAAGATGGGCAGAACTTTAAGGGGTTATAATAAACTTAAAGACAAATAATATTAAATAGGAGACTAAGGGTCCCAGACGTATTCCCAAGGAGATAGGGGGCATTAAAGTTTAGGGTCCGAAATTTCAAATGATTATAAAAAATGGAAAAATTGGTCGATTCGTTTGCCATTTTTGCAAAAAATTTTCTTTATGCCGGTATTTTCTTGAAATAAGATTTTAAAGTTCAATTTCAAAAAATGCCGATAGGGTGCGCTTTAGACTTTGGAGTAACAAACAACTATTTTTAACGTTATTTTTTGTATTTCTTTAAATGATTTCGAAAGCTTAGACTTAAACTTAATTTTTGATCTAAAAATCTGAGTCCTAACGAGTAGTTAAGTAGCGTAAACTGAAATTTGAAATTTGAAACCCTTCTCCCCCCAGAACAAAAATCAGTTATTCCCGATCTTTGTGTCGTAGATTAGGCTCTAACTACTGCCGCGTTTTGCTAAAATTATTCTTTATGTCAGTATTTTCTTAAAAATAAATTTTAAAGAAAAGTTTCAAAAAATTCCGATAGAGGGCGCTTTAGACTTTGGAGTAACGAACAACTATTTTATACCGTTATTTTTTGTGTCTCATTAAATGCTTTCTAAAACTTAGACTTAAACTTAAATTTTCAGCTCAAAATCTGAATCGCTGAGCGTGGTTCAGTAGCGAGGGGAGGGGGTTCAAATTTCAACTTCTGAACATAGTTCAGTTTGCACTACTTAACCATGCCCAACGATTCTGTGCTGTGATACGAGGCAAAAATACAACTTTCGTCAAGGACTGCATAGTCGGAATTCACTCATAAAGGCACTGGCACAGTTGGAAACGTCACTCATGCAAACGTTAAAGCTCCATTCCTGACGCTAGTCACCGGGTGAAGAAGGAGACAGAAAGTATGCAAATGTCAAATGGGGAAGAAGAAGAACACGTATGCAAAATTTCGACACGATTCAGGTATAAAAACCACTGAACGGTGAGTCAAGTGTAAGTCGCTGTTGTAATGAATCGGAAGATGGTGCCCTTCACGAATAAGGAAAAGGCTGAGATGCATTTAATTTACGGAGCGGCAGATGGAAATGGTGCAGAGGCACAACGAATGTACGGAGAGCGATTTCCCAACAGGCGGTTGCCTAACCGCAAAATTTTCGAGCGCTTGCACAGACAGTTGTGTGAGACGGGATCATTTCTCGCTTCCCGGTCGAATGCAGGTCGTGCAAAAAAGGACGAATCAGTAGTTGTTGCAGAAGCCATTCTGGATGTAGTAGCGGCGCAGCCAAGTACAAGTACACGAACAGTGGCTAGGCAGGTGGATACCTCACAGTCCATGAATTGGAGGGTACTGAAGGATAAACATTTGCTCCCGTTTCATGTGCAACGAGTCCAGAAACTGTCTCCAGGGGATTATCCAAATCGTATTGAATTCTCCCGCTGGTTTCTGCAGCAGAACGCGCTAAATCCACATTTTGGACAAACTGTGCTTTTCACCGATGAATGTACCTTCACACGTGAAGGTACATTTAACACACACAATGCACATGTATGGGCGGATGTCAATCCACATGCTACGTATCCACATGCTCATCAGAGACGCTTTTCCATCAATGTTTGGGCAGGAATCCTCGGAGACCACCTAATCGGACCGTACCTTCTTCCTGAACGCCTCAACGGTAAAACATACCTCACATTTCTGCAACATGTGCTGCCAGACCTGTTAAACGTTGTTCCTCCACGCATCCGGCGGGTCATGTGGTTCCAGCACGATGGAGCACCAGCCCATTACGTACGAGACGTCCGCAACTATCTGGATATCACATTTCCGAACAGATGGATTGGTCGAGGTGCTCCTGTTGCTTGGCCTGTTCGCTCACCAGATCTTTCACCCCTCGATTTCTTTTTTTGGGGACAATTGAAGGCTCTTATGTATGAGACACCCATTGAATCCCCCGAGGAACTGGTCGCCAGACTTTCCGCCGCTGTAGGGGAAGTGCTCGAAAAGCCTGATGTTTTCGCGAATGTTCGCCGTTCCATTCTTCGCCGTTGTTCTGCGTGCATAACCTCTGGTGGTCACAATTTTGAACATTTATTGTAATTACATGTTAATAAATATGCTTTGGTAACATAATCCTAATTTGTGTCTTTTTACCTCGTATCACAGCACACAATGTGTGGACATGGTAAACTGAACTGTGCTCAGGAGTAGAAATTTCAAACCCCTCTCCCCAGAAACTTAACCACGTCTAACGATTCAGGCTGAAAATTTTGGGCTGAAAATTTAAGTCTAAGCTTTAGAAAGCATTTAATGAGACACAAAAAATAAAGGTATAAAATAGTTGTTCGTTACTCCAAAGTCTAAAGCGCCCTCTATCGGAATTTTTTGAAACTTTTCTTTAAAATTTATTTTCAAGAAAATACTGACATAAAGAATAATTTTAGCAAAACGCGGCAGTAGTTAGAGCCTAATCTACGACACAAAGATCGAGAATAACTGATTTTTGTTCTGGGGGGGAGAAGGGTTTCAAATTTCAAATTTCAGTTTACGCTACTTACCTACTCGTTAGGACTCAGATTTTTAGATCAAAATTTAAGTTTAAGTCTAAGCTTTCGAAATCATTTAAAGAAATACAAAAAATAACGTTAAAAAATAGTTGTTTGTTACTCCAAAGTCTAAAGCGCCCCCTATCGGCATTTTTTGAAATTGAACTTTAAAATTTTATTTCAAGAAAATACTGGCATAAAGAAAATTTTTTGCAAAAACCGCAAACGAATCGACCAATTTTTCCATTTTTTATAATCATTTGAAATTTCGGACCCTAAACTTTAATGCCCCCTATCTCCTTGGGAATACGTCTGGGACCCTTAGTCTCCTATTTAATATTATTTGTCTTTAAGTGTACTATAACCCCTTAAAGTTCTGCCCATCTTTTATGAATCACCCTGTATATGCATTTTTCTAAGTGAAGTTAATATTGACATATGACGGTTTCTTTTATAAGACATTTTTTCTTATTATTTGTTTAGAAAACTTCACAGACATATCTGTCTTTCCTTCTTTTCTAAATTTACTTAGATTTTTTTTTCCTTGATGCTTATGTGTTCCTCTTATATTCCCCATCGACTTATACAAATAAATAAATAAATAAATAAATAAAAATAAAAATAAATCAAGACAAATATTCCTTTAAAACTTTTCTGATTATTTCTTGTATGTTATATTTATTCCAATATAAATGTTGAACATTTTTAAGAGCATAGAATATGTTTAAAATCTCGAAGAACTATTATTTATCCCCTGAAAGTTTTATAATTTTTTAACGTTAAAAAAAAAGAAATATTCCCCGAATGGAGAATTATTAGAAAACAATTATCTAAATATCATTAAATTTTATTCAGCACTAATAGATATTTGCTTGGAAGCCAAGTCTTACACTTATTTCATTATTAATAACTACAAAAGTCTTAGAATATATACAATGGGAAATATAAAAATTCAAATTTATCTCCTCTCTCACGTACATAATTCCTGAAACATTAGTAATGCACATTAAAAAGAGAACAATTCATATTTTGTGTGTGATATGTAATATATAAAAGTTATAATTTATTTTACAGCTTTATAAAAAAAAAACTTTACACAAATTTGTTTTAGATACTACGTTGCCTTATTTCTTTAAAAAATAAATAAATAATCAGAGTATATCTCTTACATCCATCCTTAATTTTATTTTTCAAATCTGTCCTTTTTTGTTATTATTTGTACTTTTTTCTGAAACTTTAACGACATTTTAATTTACTAGGGAGCTATGCCCCCTGGGGTTTTGCTCGCCAACACCTGTCCAGACACCCAAGATTATGAAAGCACGCTAATTTCACTGGCTAAAAAAAATTTTTAGTTAGAATTTAAAGAAACAAAGGCGATAAATATAGAAATGGATCCCATTCATATATCTTTGATTGAAAGCTTTTAAAGCCAAATTAGTTGCTGCTAGGAGATACAAAGTCTGTTTTCGTTTTTGATTCTTCGATAAAAAAAATTAGTTCAAACATTCAAAATAAGCTAATGTAAAAAGAATTAAGTAAACAATAAAAGTAGTTTTTGTCTCTCGGTATTTATATTATATAACATATAATTCTGGATTGTGAAAAGTCATATACGTTTATATTTCACATAAAAATATTTATATCCGTTTTTATTAGGCAGCATAAAGTCATAAAATGTGTAATGTATTTTGAAATTTTTGTTATTAATTTTAATATTTATTAAAGCATTTGTTGTACATCAGAATCTATCCGAATAATTATTTTTTTTTCGTTTGAATGACAGTTCATTTTATGTAGTTGATAACTTTGAAAATATAGCAATTAATAATTTCAGAATTATTCCTTTTGAACACACAATTCAGTGTTTCTGTAAATGATAATGTTTTCAATTCACTTTCGACTTGAAATGTATTCTGCGATTGATAAATTAAATTTTTGTTCGAATTCGTCGTTTGTTGACATAAAAAAATTCCAATTTACATATCTGACCAGTGTTTTCAAGCTATTGCATAGCTTTTATCGCAGGCTTTGAGCGCGGTGACCGAATTTAGAAACTCCGTAACAAGAAAAAAACCTAACACTCCGGCTAACGCCGTTTCAGTTCGGCAGACTTCTCATTTATTCAATAAAAGAAAAAAAATGTTTTCTTATCGGTCATCACGCTAAAAAAGTGTAACTTTAATTAATATCAAAGAAAAAGAAAAAACTTAAATTAATATCAAAGAAAAAGAAAAAATTTGAATTAATATCAAAGATAAAAAATAGTCTAATCAAATTAAATAAATACAAGAAATTTAAAAATCTAATTGAATTAATTCTAAAACTAAAAACTCCGACTGCAAAATATTTGCTAATTTGGTGCTGCCATCTTTTTTCACGAGGGTGAAACACCAACGAGGGTGGTTAGAAATTTTAAGAAGATAAATTGATTTTGTTCTTAAAAAATTTTAACTTATCAAAACTATGAATTAAAAAGATTGTTTTTTATCGTGTTTACGATTTCTCTCCATCATTTTTCGTAAGTAAACTATATTATAAAAATCTAATGATAAGGTGCACCTAAGAAAGTAATAATGATAATAATAAGATAAAACAACCCAAATCTTTATAATTACAGTACATTTAGTTCCGATAAATTGCATATTTAAAAAACTGCATAAATAAAAAATAAATAAATAATTATAATTGCATAAGTTGATAAAAATTGTATGCAATAGCTTTACCGCCACACGTGGTAAATACGAGTGCCACACGTATTTTTTTACGCCGTTTTCTAGAGTGGTTCAATAACCTTGTGAAGGTAGTAACATCGAAATAAAATACAGTCTATGTAACAGCAACGGCTTTCAAAATCACTTTAGCATCATTATTTTTTAAATCAGTTTGTTAGTTCGCCCTTCAGTAACACAAAACTCGCCTTTTTAGAATGCCTTTTACTCCTGTACCCCCTATGGGTTAATGACACCGTATGTAGCTTTACGTTATTACAGCATGTAGCTTTTTTTGCTCATATTTCTACAGCATGTAGCTTTAAGATATTTTTTAATCGGATTTTACTTATTTTAATAAATATTTCAATATAAAACAAAGTGGGTTAAGCCTCCAATTCAATGGGTCTATTACTTGAGATGTGGGAAGCCATGATCCATTATTTTCTCACGATGAGAATAAATCATTTTCAAGTTTGATATATATTTCAATTGTGTAATAATAACGGATTTTATAATGAATAAAATTATGTATATAACTATTTAAATATTTAAAAATAAATGAGCTTGTAAAAGGTGGGACAACCCTCTATAGTCTCCCCTATATATATATATACAGGGTTGTTATATTTAAAGTTCACCTATTCAGAAGGTTCTACAGCTGGTTCTAAGGCTCCAAACGAATCAAATAGCGCGTAGTTGAAGAGATGCGCTCTTCGAAAATCGAAAAAAAAATTAGTTAAAAATTTTGTCAGTAGTTGGCGCTGCGCCAATATTTAAGCCGATATTTGAAGATCCCTTTATTTTTAGGGATTTTTGAAAGATTCTGTATCGAAAGACAGATGTCAGAAAATCTCTGATGTGAAAGAGAATTAGACTTCACATTCGCTCAATCTCACAGGACAGTTTACGTAATACTGTAGAAAGCACAATTCTGAGAATTGAATGCGTTATTGAAAATGTTGGAGGATTCATTGAGAATGCGTAAGGTTATTCTTCGTTATTTCCTCGCTGCCGGGCGACATGATTTATTTTTGTTGATGCAGATTACATCACATGAAATGATTTTCATTTTTTGTATTGTTTGAAGTCATAGGTCAGGCTCTTGAGCTGTCTGTTTAGGTGAATTTAATTATAACAATTCGCAGTTCATCGAAGTTTGTTGAAACTTTTTAAATTTGTGTGCTTCGCCTGGATTGACTGATATTGATATAATGAATCTGCAAGCATCACCTTAAATATTGTCGCAGAGCCACCTATTGACAAAAAAATGACAAAATACTTTTCGATTTTCGCAGAGCGCATCTCTTTAGCTATGTACTAGTGAAATTTTGTTTCGTTTGGAGCCATAGTTCCGGCTTTAGAGCCTTCTGAATAGGCGAACTTTAATTATAACAACCCTGTATATATATATACAGGGTTGTTATAATTAAAGTTCGCCTATTCAGAAGGATCTAGAGCCGGTTCTATGGCTCCAAACGAAAAGAAATTTCACTAGTACGTAGTTGAAGAGATGCGCTCTACGAAAATCGAAATAAAAAATTAGTTAAAATTTTTGTCAATAGGTGGCGCTGCGGCAATATTTAGGGCGATGTTTGCAGATTCATTATATCAATTTCAGTCAATCCAGACAAAGCTTACAAATTTAAAAGTTTCAACAAATTTCGACGAACTGCGAATTATTATAATTAAATCACCTAATCAGACAGCTCTAGAGGCCTATGACTCCAAACAATAGAAAAAAAAAATTAATATAATTTCATTTGATCTAATCTGCATCAACGAAAACAAAACATGTCGCTCGGCAGCGAAGAAATAACGAAGAATAACACTACGCATGCTCAATGAATCCTCCACCGTTTTCAATAACGCATTCCATTATCAGAGTTGTGCTTTCAATAGCATTGCGTAAACTGTCCTGTGAGATTAAGCGAATGCGAAGTCTAATACTGTCATTCAGATGAGAGATTGTCTGACATCTGTCTTTAGATACAGAATCTTCCAAAAATTCCCATAAACAAAAATCGCATGGTATTGGCGCTTAAATACTGGCGCAGCGCCACCTATTGACAAAAATTTGAACTAATTTTTTATTCGATTTTCGCAGAGCGCGTCTCTTCAACTACGTACTAGTGAAGTTCTGCTTCGTTTGGAGCCATAGAACCGGCTCTAGAGCCTTCTGAATAGGCGAACTTTAATTATAACAACCCTGTATATATACAGGGTGATTCAAAAAAGATGGGCAAAATTTTAAGAGGTGATAGTACACATCAAGACAAACAATATTTAAATAGGAAAGCAAGGATCCCAAAGTCTTCCGAAGGAGATAGGCGCCATTAAAGTTTAGGGTCCAAAAATTCAAATGATTATGAAAAACAGAAAAATTGGTCGATTCGTTTTCGGTTTTCACTAAAATTATTCTTTATGTCAGTATTGTCTTGAAAATAAATTATAAAGATAAATTTCAAAAAATGCCGATAGAGGGCGCTTTAGACTTTGGAGCAACGAACAACTATTTTTTACCGTTATTTTTTGCGTCTCACTAATTTTTTTAGAAGCTTTGACATAAACTTTAATTTTGATCTCAAAATCTGTGGTTAAGTAGCGCAAACTGAACTGTGTTCAATGGGAGTCGGTAGGTTCAAATTTCAAATGATTATAAAAAAACAGAAAAAATTGGTCAATCCGTATGCGGTTTTCTCTAAAACCATTCTTGCTCCAAAGTCTAAAGCGCCCTCTGTCGGCATTTTTCGAAATTCATCTTTATAATTTATTTTCAAGACAATACTGACATAAAGAATAGTTTTCGTGAAAACTGCAAACGAATCGACCGATTTTTCCGTTTTTTATAATCATTTCAAATTTTGGACCCTAAACTTTGATGGCGCCTATCTCCTTCGGAAGACTTTGGGACCCTTAGTTTTCCAAATAATATAATTTGTCTTTATGTGTACTATCACCTCTTAAAATTTTGCCCATCTTTTTTGAATCACCCTGTATATATATATATATATATATATATATATATATATATATATATATATATATATATATATATATATATATATAAGAGAGAGATTGAGTGATTCTTTTTTATTAGAGATTTCTTTTAGCAAAATTTAAGTATTAATAAACATAAATTTAAGAAAACATAACGTGCTTTTGTAAATTTTTTGAAATAAAATTAAAATATTAAATATTCGATTTGAAAATGCAGAACTATAACAGAAATAGAATAAACAATTTAGTCTGAATATGCCTTTGGGACAAATATTTAAATATTTAGAAATACAGTATCGCGAACAATATATGTATTTTATAAAAACTATGCGTAATTTAAATTCTCTCTAGCTAGTGATATGTTTATTTCGGTTAAAGTATGTTCTCAGACGATGATAAATAAAATTTCCCGAGGGATAAAAAATCTTAAAAGCTTCTTCTCTTCTCTTCAGAGAATAGTTGTTTACATGCCAGATATGTTTCAGATACAAGAGAAATATTTATCGTTAAATCTTAAAATATACATTTATAAAAATTGTTCTGTTTTTTATAGTTTTTCATAAATATTCTAAATTATATAAAGAGAAATTTTAATTTGACATGAAATATTGTACATTACATATCAATAAATTTAATTTGTATCATTATTTAATCTTATTTAATTTGTATATATTTTTTTTAATTTTTTCTATTACTGGTATAATAAGGGATAAATATTCTCAATTCAATTGATTTTTAAAGTTCGGAAATTAAGAACAAAATTTATTTTTCAATTATTTTTAAAATGCTAAAAATCAAGTCTTTTAATTAAAATTTTATTTAAAATATATTTAAAAGATTTTATTGAACAATTTAAGAATGCATATTTTTTAAAATTGTAATAAGTTTAAAACTTTTTACAGAATACTGTGAAACACATTTAAACTAATTTTATTGTTAGTCTTATTTTCGAAATTTCCTTACATTTGAAGCGTCAATGCTATCTTCTTTCAAATAATCAATTTCAAGATTTATAAATAACGAAACTCAACAATATATATCACTGCCGGGTCTAATGCAATTTTTCGTTTAGTTATTATAGATTTTAATTTAACTTCAATGAAGCGGCTTTTTAAAAAAAGTCAACATTGGATATGTTTTTAATTTTATGGGATGGACGAAAAGCCATTAACACATTTTAATTAAAATGAACAACAAATAAATAGATTTTTTTTCTTTCTGAACAGTTCCCATGATTACCTTGTATGTTAAATACAAATGTATTCTTAACACTAGTTGTATTATTTTATTACTCATGTGCATTTTAAAAGACAATATTTTAAATGGAATTGTAGCTGAAATTCTAAAATAAAACTGTTTTTACACCATTTTCATATTCTCAACGAAAAAAAAATAATTTTTTTGGATATTTTTTTAAATTTCAAAATATTACATGCCGCTTTCAAGTTTTAAGCATAGAACAATGTTCTGCTTATTATTCATGTCTTACATAATAAACTTACACTACTAATAATGCTACATTTTCTCGGAAGGCGAACACTAAAGCTTATATCAATCTCGATTCAGTAGGAAATCATATTTTGCAACTTACTGTCGGAATAACCTTTTTTAGAAGCTATAATTTTAATGTATGGAGATTAACTATCATTGGAATAAATTTGATGTAAATCTCAGTTATAAATATGGCACTTAATTTTTATTAAAACTAACTAACTAAATTTATTTATTATTAAAACTAACATGTGTAGGCACAGAGCACATTATGTGTGCTCATTAAATGTGCTCAATGTGTCAACAATTAGCTGCAAGTTACCTACTATTGAATGGATGTTCTCACCGAATTCAGAAAAGAATAATGTACTGTGATGAATAGCTTCTCTGTGACACATTATTTAATAAAAATTGTTTGAAAGATTACACTTATGTAACATTTGATTTCATTAATTGGTGTTATTTTGTGGAAAAATGAATTTAGAAAAAAAAAACTTTTGTGCCAGACAAATTAAAAAAAATAGAAATATTTTTATGTTGCATATTTATATTAAGATGAAAAAATTTATTATAGAAATGTACTTATGTATTTGCTATACGGCTATAAAATTTTAATTATTGAAAATGCTTATGCTACGGAAATTGCTTCCGAATTTTAGAAACTTCCAAAATGTTTTTGGACGTATAATCAGCAGCAGGCAAACGTAATCGAACAAAATAAATAAAGCGTATTACTTTTTGTTTGAAAACAAAAGTTTACTTTCTCTTGTGGTTAGTTTTCAAATAAGTCTTTGAGAAATTCATCCGAGTTTTTTTGACCAATAAGATTAATGACAAATCCGTCGATCGAAATAAGACGAACTCATGAATGCTCCAGGGATTTTATGCTGCAAATATTAATAATGCATGTTTTAAGAATAAAGTATAGGTGAAAATTTTTTCGTGTGTTTATTTATCTAAACAACATTTAAAAAACAAACAACTACTGAGAATATATTTATTAAAAATACAAAACATTGCTCAATGGTGCACAAAACAAGAACTTTAATATGAACTTGTGCAATTAAAATAAAATAAAATATCAACGTTTTGCGCCATCTTCTCAGGCCGTCTTCAGGAAAATATGATGTTGAAATGACTAAAAGTTTGCTTCCTGATCGAGAGATAATATTATCTCTCACCATTACACCTTTTTACCGTTTTTTAAACTCGACAATTTATAAAATTTGCTAAATAATGTAATGTGGTGTTTTTTCTCCTGAATTTAATAAAAACTAGATATACAACATTCCTTTCACGTGCAAAATGCAAAACTAAAAACACTTTGATACTAAACATACTTCTTTTATAATCTAAATACTATTAGAAATGTTTCATTTAATCTTTTCTATTTTGCTAGATGCGAAACTAAAAATTCAAGAAATCGCTATAATATCTTTATGACGTCTGTTTTTATGTGCCAGATAAGCGATATTATTTTATTGTATACTTAAAGGAAAAATACACTGCCTTAATCTGAAGCAAATAATAATTTACGCTATGCATTTTTAAACTAGAAATATGAATCTTCGAGTTATGATAAAATGGTAAACAAATAATCTGAGTAAATGGAATAATCGGATATTTCTAGTCTTCTAAGTGATAAAATTATGCACTATATTATAAACCATTTGAATTGCGAGATAACTACAATTAATTAGATGTGATTTCTAGAATTAATTCATTAACTAGAATTACAGTTGAATTGCAAATTCTCAAATACAAAATTAAACACATTTTATAGCACTTTTTATCACCAAATCAGCAAAATATTAATGTGTTCTGAAATAACAAACTTTATTTTAAAAAAATGTTGTTGTGATTGTGCTTTAAATATCTTACTAAAGTATTGCAATCTAGAAATGTGTTCTTAAAAATACAATAGTTTTACTATCCAGAAATGTGTTTTAAATATGTAGAAAAAGTGTTGCTATCTAGAAATTTGTTTTTGAATAGCGTTGTTAATTTTGTTCAATAAATGTTGTAAATTTTATTGATGAAAATATTTTCTTACAACAGTATTGTGCTGAACAGTACTATGTGACAAAATTAACAGCAAATTGTAAACACCATAGAAATTAGAACTTTTTAAAACAACACATGTAAAACACTCACAAAACACTTTCTACTTGATGTTTTTAAAATTACACAATTTTAAAAAGGAAATAAGGTACAGAAAAAGAAATTCTGGAGAATACAGAGCAAGTTGACTAATGTTTAACAAGAGTAATAAAAAATGAACTTCTGGAAAAACTGTGCAATTTTCAACAATCTCTTTCCTGGCAGAATACATTCACAAGACAATCACAAATGATTTTAGTTAGAAGTATTATTGTGTTCAGTTAATGTTGTAAAGGTGTTTCATGAACTTGCAAGGTACTAAAACTAACTTCTTGTGTTCGTATTTATTTCTAAAGATTTTTAAATAAGTTAAACAATAAATAAGTTAAATAAGTTATCTAAAATGTCCCTAAATTTTAAAAGGGATTTTTACAAAATTCTAGAAAAGGAAAATAAATTTTACAAAGATGGCATGAAATTTATTTTTCGAGAGCCACAAGTTATTTTCTAGATAGTGTATGCTTGCTCCTAAATTAAAAAAAACTACAAAAGTTTTAAAGAGAAGCTTTATATAAATCACGTAAGTATACTTATTTTCCGAAAGAGGAAATCCATTTTCAGTACAGTACTTCAAAATAAATACAAATATTCTTAAACGTTTTGCTAATGGGGGTATTAAAGGAAACATTTGAAGAAGGGAAAATAATTTTCTGACTATATTCTCGAATTTATTTAAAAAATTCCAGGCATTTTATAAAACAAATTCTGCTGAAATATCTTGCATACGTATTTAATTATTTATTCTTAATTGTCGTAATAGCAATATAGGTGTATTCTAAAAAAAGCAACGGGTTCTTTCTCCTTTATACACTTTAGTGAAAGTTTTTTGTGATGCGCATTTTTTATTTTACAATTCTTTTAAAATCATTCTAAAAATAATCACTTGCAAGAAAAAATATATATTTAAGACCTTCCAAGTTTTCTTTTCTTTATATCTTCAGTTCACAAAACAACTACTAGTTTAAAATTCTTTAGAAGTAGAGTTTTTCTTGTACATGACTACGTGATGTGGAATGTAAAACATTTTATGCAGAGTTCTTAAAGCTTTTTGAGGATAGTATTTAAAATCTTTAAAATGCGAAGACTTTGTCATGGTAGATATTGAACTATGTCTCCCATCATGATACAGTAAAATAATTGTAATTTTATATATTAATAATTGTAAATATCTTCAATAATAACTGTATATAATACTAATTGTAATTGTATATATTATTACATTTATATAATAATAATCGTATATAATAATAACTTTTAAAAATGCAGTTTAGTGTTGTTTGGTACGTGCTTTTTACGTACCTGGTACGTATTTGGTACGTGCTTTTCCATTTGATCATCTCTTTCATTTTTAGAAATGAAAGAGATGATCAAATGGAAAAGCACGTAAAATTTACGTTTGTTGAATACTTTTATTTTTCACTAACTGTATTTCACCTAAAAATTCAATAAACAACATGGTTTCGTTTTTATAGGGACAGAAGTTATATCTTCCAATTTTAGATTACATTTTTTACAGAAATCTATTAGTGATAGAAATAATATAACTTAAGTAAAATCTAAAACAATTGTACTCTAAAATTACATTTCTTTTTTTTTTATCTCATCTTAACTCCTCCTACTGTGCAATTTTTATAATATATTATAACGAATAACTAAAAAGGGCAAAAACATTAAAAGTTTTCTAGAGATTATCTGCTGAACACGTACGAACAAAAAATTATTAAAAGTTGTTACATTTTTATAAATAATTTGGTACGTGATTTTAATTTTATAAAACAGAGATCTTGTGTCTTGTACCTACATCATGTTGTATGCAATAGAAACCGAACATATCAGATGAATTTTGTAAAATAAACTACATTGCCATGAGTTAGTTGGCACCAGGCTGCAGAGTCGGAATCGGATTCCGGCACATATTTGAGTAAAAGAGTCGGATTCGGAGTAGCTAAAAAACAAGCCGACTGCGACTCCTACTCCTACATTTTTGCTTGGCAGTTTGAAGGGAAATAAAACCAATTATCTGTCACTTTAAACACTTTAAGAATTTATTATTGTTATTTTTGTATCATATCGGGCTACCCAAGCTAAAGATACCCAATAATTGCCCGGTGTACTTCATAGATAAAACCGTTTTTAATTAAAAACTGCAGTAGATCCCGAATTTTTTCGACAAGTAAAAATTTTCATTTGTATTTTTTTACCTTTCCATTAAATTTTTTCTGCTCTGGAGAACACGAATTAACATCAAAATGGTAACGATTTCCCTTTTTCATGTCCACAGGTATGAAATAGTAAAATTTCCGTTTTGTTTTCTCCTTTGATTTCGATAGATGGATTTTTCGGGTTTGTGAACTGAAAATGATCAATTAGTAAAACAGAAAATATATTTCCCTTTTTTCTGTCAAAGATCTAAGAACTGAATACATAACCGAAATAGTGAATTTTTAATCAACAGAAATACTAGTATACTAATCAGTTTGAAGTATGATTTGCAGTCGAAGCTCGAAACGGCCATTTTTCCCACCGACTCCGCCGCCCTGCTTGGCACCGAGTAATTCTCACTTTTTATTTTCTTCTATCTTTAATAGAAAAAAGTATTGTAATCGAAATTTTTTTCGACTTCCAGTTTTCGACGGTTTATATATTTTCGGGGTCAGAGATTCCAAAACCATGGTATAAAAAATATCTGTGTGTCCGTTTGCCTATTTGTCCGTATGTCTTTATACTACCATCAAAAAATGTATGGAGATATACATAGAATTAAACCAAATTTTTTGTGAATGTTTCTGGCTGTGGCCACCGGAAGAAGGCCACAATATTTTACCGACCAAAAGTATATGAAGCTATGCATCGAATTAAACCAAATTTTTTGTGTAAGTGTATTGATATGGTTAGTTGGTACTCCCCAAATAAAAAAAAAATCCGCCGAAAGGAGGGGGTGCTGCATTAGTATTTTTGTGCCATTTTCAATACTGTACCATCTAAAACTGTATGAAGTTATATATAGAATTGAACCAAACTTTTTTGCGTAAGTTTTTGTCTATGGCTAGTTGGTCCTCCCTGAATTTGAAAAAAAACCGACAGAAGGGGGGGGGGGATGCGATAGCGATTTTTGTGCCATTTTCAATATTATACCACCTAAAACGTAGGAAGTTATGCATAGAATTGAACGAAATTTTTTGTGTAAGTGTTTGGCTACCACTGATAGGTCCGCTCTGAATTTGTAAAGAATCCGCTGGAATGGGACGCCATAAACCCGAAGTCTGTGTCATTTTCATTAATTTACCATCAAAAAGTGTATGGATTTATGTATAGAACTGAACTATTATGTATGATTGTTTTTGGTATGGCTAGTAGTTCCTGCCTGAATTTTTAAAAAATCTGCCTATCATTCCATTGTCCACCGGCTCGTGCTGAGACGAAAACTCGTTTTTACTCCGATAAATTGAGTGAAGCAAAAATTTAAGATGAAAATCGAAGTTGGTATAGTCTTGAATTAAAATTATTAAAGCATTAGCACGTGTAACTATTTTTTAAATATTAAAATGTACGTATGAGATCGAAGAAAGCTTTCGGATTGGCACATCCGACTAGTTTCAAAATATGAAGACAGGCGTCGAACGACAACACTTCATACCACTTCCATTGCAACGAAAATCTTTAAAACAACTTGGAGACTGTTACTGGCTATTAAAAAACACTGTTAATGATTGACACTGCTTGTTAATGATATAATAAATTGTTGTATAATTATAAAAATATGCGTAAGATGACAGTTTACCACAAAATTGATCAAAAAGGGGATTTTTTAAAGTCTATTTGATTGTGAATATTGTGACACTTCATACATCGACTGCAAAATTTAGCAAAAAGGGGGTCCCCTTCTCTTAACTCCTTGAGGGGCGATGGTACATCTTTGAAACTACTTAATTTTTATTTCGAAACAACACGTTGTTGCCGAAATTTTAGAAAAGAAATTCTTGGCTTATTGAATGCGAGAAATATAGCTTTTTTTACGTTGTTTTCAAATTCTAGTGTCAGTCATTAATTTCAACACTTAACCAATGAGTGTGTTCGGAGCCGACAAAAATTAAGCTATCACATTGACAAATGACTCAATCTGCATTTCGATTACGTCGAGAAATAGCTTTGATTGTACTTAAGTACAGGTCATAAAGCAATTTTTTTATTCATATTATTATTTATTTTACGGCCAATCGGATGTTTAAAAAAAGCCCTTAATTGGGTTAATTTTATTATTTAATCAATGAATGTGTGTGCGCCGCAATGAATTAATCCATAAGTTTGACAAATTTCTCAATCTGCACTGCGACTACGTTGAGAAGTAGCTTTAATTGTACTTGATTGCAGGTCATAAAATAATTTTGTTATTCACACACGTCTTTATTTTACGGTCCGTTACGGACGGTAAAATAAAACCATCAAATGGAATGCAGTTATGCTTATATCGACATACTGTCGAAATTTATATACTTCTTCCTGCAACATTGTGAAACTTTTTAAAAAACTCTATTTTTGTAATAAATTTTACACTTGTATGTATCCTTACATCAATTATAAACAAAAAAAACTTTTTTTCATAATAAAGGCTTAATAGTTACTAGGTAGCTTTTGAAATATGCTTAGTATAGTATTATGCTGGCACAAATCATAGGACGTGAAGAATGTTTGCATGCAAATCAGATAGTGTAAAATATTAGTTAAAATTATTACATATTTTGTAAAAAACTATTTACGAAATTTAAATTACAAAAATGTTTAATAATGTAAACTTAATTTTTGCATGTTTGTGTCATTTAAATTAAATCGCATTAAAATTAGTATATCGCTTTTGATACCTGTCTACGTTTGTTCACGATAGCAAATGTCATATTGTTCAAAAACAAAATGTAATACAAATTCCACGTACATCAAAGTTCATTCTTTTATTTTTATTTACTTATATGTTTTTCCCTTATGTAAATCTTTATTATGACAAAAGCCCAAGACTGCGAATACGGCATGTGGTTATGCGTATGGTTTTTAAAACTTTAGAAGAATGCGAGTATCTGTACATCTCATTTTTCTATTGGGTGCTAGCATTATTATCCTAAACGTATGAATCTCTGATGCAAATATATACAGATTCATATTTTCACTTTAAGTTTCCAATACGTTTATGTATTTTCGATTTTCCGGTTGTGAATGTTTTCGATTCAAAAAATGATATTTTATATTTCATAACGTATTCCGTTAACTGCAAATGAATGAATCTCCCGTGCATTTTTATCTATTTCAGAGAAGTTTTCTGTTAAAGAAGTTCTGATTTGAATGCTTCAAACACATGAAGTATTTGAAATATTTCTTTTCTGGAGTTCGTTCAAATGTGTCTCAGAATATAAGAAAAATATTTTTTTTAAGTTGTCCTTTTCCTCATCTCTTTTTTTTCGATATTTCAGTATCATTTATAGTATTTTTTTTTCTCTTCTTTGTGCTAAAACATCATATTCCAAATTTCGAATTTTGAATTTTTTCTCCAAAAAGCACTGATAATATATGAATGAATAGTTTAACTTTATTTAAATATTTTTTATTTTCAAGGCAAGTTTGTTAAAAATGTTTGATTTATTACTCACTCCCACTAAACAAAAAGAATACACAAATTTTTACAAACATCAAATAATTTTAATAAGAATAAATGTGCACGGATATCGAAAATCTTTTCAGTTAATGATTCTTAAAAAAAACACTTTGGTACTTAATAAACTGAATTTTTATACCTTATGAAATATTTGCAATTTATGTTTGAAGGAGTTTTCGAACAAAGTAGGTGTTTTTAACTTAACATTATTTCGCTAATTAAAAAAATAACAAACTGAAACGGCTGCATTCTATTAATTCCTACAATAAAAATACATCAAACAGGTGTGTTCCGCTCCTGTATTGTGATCTTGTAACATCGCCTTGGCGACACAGCCCACGTCAATTATACGCCAATCGGCAATTTAGTGTAACCCTGCTCACGTGTTGTGTGACGCAGTTGGTTGAGAGAAGCGGTCTCTTAGCAACAAGCTCTGAATGCAGCAGCTAGCTGCGTTTCTAAAAAAAATAAACATTCCATTAAATTTACAGTCTACTTGCTATTTCTTTTTAATTTAGTAGAACACCGTACATTTTGGTCCTAGCAACCCGGAGGTATGACCGAGCCAGCATCTATTCTATTGAGTTAAATACTTGAATTTATCGAATTTCGTTAACAAGATGAATAATGTCGGAAACTGAAATAAAAGCAATGAATAGAAGGCGAGGGAATATCAAGGTCCAAGTCACTAGAATATTTAACTCAACGGATGGAAAAAACTTCAATTTATCTGAATAGAAAGCCCACCTGGACTCTTTGTCGAAAACAGAAGTAAAGTTTGAAGCTCTTAAGCTGGAATATTACAGAATAATAGAGGAAGAAAAGTTTGAAGAAACTGAAAGAATACTCTCGCATATGGACGAAGATATTCTTAAACTAGAGGTAAGCTTAAAATCCTCTATTAATGCTTATTATGAAAATATTGGCTCAAATAAGAAACCAAGGACCAAGCAAAAACGTCTAGCATTAAACTCCCTAGAGTCATATCGCCGGTTTTTAGTGGCAAAATAGAAGAATGGTCCATATTTAAAAGTACTTTTAATGAACTTATTAATGATAATTCAAATTTAAAAGATAATGAAAAGTTATTTTATTTGCGTTCTGCTTTGACTGGTGAAGCGAAGAGTTTGCTTACACCAGATGAAAATTATGTTTCACTTTTCAATGCGTTAGAACAAAGATACGAGAGTAAAAGAGTTATGGTAGTTTGTCATATAAAGAATATTTTAAATCTTTATGTAATTAAACAGGAATCCGCTAAGGATAGTATGATAGAGATAATTTCTCGAACGCAATTTTGCTGACTATTATTCTAATAAACTAGATAATGAAACTCATAAACAATATGAACTAACATTAAAGGATAATAAAGTGCCTAATTTTGATGAATTTTTAGAACTTCTTGAGCGAAGATGTCAAATCTTAAATAGTATAAGTTCTAACGTATGTTCTAAATGTACTGCAAAATGCTTATTCATAAAAACAAACAAACCTCAAAGTAAATGTTGCGTAATCTGTAAAACCGAAAATCACCCCTTATACTATTGTGTTAAATATAAAAACATGAAGTTAAGAGAGCGAATTAACCTTGTTAAGAAAAATAAACTTTGCTTCAATTGTTTAAGTTCAGCCCACCTCATTAATTATTGTAATTCCAAAAGCACCTGTCATGTTTGCAAAAGCGCAAACCATCATTCATCATTACATAATTATACAACACCAGTGAACAATCCTATAAACAATCTCCCAATACAGGAAACAATAAATAGCAATTTTGTGCGCTAGTGCCAAGTCAACCAACGCAAAATCTTTGAACGATTTATTATGTAAGGGTGGAGTTCTGCAAGATGACCATTTTTTTATATTAATTAGATTTACAAAGCATATTTATGCTTTTACTGCGGATATTAAACAAATGTTTAGGATGATAGAAATAAATCCATCCCAGCACAAATATTTAAAAATTTTGTGGAAAGACAGTATGTCATCCCCGGCTAAGGTATTTCAGCTAACAACAGTTTCGTATGGAAATCCTGTGCTCCCTACTTAGTCACCAAAGTATTACAGCAATTAGATCTAGACGAGGAAAAGGAATTTCCATTAGCATCAAAAATTGCTTTGAAGGACTTTTATATGGATGATTACCTATCGGGCTCATCCAGTTTAGCAGATTTCAGATTAATGATATCACAATTAAAAGAACTCTTCCAAAAGGAAGGGATAGATTTACACAAATGGTGTACCAATGAGGTCCAATCTACTGATAATCACATGTTTCCCCTGGACAGAAATTCTGAAGAAATAACTGTTAAAATATTAGGGATGTTGTAGAACAGTTTCAGTGATACCTTTAGGTATAAAGTTAATATTAACAGAAAAAGTGATTTCACAAAAAGTTATGTACTTTCGCAAATTGCCCGCATTTATGATCCTCTCGGTCTCTTAGGGCCAGTGATTGCTAAAGCAAAATTATTCATGCAGAAGCTGTGGCTTTTTAAACTAGAGTGGAGTGAGAAGCTGCCCTCTCATGTTGCCACCTTTGGAAACCTTCCTCGAAAGTCTTAAAGAATTGGAATCCATTGAAGTACCAAGATGCTTTCTAGCTGTGAACCAATCAGTGGTACTAAATGGTTTCGCAGATACATCTTCCAAGGCTTATGGCGCAGTGATATACATGCAAATATCTAATTCTAGTGAAAACATCAGTCATTTATTATGTAGTAAATCCCGCGTGTGTACAACCAAAGTAATAACGGTGCCACGTCTCGAACTGTCAGCATGTCTTCTTCTGGCTAAACTCACTAATAAGTTCTTAAATTCATTAGACAAACAGGTAGCTTCAATAAATTTGTTTTCTGATTCAACTATTGCTTTAGCTTGGATAGACACTGCTCCTCATCTCCTGAAGACGTTTGTGTGAAACCGCGTTGTGCAAATTAAGGAAAAAACTAAGTCTTTCCATGGTTTCATATTCCATCAGAACACAATCCAGCTGATTTGATATCAAGAGGTGCATTTATGGAAACCCTTTCTTTTAACCAGCTGTGGTGGCACAGCCCGCCTCTTTCAATTCTTGAAGAAACAATAACAAAAACTGATTCTAATAAAAGTGACATTAAAGATGAACATTATTCTAGTGAGCTTAAAGCTCCCAGCAACTTGACATTCGCTATTCATACTGACTCTAATTTGTGTGATAATTTAATTAATCTTAGCAAAAATTTTCAAAAATTAATTAGAATTCTAGCTTATATTTTAAGATTCATTAGAAAATGTAAAAAAATAACATCTGCTACCGGCCCTCTGTTACTGGAGGAATTAAAGAGAGCCGAGGTTTATTTAATAAAAAATGAACAGGTAAAGTATTTCAAAAATGAAATTTCGGCCCTCCAAGCGGGATCTTCGGTTCATCGCACAAGTAAGTTAAAATTCTTAAATCCCTTTTTAGATGGATATAGCTTATTGAGGGTGGGAGGAAGACTAGCAAAATCAAATTTGAAATTTGACAAAAAACACCCCATTATACTTCCGGCGAGCTGTCGCTTGACGAAATTAATTTTTCAATATTATCATAAAAGATATTTTCATGTAGGACCCCAAGCCCTTTTGAACATTGTGCGTCAAAAATATTGGCCGCTTGGTGGCAGAAATATTGCGCGTAAAATTGTACATGAGTGTGTACAATGCTTTAAAACTAAGCCTATAACGGCTAATCAAATGATGGGAGATCTCCCTCCTGAAAGAATAGCGCCCAGTTCCCCATTTTCAAATATGGGATTAGATTTAAATGGGCCTTTTGAAATAAAATATAAAGGTCAAAGAAATGGTACTTTTCAGAAAATCTATGTTGCCATATTTGTATGTATGGTCACTAAAACTGTACACTTGAATTTTACCTCAGATTTGACATCCGAGGCTATAATAGCGACTCTAAAAAGATTCTTCGCTCGTCGTGGGAAAAGCTCTGTAATCTTTAGCGACAATGCTACAAATTTCTTTGGGGCTTCAGCAGAACTAAAACGTTTACGCAGACTTGTTACGAGTGATGAAGTTTCGAACTTTTTACCTTCTGAAGGTATTAAATGGAAGTTCTCCCCTCCTAGGGCGCCAAATTTTTGTGGCCTTTGGAAGGCAGGAGTCAAATCTTTCAAATACCACTTAAAAAGAGCTGTGGGCTCAGCTCATCTCACGATCGACGAATTCCTAACAGTTATCACACAGATAGAGGCTATTTTAAATTCGCGACCACTTTGTCCTTTGTCAACAGATCCTGAAGATCTTCAGGTGCTGACTCCAGATCACTTCCTCATAGGAAAGCCTCTTACTTTAATTCCAGAACCCAATTTAAGTGAAGTAAAAGATAATTTGCTAAATAAATGGTAAAAGACTTAAAAATTAACGCAGTTAATATGGAAACGTTGGCAGAAAAATTATATCAGTCAGTTACAAGAAAGAAATAAGTGGCTATTTAAAAAGCTTAATATTCTGCCAGGAATGCTAGTTTTGCTTCAGGACTCACAACTACCCATTTACACTTGGTCACTAGGCCGCATTAATAAGGTATTTCCAGGTGAGGATGGGATAGTCAGGGTAGTTGAAGTTCGTACCGCTGAGAGTAATTTTAAATGACCTATTTCAAAAATAAGAATATTACCTATTGAGGACAACATCATAGATCCTGTACCTTAAATGTGCTTTATTATGTTTTAATTTTCCATGTATTATTTGTGTTTATTTTATTTATTTATTTATTTATTTTTTATTTGCTTATAATTTGTATCATGTTGTGTTATTATTTGTATTGAATTTGTATCTTGAAATATAAAAATATTTCAACGCCGGGCAGGATGTTCCGCTCCTGTATTGTGATCTTCTAACATTGCCTTGGCGACAGAGTCCACGCCAATTATACGTCAATCGGCAATTTAGTGTAACCCTGCTCACGTGTTGTGTGGCGCAGTTGGTTGAGAGAAACGGTCTCTTAGCAACATGCTCTGAATGCAGCAACTAGCTGCGTTTATAAAAATTAAAAATTCCATTAAATTTACAGTCTACTTGTTATTTCTTTTTAATTTAGTTTTTCTTTTTAATTTAGTACACCTCCGTACAAGCTGCTTGTCATTGATTTAAACATGTTAAATTAATATACCGAGAGATAGAAGCGTGCTAAAATAGTGTTTAAAGTTTTACAAATTTTAGCATTTTAAAATAGGAAATTGTTATATTTTCGTTAAAGTTTCACATTGAGGTTTTGGTAAAGTCTAAGCATTTGACTGAAAAATTGATCTTTGAAAGCATCAAACAATAGCTCAAACATGAGAATAGAGACCTTTTCAAGAACAATTTAAACAATAGAAGAACTTGGTCCCTATATTACCACAATGGCAATAACTTGCTGTGACGTTTTTATGACAATTTGAAATGCGATATAAAATAGATTTTTACAAATTAGTTCAGATCAAAATTTATGTTAAGTAGAAGAAACATTCTAATAGAGCACGTTTATTAATTCTTCACTTTGTATTTCCAGGGAAATCAATTAAAAAAATATATTTAGATGCAATCTCTCAAGTTTAGAGAGTTATTTTAATTTCATGTAAGATAAAATAAAGAAAAATATTCGTTTTTTTAAAGTGGTTATTACGTTATTGCTTGCATATAGATCGTAAGCATTTTTTTTTAAGTTAAATTAGTATTGATGCAATAATTTATTGAACATTAATTAAGTATTTAAATCCTGTTAGTCAACGTGCACTTCTTCATAAAAAAGGAATATAAAATATTAATAAAACATATTTAAATTTTTCGGTTTATCCTTATAATACATGCATTATCCAGTGCATCCCGAGGATAAACTCATTTCAATTTCACGTTTGCAAAAGAATTACAAAAAAATCCTTATGATATTAATTTGAATTTTTCTTCAGATAAAACATACATAAAGGTCATTTTAAGTCATTTGTCTAATTCTTCGTTTTTTCTGTATCTCGTGTGCTGTCATTGCCCACGTTACTAACTTTTAAAATAAAAAACAGTAATTTGTTTCTCTTGACTGTAATATGTCTTTGTTTTTCTATTTATTTAAAACATGTTACTAGATAAATATTTGTTCAATATTACTTATAGTCTCAATAAAAGCAAATTAATGAAATGTTTATTGTTGAAAATTGTGATGATTACTCGCACTCATAAGCGTAACATGATTAGGAATCTTAAACAAATTCCGATTTTTAACTTTTAAATATAAATTTTTTAAACATTTATATATATTGTATTTTTATACATAGAAACTTTACATTCGTTAAATTTAATAAATCAATTTTAAACAGCGTTATGAATTCAAAAGTTGTTTATTTTCATGAATAATTAATTATACGTTTTTTAAAATCCCGACTTCAATACCGAAGACATAAATTGTTCAATACTAAGAATGTCTGAAAGGTTACTTTTCGATTTTAGACTGTAGGAATATTATTTTTCAATATAGAGTAACAGTAAAAAAAAAACGCGTTTATGTAATAAAATAAATGCATTTATGTAATAAAATTCCTGTTTAATAAAATATTACCTGTTTAATTCATTTTTCATTATTTCAAAGTTTCCAAACACATTTAGGGTTACTTTTTCTTTATCCGTTTTATTACATTCAAAGTAATATTATGAGATATCCAAATTGCGATCGCTATAATTACGTAAATCACATAATTTTCTTGTTAAAATATTGCTATTGTTGTAAAGCTGTACAAAATGCTAACTTATATATGTTGATAAAAATAAATTCTGGCTTTTTAAAAAGAACATTTGCTTTAATATTGCATTCTACAATTTAAAAAAAGTACTCAAAAGTGGTAACTATGTGATATTTCTATTCTGTATTGAACATTTTATCGTTTTTAGGGTTTAAACAATTTTTATAACTAAAATAAATAAATAAATAAAATAAGCATATTTCAAACCAATCTGACGGAGATTGTGGAATTTAAAAAATATAATTGAGTATTCACTTCTTTACTGTGGTTCCGTAATAATATGTGTAATATGGCTGTTCTTTACAAATTTCAAAGTAAAGAATCAAACAATGGCATTTTTTCTTTTACTTTTTTAAATATAATTTATAAAAGAACTTTCATGATTATAAATACAATGCATTTTGTTAGTATTCGTAATAGTATTAGTAAGTTATTTAAATGAATTTAGGAAATTCAAAAATAAAAATAAAAATTGCTAATGATGTAAAAATAATCGATAAAAGGAAACGGATTTGTATTAAAAACTCTCTAATAACAATAATTTTTAACTGCAGCACATTCATCTACAATAATCAATTTTTTCATATTTTTCTAACATATATATATCGTAAAATAACATATCCTCTGGGGGAAAAAACATACATTAAAATTGCATTTGATAAAAAAATGTAAGTTTTTTTATATAAATTTTAAATATCCAAAAGTATTTACAGTTAAATTTGACTGTTTTAGTGGCAGTTTTTTCCTAACGAAATTCTTAGAAACATTTTTGGTTATTTGAATTTATTTAAGGAACTTAAAATTTCTTGTCAAGGCTAAATTAACTTTTTTTTAGAAAAGGAATAAAAATAATTAAATAATAGTAATTCCACCTTCTCTTTTATTACTTCAAGTATTGAAAATTATTATTCGTAGTTATATCTGGTTACGTATTACATCGGAATCCTGCAGCCGCGTTTACCTATACAAAAATTTCAGGAACCAATGGACAACATCATAACTTCCTGTAGAAATAAAAATGTAGCAGAGCATCCAAATAAGGGATACTTCTATTGGGACAAAAGTTCCGGTCCCAGTCATTTGGTATATTATGTGTAATGTATTTACTTCTGAATAAGGGACACTTGATTTAAGATACTTTTGAAAATGACATTAAAAAGCTGGTTTTTGTATTTCAGATAATGAAGTTGTCGGAGATGAAAATACAGATTTTTGTGGACATGAAAAAGACAGACAGTCATCTTGATAGAGACATTGTCATATGACACAACAGACGCACATTTATTTACCCACAATCAGTGCTTTTATCCTCATCGAAAGTAATGCTAAAAATTATAAATGACTATGAAAGTGATGAGAGAATGAGAATTGTGCAATAAAGATCTTTGCAGATGCTGTAAAGTATATAAAACTGAAAACCTTTCTCGTAAATACTTCTGATAATGAAGGATTGAAATTTACAAGTTTAGTAAATGAGTCTTTGAAAGATTTGCAGTGAAAATTGAAATTGCAAAAGAATAGTTTTTGATTGATTACCTCAAATAAGGTTGTTTAAATGTTGCTGCACTTTTTACATGTATGAAATATTTATGTAAAAAACGCAAATAAATAATTCTAGAAATCTTTTAATGAAATAATCAATGGAAAACTTCATTTAGTTAATTATCTATTTCGGTTGTGTCTAATTCTCTAATAAAGGGCACCTCTATTTAAGGGACAAAAGTTCCGGTCCCATGGGTGTCCCTTATTCGGAAGTTTCACACTCTATATATTTTATATTCTAAGTTTTTAATTGTAAAATAGCACTTTAGCTACGGAATATCAACTCAAAATTATTATTTTTTTAAGATGAAAACATATTTTTAAAAAAATTCTTTTTGGTTTAAAAATTTGACCTTTTTTTGTTTAACCTTTAAACTTATTTGATAAATATAAAAAAGCAAAATTTAAATAATAGCTGGATGGAAATTAAACAGTACAGTTATACATAAGTGATTGCAACCGTTATGAAAAAATGTTAAAATGTTTCAAGTTATGATGTTGTTCCTGTTGGTAGTTTCCAGAATATCGCGTTTAAAGTTTTAAGATTAAAAAAAAAGATTTTTTGAAAATTCAGTATTTATATAACGTTTTAATACAAATATTTACAATTACTATGCTTGAAGTATCATTATATATTTTAAAATATGATTTAATGGATTTAAAATTTCGTTTGCGAAACAATCATGGGAGGATTCACCTTACATACCTTGATAAAGTTACGTACTTAAAGGGCATTCAATTTTTTTTTTTTTATTTAAAAAATAATTCTGCTTTTTAAGAATTTTATAACATTAATATAATTCGCAAAAATGCATATTTGAATAAATCTAAAACGGAATTTTGAGAGAAAAATGTAAAACATTAAATTTTTATTAAAATATTTTTTTTTTCTTTCGTTAATTTTTTACTTGAACTAGATATTATTTTTTTAGTATTTCTTCTGAGATTTAAAAATTAGTTTTTGAACCATACAAAATTCTACTTTCTTTTATCTTGTACCGCAAGAAGAACATCTTGTTTAAAATAGGGCTTAAAAGAGATGTGTAAAATGTTTTCTAATGTACAGTATTAAATAAGATTTTTTTTTGAATAGGTCATATGTTTTCTGTTAAGAAAATAAATCATTTAGTTAATATTTTACTATAAAAATTATTGTTTATATGTTTGCCATCTACATACGATTTTCGTCTTAATATTTATGCTTAATATTAAAAGATTATATTTATTGACAATATATCATAAAAAAAATAATCGAAATGACAAATTGCCGTTATTTCTTAAGGAATAATTTCAAATTTATTAAGACGTAAAGTATCCTCATCGTTTACATCCTTAAAATACCTTCCAATGAAAGAGTTTTTGCTGGGAAATACTTTTTAATAATTTTTTAATCACCTTTATTGTCTGATTTCAAAATGATTACTCCAAGTAAGATTTATTTATAACAACCCCACTGTAAAAAAGTGGATGTTTATACATATGAATGTCACTATGAAAATGTATTATAAACATGACCAAAAACAATAATTTATTCAGAGTCAATCAAGATTCCAAAAAAGTTCTTTTCTCTTTAAAAAAAACCTTAAAAAAGAAAAATAATAACTGCTTGCAATTTTCGGTAAAGTTTTCGAATAGCTTTGATCTGACATTAATCAGTTCTGTGTATTCAGAAAATCTGTGTTTTTGATGCTATCAGAATTAACTTCAACATTTTCAGCTACAAACTGAAATTTGGCATACAATTGCGACCGAAATAAAACCATTTTAATACAAATGTAATGCTGCAAATTGTGTTTGTTTTTTCGTGAAACATGATTGCCGAACGTGGAAATGTTTACTTGAGATCTCATAGCATCCGAAAAACAGTTTTTATTCGGTAGAGAAGACTGATTAATGCACAATAAAAGCTATTCAGAAATGTTTCTCAACATTACAGGCAGCAAATGAAACTTTATTGTTATAAATTTTTCTTTAAATTTCATAGATATTTTTTTAAAGTTTATGGTGATAAGGGAACACTTTTCGGAATCGTGGGTCAGTCGGAATAAAATAGTCTATACAGGGTGTTTCTAAATTCATTGTCCAAACTTTAAGGGGTGGTAGTACACATCAAGACAAACAATATTTAAAAGTCCCAAAGTCTTCCGAAGGAGATAGGCGCCATTAAAGTTTAGGGTCCAAAAATTCAAATGATTATGAAAACAGAAAAATTGGTCGATTCGTTTGCGGTTTTCACTAAAATTATTCTTTATGTAAGTATTGTCTTCAAAATAAATTATAAAGATAAATTTCCAAAAATGACGATAGAGGGCGCTTTAGACTTTACAGTAACGAACAACTATTTTTTACCGTTATTTTTTGCATCTCATTAAAGGTTTCGTAAGCTTAGACTTAAACTTAAATTTTGAGATGAAAATCTGAAGCACAAACTTAACTGTGTTCAGAGGGTTTTTAATTCAAATGATTATAAAAAACGGAAAAATTGGTCGATTGATTTGCGGTTTTCACTAAAACTATTCTTTATGTCGGTATTTTATTGAAAATGAATTATAAAGATAAATTTCAAAAAATGCCGATAGAGCGCGCTTTAGACTTTGGAGTAACGTACAACTATATTTTACCGTTATTTTTCGCATCTCATAAAATTTTCTTAGAAGCTTAGACATGAATGAGACAATTTGAGATGAAAATCTGAATCGTTGAGAGTGGTTAAGTAGAGAAAACTGAACTGTGTTCAATGGAGGTGGGGAGGTTCAAATTTCAAATTATTTTAAAAAAACGGAAAAAATGGTCGATTCGTCTGCCGTTTTCGCTAAAACTATTCTTTATGTGAATATTTCCTTGAAAATAAATTTTAAAGATTAATTTTAAAAAATACCGTTAGAGGGCGCCTTAAACTTTAGAGTAACCAACAACTATTTTTAAGCGTTATTTTTTGTATCTAATTAAATGCTTGCAAATGCTTACATTTAAATTTTGAGGTCAAATTCTAAATCGATGGAGGGGTTAAGAAGCGGAAACTGAACAGTGTTCAGGAGTTAAAATGTTACCCTCCCCACACCTCGAACACATTTCAAATTTCCGCACTTAATTACTCAAAACGATGCAGATTTTGAACTCAAAATTTAAGTTTGAACTTTTACAAGCATTTAATTAGATACAAAAAATAACGGTTAAAAATAGTTGTTGGTTACTCTAAAGTTTAAAGCGCCCTCTATCGTCATTTTTTGAAATTTATCTTTATAATTTATTTTCAAGACAATACTGACATAAAGAATAATTTTAGGGAAAACGCAAACGAATCGACCAATTTTTCTGTTTTTCATAATCATTTGAATTTTTGGACCCTAAACTTTAATGACGCCTATCTCCTTCGGAAGACTTTGGGACCCTTGGTTTCCTATTTAAATATTGTTTGTCTTGATGTGTACTATCACCCCTTAAAGTTTGGACCATAAATTTATAAACACCCTGTATGTTTCTTTGTGACTAAAGTATAATTTCGTTAATCAAGAATCAACTTTTTTTTTCTTTTTTTCTAACAGTGTACTTAAGGGTTATAGTTTGTCCAATAATTTAAAAATAAAGATTTATATTTGTAAATAAATAATAATCTATTAGTTATTTGGAGCCTATTTATAATAATTAGATAAATAAATAAATGCTTATATTCATGTATGTAATCTTTCATTAAACATAAATATTTATGTGTGGTTTCATGTGTTATAATTTAAGTAATATTGCATGTTTAAATACTCAAACAGACTTTTGATAATCTTTAATGACCCGGAAAGCAATAAACGCTTCACAGTCAATTTACGCTGATAAGTGATTATTTGGAATACGTTACAAATATTATTCCAAATAATATCTGGATATACACAAAATATGATAAACGCTTTCTCTAAAATTAATTTTTGCAATTTAATTTTATTTTATTTATTTTTTTTACACTAAATCGTTTTTTTTATTATAAAACGTTGAAAAATTTAGGTTATTTATTTAATAATAATGTTTTATATAAAAATGTGCAATTATGTTGATTGAATAAAAAATAAATATAATAAAAATGAAATAATTTACGACATTGGCCTGGAACGTTCACAATAACATGTAGATGACATTAGCATGGAGCACAGAAACGTTACATAACTTACATGAAAAATGACTATTACTATTTTTTTTACATTTCGATTACATATGGCGTAAAAATAGGACAAAATAAATAAATAAATAAACAAAAGTGATTTTCTTCCTATAAAATAAATTAGCAAACAAAAATTTAAAGTATTTGTATTTCCTATTCGTAATATTTTATAATGTCTTGAGTTATATAGCAGCTTTGTTGTGAATATTTATTTGCTACCCAGCAAACACAAAGTATCGGTAAGCAATCGGACAATAGCCGTTTGCCACTGCCAGCGGTATTGGACCGATGCCAGTTGCCGCTACCGGTTCCGTATTTTTTTTGATACGCCGCGCGAATGCCGCCCGATTCATGAGGCACGCAGCCGGTCCAGTATCGGCAAAAAACTATGCCGATAGCTAACCACACGAATACCGGTTGAAGTCCGGCACAAGCAAAGTCACAGCACAGTCTGGTGGCGCCATCTGTTAAACACTCTAGAAAGTATTTTAAGAGCCAATGAACATACTTCAGTGCGGGTACAAGCGGGATTTGATATCACAACCCCTAGCTCAGAAGGTGAACGCCTTAACCACTAGACAAGTCAGAACTGGTTAGGGTAGGATTATGTGTGGTAATAAGGGTGTGCTTTTCAGTAAGTGGGACGTGAATGGCAAGTGTCCTTGACGTAAATGACAGATTGGAAAATTCGAATATTAAAGTGTTTTTATTTTATTTATGTATTCATTTACTTGTAATTGTCTTATGCGCCTGATTTTAAAAATTAATTTAATATTTAAATTAATGAATTAGCAAACTAACTAAAGTAAATGAATTGTTTTTCTTATAAATTTTAGAATCATTAAGTAGTATATTTAAAAAATTAAAAATATATTTTTCAGAAATATTGTTAAATAAATAAAAATTCTTATTAGATAATATAACCTAATTACATGCTTTGCTTTAATTTCTAAAGTGTATATCATTAACGTAGAAAAAATTATTTTAAATGATAATAAATTGGTAATAATTAACTTTTATAAAGAATAAAAAATTATGTTATGCCATTTGATGGTTTAAAGTAGTATTTTTGTTTTACGACTTTGTTGCAATGTTATTTTGTTGATTATGTATATTTATTAAGTAAAAAATAAAATAAAAGTAACATATTATATATAGAATATTATATAAAAACAAGTTGGTAATTAATCACTTTTAATTAGAATGAGGATTTACTTTAAGTCATTTCATAACTGAATGCAGAATATTTTTTTTCTTATGTAGCAATATTAATTCCGAATAGATGTTGCAACAATAATTTTTAAATCTTAAAATAAAATATCAATATTAATTTATTTTTCGTTTGTGGGATAATATTTTAGAAAACAAAACTGATTTATTTAATGTAAAAAAAATAAGTAGATTTCTTTTATATATTTACCTTGTAAAATAATTTCAAGCACTTTTTAGCAATTAATATTAAAATAAAATAAGAAACTGAGTTATTGATTTTAAAATGAATAGATAAATAGAAAAAAAATTAAATTACCTTACAAAGTATTTTCTATGTTTTTCTATGATTAAGTTCCTAATAGTGAATAACAATTTAAAGGAGAGAATTTAAATTCTTTTGCGATTAAAATAACAGAAAGTCATTTTAAAAATTAATTAAAAAACAATATTTTTAAATATATAAATATAGGTTATTTTTGACATATTTTCTGTTTATCACTGCCAGAATTTTTAATGAAATACATGAAATATACATTTCTTCTCAAACTCGAATAAAATTGAGAAAATGAAAAAAAAAAATCGGTTAAGACTTAATATTCTGAATTCGGACCGATGTTGGCAAATATGATCGGTCCACTATTAGAACTCAGATATCGGTCCTGCTTCACTTGCCGCTATAAGTCGCTTGCCGATATATTACCAAATGTGGACCGATTACCGAATCCGGCTGTCAAAATAGCAGATTCTTAAGTTTCAGTTGCCAACCTGCTACCGACACTTAACCGACATTGACGGCTCAGGCCCGATCGTATGCCGAAAGTTACGTGCTTGCTAGGTAGACATCACAAATTATGTTTGCCAATAAAAACATACATGGACAGAAATAGAATATAACAAAATACATAACTAAACATAAAAGTAGGAATTTCGACTAATATATATATAAAAAAAAGTTACTGGAACATTGCTTTATTTAACGAAGAACTTCGTGAGATTTATATATATATCCAAGATCTGTCGTAATCATTGATAAAAATTATCCTACTAAGTGTTTGGCACGTAATATTCCGCTCAATAAGCTCCAGGTTTCACTGCAATATAAGCAATATTTAAGATAGTATAGTTCTATAGATTTAATGAATTTTCGAAGCGTTTTAGCCCTCTGACGTCTTGCAAATAGGTAACATTTTAATGTTGTTTTCTCAGCAGTTAGTTTTAAATGCTCAAAAAAAAATATGATTCGTTCAACATTATAAAGAAAAATTTGATTACAAATATGAATGTAATACTTGAGACTAATAATCATTCTAAAATGTATTAAAAACTCATTAAATTTATAGAATTATGTTATCTTTAATCTTGCTTATGTTGCAGTGAAAGCTGGAATTTAGTGAACGGAATATTACGTTCCAAACACTTATAGGGTTGTAATGATTAATACTCTCAAGGATTACATTCATATTTGTAATACAGTTTTTTTATATAATGTTGAAAGAATCATATTTTCTCAACAATTAAAACAAAATGAAGACAAAGTAAAATTACAATTTTACCCTTTTGCAAGATGGGCAGAGGGTTAAAAGTCGAAAATATTGCAAGATTATTGTGTCCCTTCAGTTATCCCACGAGCAATTATTTCAAGAGGACACGCTAACTTTGAAATCATTACTTCAATTTTGCATTATGCACTAATTATATGCGGTAGCACAATTCTTAATTCTAAAAATAACTTACAATATAAAAAAAAACATTGTATAACGTCCTATTTTACTGAAATTTATTATTTTTTACTCACTTTTTTAACATTTTCACTACTTTTATAGATATGAATATTTTTAAATAATTTTTTTCTCGCATCCAATAGAATATACTACAGAAATTGTGGATTTTTAGATGTATGGGACTTTACATTTAATATGATTTTTTTTCAATCTTGTGTATTAAAGAATGCAGGAAATTCAATAAACTCTGAATTTAATTATTTTTTAAGTATATATGGAGACGATTAGGGATGGTTAATCCACATTTTAGTAACTGATTTGTAACTCTTAAAGTATTGAACGTAGAACAAAATCTATATATAATTTTTTTATACAATCAGCTATCAGAATAAGTTTGTGACATAACTGTAATATATGAGAAATTTGAAAAAAGATCGGTTTTAACCATGAGAAAATACTGTGTCAAGGCTGCTTACATATGGAAGGGATGACCTACTATATGGGAGGCTTGACTCACGTTATTTTATGTTGAAATATCACCAATAATAAATAAATATACAAATAAAATATGCTAAAAAAATAAGAAAACCTTTATCTTATAACCTTTAAACAAATTAAAAAATATATAAATGCAGAATTATGCTTTACAGAGTTTAAACAAATAAAATAGGTTTTAAAAATACAGAATATTTTTAAGCTATAAGTTTTAAACAAATAGAATAAGTTTAAGAAACCCAAAATATCTTTATTCTTTAACTGATGTTATTGGTCTAACAGACGCTGCTTTTTTTTCAAGTTATTTAATTTTACAAAAAATACTACTGAAATTTTTTTTGGTGATTTCTACATATTTTAATTATAGCGGCCCTATAGAAAAATTTAAGTACAAAATAGTATCCTATAAGCCAATCTCGCCTCATCTTTCCTCTAATAAACTGCTTCACAGTAGTTATGTGCCAATTTGTGTATCAGCAGTTAAATGTTTATTTTAAAAACTTTTCATTGTATCGCTCCTGTAGCTTTATAGAATTTTTTTTTTGCATTTTTTGCAAATATAAACATTAATCCTTAATTATATGCCGAGTATAATAAAAAGATTTTCTGAAGACACGTTATTAAGCAAGCTTTGTCCAAGGCCAAACCTCCCTCATATTTTCAGGATGAAGTCTCCCCACATAGCCACTTTAAATGGTTAGCACATATTTATTCCAAACCTTGTTTTTTGTGCAAAATCCAAACCTAGAATTAAACGCAATATTTCTGCATTAATTAAAATCTACTTGCATTAAATTTTTAAGACATATTCTATATGAGAATATTTCACAAAATATTTCTAAAAAGCTCTTTATTTATGGTGCAAAATATTCATAACTGATTCTGTCTATACCTGTTTCAATTATCAGCATAATAGGGAGGTTGTTGTTTGATCTTTCTTTTAGCTTTGGTTGCTATATAGGAACAAAAATGTGAAACGCATCTAAATATGAAAATGAACTGCTGGGTCAAGCCTCCTGTATGGTCAATCATACCTAGTCCCCCCATCCAAATATAAATGTTAAATCCTTGCTCAAAAATATTAAAGCAAAAATAAACATGGAGTACACTGTAAAAAAAATCTGCAAAGGTACTAAACTTTTTCTAGGAAACTGGGATTCCAAGAACTTTTCAAGTAACGATAACAGGAAAAATCCATGTAACTGATTCTGAAACTTGAATTTTTGCTGTTACCGTTACAGGAAAAGTTCTTGGAATCCCAGTTTAATAGAAAAAGTTTAGTACCTTTACAGATTTTTTTTTACAGTGTACATGTCAAATATATATATATATTTCAAACCTCTATGAAAATTAGTAAAAAATCTTAATCGAACAAGCAAGTTATAAAAATATGAGCAAGAGCAAAAATCAGTTTAAAATTTTCATTTCTTTGGGCAATAATTATGAATCTATTAACAAAATTTACAATATCTCGCGATATAATTGTCGCGAGGTATCAGAAAATATCTTCATTTAGAGAAGCTTTTGCTTAATATTAAAAAGGAAAATCGATATTTTGAGCAATTCTAAGGTAGTGTGTTTTCTTAAGATATCATTCGTGAGATATTTGAGGTCAATTAACATCTTTAATGAGTCAACAGATATTACCCATGCTGGTTACATTTCATACTGTTTTAGATGACATGCCATTGTTGAAGCATTTTATTAAGAATCTCCGCAAAAACACAACCGAGACCTGCTTGGTGTACTCCTCAGCTAGAGATAGGCTGGACTCCTCAACCCCAATTCAAGCAAATATATTTGATATACTAAAGACAAATGCTAATATCAAAAATCATTTTCATCTTTAATGTTGTGGTGGTCTGTTGAGTGCAATATAGGTAAATTCAGATGTGACAATCCCAAAACTTTCTTCTATCTTATGCATGTTAATACTTCCTGAAAAATGCAGCATATCAGTGGCACAGGCTACACTGTTATAAATAAATCTGTGAATTCACGGTGAAACTAACGGCAGCAAAGTAGCCGAACTTTCACCGTTCCGTACTTAGATTTTCCGTTGTGAAAAATAAAAGAAAGGAAAACGCCGTTTGAAGAAGCGGTAACATTCTGTTACAAAGTTTGATTTTTAATGATAATAATTTAATATAATTATTAAAATTAATCAATCCACTAATCGTCGAAGAATACGAAACTTCCGAGTGATTTTAAGCCACTGTAGTATTTTATTTAATTTATTCATTTATTTGTATAATTTACCTCAAACCACCCTGAGGATCGAACTCCAAACCTTTTGATAGCGGAAGAAATCCTTACTGACTGAGCCAAAGCTGCTGATGCCGTAATGTACAAAGTATGTCTTTTATGCTTTAGAGGGAAAATCTGTTATGCTTTTTAAATATTTCCTTTTAAATATATTCCTTAGAATATTCGTAAACGGTTTATTTTATTTTATTTTAGACTGATGCATAATACTTATTATTTTTAAAAATCAATATTCATTTTTTAACTAGTTTAAATTAAAAAAAATCACTGTTAAAAATCAATGTTTTTTTTTCTTAATGAATGAAGAAAAAATTATTCATTTTTTTACAAAAAATAATATTATAGACAATTTTTTGAAATTGTCGTACACTATTTGTTTATTTTTTTCGGCTAATTAGTTAAAAAAATTTAATAAAAATAAATAAAAAAATAAACGGAAAAATAAAATTTAAAAGGGATTTTTTATGTTTTCATACCGGCAGTGGGATTCGAACCCGAAATCTGTGCTTACAGGCGATTCTCGGTGTGATGCCTTGATCACTCGGTCACACAACGGAGTGTCCCCATTTTCTGTTTCTATTTCCATCCGTTTCGTTATTTCCAGGAAATATGGTGGAGTTTTCTGATTTTTAACGGAAAATGCACTTTTGTTGTGAAAAGGGACTTTTTCTGTGAATGATTGATTGATTGATTGATTTTTGCCGTCCGATTATCTACGCTAATAGGATATAGGACCAGGGGGAGTGCCCTCCGTGGGGGTCTTTTTAAGGGAACCTAACCCGTATTTACGCAAGGTTCGAAGAAAACCACGGAAAACTCCGAACGGTTAGGCCGACAGCCGCGATTGGGTTCGAACCCAGCACCTGCCGTCTACCAGTTGAGAGGTCCGAACCTCTCGGCCCCTGGTGGGGCCCTTTTTCTGTGAAATTGAGGGAAAAAAATGTTCGTGAATTTCAAAATTTTTTTAACAGTGTAGGTGGTTTACACCAAAATCTAGTCACCAACAATTTATGTCGATTTATAACTGAATTTGACTTTGGTGAAAATCCGAGCATTAATTTTTTAGAACAATTGCAAAATCTGTAAAAAAAATCCGTATAACAGGACTACGTGTTTGGTGATGTACACCAAAAACCAATGTCATTTATTACCAGGTAACAACTGAATCTGAAGTTGGATGCAAATCTTTGCATTAGCTCACGAGATGCAGCATAGAAGGCAAAATACAGCTTAGCAGTGCCATCTGCAGAGCGATTGACACCACAAACTATAAAACACTAATATATTTCATGGACTAACTCAACCTGAAGTTTTGAAAAATTTCGTGCATTAATTCTTGATACAGAACTTTTGCGATAAGCACGAAAGATGCACCATGGCAGCGCGACCTCTTGAGCAATTTGCACTAAAACATAATGAGAACCAATTTAAAACAAATACTAACAAAATCTAAAGTTTTAAAAAAATCTGTACACTGGTTTTCGAAGCTTGGCTGTGCGGAATTTGAGAATAATGCAGCACGACAGTGCCCCTTTCTACATGCACCCAAAACTAATCAGATCTAGATTATATCAAGGTCTAACGAAATCTTAAGTTTTGTGGAATTCTGTGCATTAGTTCTTCTGATAGAGCGAAAACAAAATTTTTGTCACATACTGACAAACTGAGAGACACAAAGTCTCACAGACTGACATTTTGCAAAAACAGGATTTTTGGGTTCTCTGACCCCTAAAACGTGTAAATCCGTCCAAAACCGGATTTCGAACATTTTCATGAATCAAATACTTTTTTCTTTTAAAGATAGAAAATTGTCGAAATTTTAGGTAAAGTCTGTCTTTTTTTAAAAGAATTAAAAAGTTCCTTTGGAGTTTATTATTAATTTAAAGTGTTATTTAATTATTTGGTTAATAAATACTTAATATACTTTAACTATAAAATAATATCTGTCTATAAAATATAATAATATAATAATATAATAATATAATAATATAATAATATAATAATATAAAAATCTATAAAATTATCTTCTGCATGACTTTAGCACAACTGACAACTTTTGGTAAAATACGGCTAAAAACAATTCTATTCTGGCATTCTATTGGGTATATCGCTTGGCTTTATTATGGCAGTTTCAACGAAATGTTGTTTTAAATGCAATTCTGGTTGCCACATTTCATGACCACTTGCCCGACACAGTGTTCCAAATATATATTTAATTTGTTTATTTAAATTGAAAACTGCATTAGTTTTCTATGTATCAATCTATATCATCTTTTTTTTTTTTTTTTTTTTTTTTGTATCTACAGAGATTGGATGATCGCATTGCGGCCTCCTTCCTCTATAGTTTAAGACTTGTGTAAGAGAAAACAAGTAAACTAATGCATGGATATGATATCAATGGAATCTGTTCAGTCACCTATTGTATTTATTAAAATTTCATCTAATTAATGCATAATTATTGGAAGAACAGATACCACATCATTTAATCAATCAGTTATATTTTTACATAATGATTTGCTTCAAAGATAGTTTTAGGTACTTTATGTTTGAGTATGCCATAATTTATTCTACTTTTGACATTTATTATTTGCTGAGAAGAGAGTAGATTAATGGGATGACAATCGTCAAAGATCATTGCAATCAGAATTTGTTCCGTATGTGAAAAGCAATCAATGTCTTAAGTATTATTGTTTTTTTTAAATACAATTTTCTGCTTTTTTTATTAGTCAAGAAATTTCCCATTAACTTTTATATCGCTTTCTAAAAAATGGATTAATTTGATAGTAAGCCATCCTTGGTCAAAAACTTGGCTAATATAGTACGTTGTGAGTGGATGTACGTATACAAGCCTTAATGGGCAATGAGTGCTCATTTATAAACCATAGAATTATTTTCGCTGTAATGAGATATCTTTTGTGGGAGATATTTACTGTGTTTTTATTTGCTAGTCCTTCAGGGAAATAGATTTACAAATGTCCAACAGGTATTTCTTGTATGTGCTCAATAGCTTTTTTCTGAATTTACAGACATAAGATTAAAAAATTACTATTTATCTGTTAAAAATTGCCATAGGAAGTGAAACATGGACCATTTTTTTCAAATGGTCAACGTGATAAATCCACGTAGAAAAATTTTCTCATCGACCTTTTCAAATAAATGACGGAAAGGAAAATTCCTGTAGGGGAAGTAGCATATGGTATATTATTATACTCCTTTCTAAGCTTGTCCAATGTAAAATGGTTCACAATGCCGAATAGAACTCTTCGCCTTTTGAATAAATAATTTATGAAAAATATCTTTCATCCGTTTAGATAGACGTCATTCTTTGAATATACACGTTCTGTATGTGGGGTATATAACACAGAACTTATTAAAACACCATAATGAAAAAAAAGTTTTGAAAATTATATAATTCTTTAATATGCATAACGGCTTAAAATATGCACATATTTTCTACATCACACACAAACAGTGCACACTAGCTATAGCACTGTAAAAATTTCACATGCAATACTTGAACATCAAAATAAAAACCCAAGCTAACCTCACATTATTAAAAAAATAAATTAATTCTGCATACATATCTAAGTAGTATGCTAACTATAAACTGACCAACAGAAGCATCATACCATTAAAATGCTCATTAGCTCATTGATGGGTAATTTATCTTCAGGTTTGCAATATTTTAATTTTTTTACTCAAGAAAGTATTAAAATATTTTTTTCTAAAATATGAAGCGTAGATTTGTTTAATATTGGCCCGATGCTTATATTTATAAAAAAAATAATTAAACTATATTTTGGAAAACATATATATATATATTTATTCCATATAATGCTGATCTAAAAATCATACTAATATAGCTTAACGTGTAGAAATGCTTTAAATCTAACACATTTTTTCTAGTTCTTCTTTTCCTCGATTCTAAATGTAAACGTATAGCAAAATAAAAGTTCGGTAAAAAGTTTCATAACATCGAAGTGGATTATTTCGTGAAGTTTATAGTGTTTTTTGCAAAAAATGTAACTTAGAGTTGACTACTACTTTATGTAAGTATACATATACATAATATTTATTTTGAAGTAGAGTATTTTCTAAAGTCAATGTTATTTTTAGCGATTTATAATAAGGAATTTGAAACTTTTTCCACAATTCTTGAAACATTGAAAGATGATGGAACTCAGATAACAATGTCACTGACGATGAGTAGTTTACGGTTTACTAGAACTTGAATTATAAGTATAAAAAAATCAGAAATACGGTAGATGGCCGTAACTTTGCTTCATTAAATGTTGATATATTATTCTACTATATCATTCGCCATTTTTATTCAGCTATAAGAACAAGACTGTTCCCAGATCGCTGTATGACAGAAAGAGTCATATTACGTTCATTCGACCGTTGATGAGAAGAAATGCAATTGATGTAAAAAAAAATGAAGAAAAAACTGAAGACGATCATACCTTTACTTCATTAGTTTAACTAGACTAATATTGTTGAAAGTTCATGAATTACAGTTAAAAAAAAAATTACTCGGAACCCATTTTAAATGATCGCACGATAAATAATGAAGTAGAAAAACTGAAGTTTCTTTCTGATTTTATTTCTGGTTATTAATATTAAATAATCAATGCTATAAAAGAATTGATTTAATGCACTGCAACCACTCAGAATCGAGGATTTTAATAAACGATTAGTAAGTTTCACTAAAAATTTGATTTAATGTATTGACTGAGAGTAAAAAAAAATAAATATGAGATTTATTTTTTTATAAGAAAAAACGAAAATATGTATAAGCTTGCAACAAGTATGTCATATGTTTACTTTTAAGAGCAACGTTACTTTAAAGTGGAGCATGGTGCGTATGAGAACTACCATGAAAATTTTGCACCATCCTAAAAATGGCTTAACAAATATGCACCAAAATGTGGGGCGAAAAACAGAACGTGACAAAACTACATTTGAAAGACATTTAAACAGTACCGTAATGAATGTTACGTAAACTTTGAGATTGGTTTTTTTAGAACTTAAAATAAACTAGGCAGGCGTAAATGGATTATGAAAATGCGAATGCAATTATGTAATGAATAGTATTATATTTCATGACATACACATCAACTAAATGTTCCATGATTTCATTAAAAAAGTTTATTTCTTTCATGGGATTTTACGTTTATCTACACGTTTCAAATATCCATTGTTTTTTGTCATTATTTTTAATAATAAATCGCATTCTCAGTAAAAAATTTAATTATGAAAATGCATTTAGTATTTAGGCAATAGTCATTTAATTTCATAAAAAAAAACTAATTTATGTTTGTTTTTAACATAAAAATTATCAAAGGATATCAGATACCAGTAAACAACAGAGAGATTCATAATACTATAAGAGTTTATACACTATATTGCCATTGATTATGGGACACTTGCGATTTTAGACATTTTACTAAATATCTAGAAAAATACATGAGGAATCATCTCGAAACTCTTAGTGTATAAATATAATAGTATACGTCATACATCTCCGTGAAGATTTTTTACCGAAACGCCATAGGGGACCGTCAACAAATTAAAAAAGAATGAATATCTTTTGAATAACCCTGTCAAAACTAATGTAGCAAAAGCGCTCAAACTCTAGATTATGATTGAATGCCTTATTGTAATACACTGTGTTCATTTTTATGCAAATAGCATGCATACTCGCAGAGTAATTAAGGTTTTTATAAAAATGGTCCCAAATTTTTCCAAGTTTTTCCATTATAATTTTCAGAGTTCTTAACATAAAATAATATTTTTTTCAGGAAATATGACAAACAACATTGCACACAGAACCCTGTAATCAGAATTAAAAAATAATAAAAATTGTATGAAAAATGAGTAGGTTTACTATATAATTTTTTACTGCGCATGCGTCAAAGATATCAAAATTTCATTTGCATATTATGTTAGCTAAATGTATAGAGCAACTTTTGTGAAAGTTACAAAATCATAACTTGAAAATTATGACAATAATCGTCAATTGAATAAGTCGAAAATCCGTTATTCTCAAAATGAAGCAAAAACAAGAGGGGTTGTATCCATATATTCATTGATTAGTGTCAATATAGAATACACAATATGGGCTGTACTACTGCATTTGGATAAAATCCCTCATTTTTTTGCTTCATTTTGGAAACGACGGATTTTGTCCTTTTTCTATAGACGATTACTTTCAGAATTTTCAAGCTATAATTTTGAGACTTTTACAAAAGTTGCTCTATACATTTAGCTAACATAATATGCAAATGAAATTTTGATATCTTTGACGCATGCGCAGTAAAAAATTATATAGTAAACCTACTCATTTTTCATACAATTTTTATTATTTTTTAATTCTGATTACAGGGTACTGTGTGCAATGTTGTTTGTCATATTTTCTGAAAAAAATATTATTTTATATTAAGAACTCTGAAAATTATAATGGAAAAACTTGGAAAAATCTGGGGCCATTTTTATAAAAACCTTAATTACTCTGCGAGTATGCATGCTATTTGCATAAAAATGAACACAGTGTATTAAAATAAGGCATTCAATCATAATCTAGAGTTTGAGCGTTTTTGCTACATTAGTTTTGACAGGGTTATTCAAAAGATATTCATTCTTTTTTAATTTGTTGACGGTCCCCTATAGCGTTTCGGTAAAAAATCTTCACGGAGATGTATGACGTATACTATTATATTTATACACTAAGAGTTTCGAGATGATTCCTCATGTATTTTTCTAGATATTTAGTAAAATGTCTAAAATCGCAAGTGTCCCATAATCAATGGCAATATAGTGTATACTGTACTATAAGATGCATTATATGTAATATAAGATGTATTATAAGACATATATCATAAGATTCATAAAACTGTAAGATACATAACTGTAGTATACATCATCCATTGCACATTTTAAAAAGTTTTTAAATGCAAGTTTAAATCTATTTCCGAAGTGCATAATTATAGGAAATTCATCCTTCACATGAAAGTACTGTTATTTGACAAAACAGGGATAAAATCTTTGAAGTTTCATATCAATTTTATTCAATTCATGCGACATACGAAAAAATATAGTTTTTGAGTAAATTAAGTATTACAAAAAAATTCGAAAACATGTAAAAATTTAAAATTTTGATTTTACATCCGTGAAAATTATCAATTTTTATAGCTTAAAGATTAAACAAATACTATTAATTTTTTTACTATAACCAACAAAAAAAAATAACTTTCTTCTTCGATTGATCCTCAAAAAAATTCTCAATAGTATTTCTGAGCTAGAAATTATAAATTTTTCATTATATGAATATTTGTCAAATATTTTGACAGTACTAATAATATTTCTCCTTTTCATTTATTTTCAATTAAAGTAAACTTAATTCTAAATTAAATACTATTATATAATATAACTGCTATAAAATTGTACTGGGATCGTTATGTACCTTTCTTATTTCTTATTTTGAAAAATGCACCGTATTTAAACCGAAAAAAAAGAAGACAAAAAGTTTATACGATTTTAGAAGATTCACATTAAGAATTTCCTGTTACTGAGTTTTAAATGAAATTTTGATAAATTTGGCAGCCAATCCCAGTTTGCTTTATTATAAATGTTTTACAATTTCTCACGAAATCGTTCGATATCTTGGTGAGTTCGATACATATATATATATATATATATATATATATATATATATATAAGGCTCATTGGATGAAGTTAAGCAATGAAATTCGTCGAGAATTCGGCAAATCTGAACGAATACTCAGTAATTTTAAAATCGGTTAATATACTCGCATATAAGTGCTCTTGCTTGGCAAAAAAAAAAGATTCATATTTCATAATATCAGATATCCTTCTATAGTAAAAAAACTAGCTTTAAACAAATCTCCAGGAATAACTCCTGGAATGATGCTGTTGTGTAAGGTTTCCGGAAATAACGCGTCCGGGTGGACCACACCTTCCATGAGTCGAATAGACCAATCCGGAAAGGGCTCCGTCTCGTGTGGACTTTCATGGGTACACTTCTTTTTTTCCTTATGCTGCTATTTTGGTAGATTTTACGGTTTTTGTGGATATTTAATGCTTCGTATTTTAATAAGTGTACGTTTATGAGAGGAATTCCGGAACTGAGTGTATGGAAAAGAAGGTATCGCGAAGCGATTCCATGGGATATTGGCGAGCGCAGCAAGCAAGTGCAGCCTACAACTTGGAATCGCGAAGCGATTACGCGGGTGGTTGGCGAGCGTAGAGAGCAGGGGGGGCGGAGCCCTCCTAGTTCTATAAATTTAAATTGCTATATCTCAACTGTTAAAAAAATTTAAAAAAAAACATGAGATTTTTCAGAGAAAACGATTTTACGAAGAACAACTTAACCGATAATTTTGCTAAATTTATAAAACTATCTTTTATTTTAAAAATTTATTTTTTGAATTGTCCAAAATTTTAAAACAAGATGACGGATAAGCACAGACTATCTTATGTAGGGGAGACTGGGGCACATTGATACATGTGGCACATTGATAAACCCCGCTCTACTGCTCACAGGGTCATTACAGGAAGTATCACAGCAGCTCCAAAAGGGGATGCCAGTATATACCATTACATAAGGACAACTTGTCATGATTCAGTAGTTTGATGTAATGGGACGGGTGATTTATTGTTTTTGTATTTCAAAAGTAAATTTGAGTTGTACAATTGAAATGATGTACAAAATTTCCAGTATTTTCAGCCGAAAATAATACTCTTCCTGGCAAGTAAAACTACTCTTTATAAGTTCCTCCTTTTATCATTCATCAAGAATATTTTGGCATAGTATGTGGAATCTGTGCAAATGAATGCATCATATACACTCTAAAAATTAATGTACCAAATTGGGTTGCAAGATTTCTGGTTATAGTAGTGTTTCCAAAATAATATACTAATATTCTTAAAGTAGTTAATACAAAATGGTTCAAAACAGAACATAGCCTTATTACCATTAAATCAATCAAAATGTCTTAGATAAAATACATCTAAGGTGTTTGGATTGTTTTAATGTTTTTAAAGATCTGCCATTTTTAAAACTATTTTGGGCTACAAAGTGAACTCTCCTATTTGAAACACTGCTGTACCCAAAAACCTTACAGTCCAATTCGGGTCTTTTGCTTTTACAGAAATATTTGAAGCACGTTTATGGATATGGATTAAAATACGTTTGGAATTGGAATTGCTCGAACCTGGTTTCAAATATGTTATACAATTTCAAAAATATTTAGTTAACTATATTATTTACATTAATTCATTGCGAAATTTTTTTAAAATATTTTGAAAGGATTGGAAAATATTTCATAATCAGTGCTTAATGCATGATTATTCTTTCTTAAAACAAAGACGAACAAAAAATGCTTCAAAATCCTCCTTTCAATGCCAAACATTTAAGGGTATATATATTTTAAAATTTTAAATTTATAAAAGATTGAATTAGCATTTTGAAAAACGATGCCACCATTTTGAAACATGATAACATAAGAAGATTCATATTTTTTCAGGTTAACAATCTCTGTCGAATTTTGGTATGTCCTGTATAGATGTTAAGTTACATTCAAGTCCATTTATAAATACGAGATTTATAACATGAGAAATATAAGATATATATCTGTATAATATTTATGGATGCATTGATATGAATATGATCGTATTTATTTAAATATGAATATTCAAATGGAATGGTTTTGGCGTCTAGATTAGTGGGGGGGGGAGTGTGAAACATCAATGAACATATTAAAAAAACAGTAACTTGCTCCAAAGAAAACCTGCAATTTGTATTATTTTACATTTTGCAATGAAAGTACCTAACAATTTATAAGAAATTAAAAATAAAACCAAAAAGAACTAATTATTTTTTCCTCACTATAAAATCTAGAAATCTATTTTTTTATGTTTAATTTTTGTAAAAAATTTTTTGAAACAAAAAAAGGAAAATAATGATAGAAAAACCTTAATAACTGTCCCGGAAGGGTTTCGAAAATTCGACTCGCTGTCATGAATATATATATATTTATTTATATAAAGTTCAGGCAAGATCACAAGTGCTTTTGCAATATTTTGTGAAAATTTTCAATAAACTCTTTAAAAAAAGAAAACTGTAACGAAATTCTTAAAAAAAAAATTATAAACTCTTTTTAAAGAAATAGAAAACTATAACGAAATTCTGTAAAAAATAAAAATATTTTTTGGTTTAGGAATTGGTTTACAGTTATTATAAATAGCATTTGTAGTTTTCTGTTGAAAAATATACTCTATGTTTGTTCATGCATTGTATTTTACTAAAATCTGTTTGGTGTATGTGAAATTTAAAATTAATCAATCTAAATTACTTTTAATGTATGAACTTATATTATTGTAAGATGTACACACATGGTATTATGTAAAAACTGAATTGTATTGCAATTTCTTAAATAATGCTCATAAGAAAACAAAATGGAAACAAATCAGAAAGAAAATGTATGGCAATCTTACGACAATGACCTTGGATTACTATAAATGTCGATTTGAGTATTATTTATTGTACGTTTAATTATGTTATTTTTTTACATGATACTAGTTAAAACACACATTAGTCACAATTCACATCATGAATGTTTAAGGATTTTATTAAATGATTTTTGGCGTCCGTTTTAGAGACTGTTCAAATGATATGTATTGCAAATAATTATTTCAATTTGTTATTTTGATATTAAACTTTTCCATTGCACTAGGCTCTCCAACATCTCGATTCAATTTAATATAAATGCTTGATCCCGTTCACTTTTTCAATTCAATGAACGAGCATTTCATCGATCTCCGAAATTTGGATGCATTGCAGTATAGACGCATATCACATTCCTTTAATATATCGAGGCATATATGTATGCATGCTCATGCATAAATATATACTGAGAGTTAGGATGCAAACTGAATGATTCTTTTTAAGGACACTTTTTTTTTCTAAAGATACGTAAACTATGTAAGTTGTAAATATATTCAAAATAAGGGAGCATTTGAGAGTAAGTTTGTGAAATAATTGTGCCATAACTTTTCCAAAAGATATTGTGTTATATTTATAATAGTTTAATTATAGATCCTTAGACGTGAAAGTTATAGTACTTGGTAGATTGAAAATCGATTGGGAGTTGCTGTACTTTCATAGCACATTTAAGTTTAAAAAATATCAATTATTTACAAATAATTTATGCTGTATTTTACTAAATAAAATTTTTTATTATTCATTTTGACAGGAAAAAAGTATATTCTAGTTTATAAAATCTTAATAACAAAAGTGTAAATTCAGTTTTTTGGACATTTTTTATATGTATCTCAGTCCAATTTCTGTCTGTTATTGAAAAAACTGTTGCAGTTTTTTAAATACTCTTTTGCAAATTTTATAATATCAAAAATGTGTATTGTCGAGATACTCACAGCTTTTCCAACACAAAATAATTCTGTGACAGTATATCTGTGGCTTCCGGTAATAACCAGGTAAGGCACATTTTTAATATTTTGAGTAATTAACGCTTAAGGTTTTCACATGTCTTTTTATGATTATTTTTATAAAATAGATTAGAGCTTAATAATTTTCACAACATTCAATTAGGATATAAGAACCTCTTTTTTTGCCAAAATAGTTATATAAAAATGTTTTTTATTAATTGAGAACCAATTTTTTTTCAATTTTTAAATGAAAATTTACAGTCGCCCTATGACGGGAAGTATTAGATTTTCATTTTTCAGCACTATGGAAGATTATACTCTTTTAAATTTACAATTACCCAAATTACCTCAATTATTTAAAAATGTGCCTTACCTGGTTATTACTGGAAGCCATAGATATATAATAATCGTCACAGTACAATTTTAAATAATAATAATAGAAAGAACAGTTGTTTTAAACACGTGTGTATAAATATATATATATATATACAGGGGTTGGACAAAAATATGGAAACACCTTTAAAAAAACACGTTCCCTTGCCTAGTATTGTGTACGGTAACCGTTGTTATTCAAAACAGCTTGCAGTCTTCTCGGAATGGAAAAATGCAGTTTCTGTATGTTTGCCAAGGGAATATTGTATCATTATTCCTGCAAAACGATGGCAAGTTCAGATAACGATGTTGGCGGTGCATAGCGAGAACGCACTTTCCGCTCCAATGTAGACCACAAAGGTTTGATAATATTGAAGTCTGACGACTTTGGTGGCCTGGGGAGATGCGAAAATTCATCCTCGTGCTCAGAAAACCAGTCCTGGACAATCTGAGCTGTGTGAACGGGGACGTTGTCGTCTTGGAAGATACCATGATCATTCGGGAACAAAGCTTGTACCATTGGATGGACTTGATCGACCAAAATGTTCACATAAGTCTGAGCAGTAATACGCCCTTACAGAGTTATCGTGGGGCCAGAAGAGAACCACGATATGGCTGCCCAAACCATCACCGAACCCCCGCCATGTTTCACTCTTGGCAACAAGCAGTCTGTATTATAGGCTTGAGATGGCGTTCTCCAGACGTAAACTCGGCCAGAAGTGGGGAACAATGTGAAAGAAGACTCATCAGACCATATTACGCTCTTCCACTGCTCTCTAGTCCAGGCTTTATGACTTAAACACCACTCTTTCCTGTCACAGGCATTAGCATTACTGATGGATGGCTTTTCAATTGCAACACGGCCAGCAATTCCCTATTTATGAAGCTCTCTTCTAATTGTTTTGGTACTCACGGGATTTGGTAACACGACATTCATTTCAGCAGTAACTTTTGCAGCTGTCGTCTGCTTATTTTTCGCGATAATCCTCCTTAATGATCGCCTGTCACGATCTCAGCACACACTTTCGTCCGCGCTGTGATTTAGTGGATGATGTTTTTTTCCGCATTTCAAATATGCAGAATAAATCTTCGACACAGTACCTCTCGAAACGCTAAAAACCTCGGCTACCTTGGTTACGGAAGCACCCACCATACGCGCGCCAACTATTTGTCCACGTTCTAAGTCTGTTAACTCTGACATAATGCAATGATAATCTCACATAACAGTGCTCCGACAACGACTGAACGGTGCAGCGATTTTACGAAGTTGTATAGGTGGCGTCAGTAGGCGAAAACTCCAGTGCGATCAACATAGTTCATTATAATCAATCTTTCTTTTCAAACATGCATTTCAAAAGGTATTTCCATATTTTTGTCCAACCCCTGTATATGTATATATACAGAGACTTGAACCCAACAGTGCATGTCATTAGCCATGCCGCCTGTCTCCTTGTTTGTTTTCTATCATGTTTCATGGTTCAGATATTTATGAGTTGTTATCTTGATGTATCTGTTTTTTAGTTTATGGATTATTTTTATAGTTCACATATTAGTTTTTCTATTTTGTTTATCGGTTTAGAGGTTTGCGATTTATTGCTTTTAAGATTAGTTTCATAGTTTATGTATTGATTTTTTTTTAGTTAAATAGATGTGGTGTGTGATTTGAGTTAATATACCAGTTTTAATTAAACATATACACACACATATATATATATGTATATATATATATATACATACATACATACATATATGATACAGAATACATTTATATATATTATTTATAGCCCGATTGTAGATCGTCTTCAGCTATTCTATGGAAAAACATTATGTATAAGTATTACATTTTGAGTGAGATATCTGAAAATAACGCTGTTATATCAGTAATTCTTTCAAATTGAATATTTTAATGAAGAACAGTTTTCATAGTGATTAAAAAAGTTTTATATATAGAATTAAGAAATTGTTCTGTTATATATTTCTATGAATCTTATGTATTTCTATCTACCCTGTCTCAAAAGTGATTAAGGAATTTTAAAATACAATAAATTGCAAACAGTGACGGACATATAAAATAATATATATTAAAGGAGTATTATGTATGATGTCAGGAGTTTTTATTCTGTAATTATAACCAGTATTAGATTACAAATACATCATAACACTGATATAAACAACAAGAAACAATGCTGTATTTCCACTGGTTTTAATTTTATATAAATGGTACTATTATTTTATACTATTTCAATCAGTCATCATACATTATTTCGAATGTCAAGTAATTCAAGATGAAAATATTCTCTAGAAAACTTTCATTGGCAATATTTGTCATATTATGACAACCGGTAAAAAATAAAAGTTGAAGAGACAGATTAATAGTGAGTTGCTTTTATTGGGTGTCAAGATGAAACAATTTACCTTTTATTTATTTACCAAAAATTTTATTTCTTGTTTTGTTGGCGGTTTACATATTTATGGTGTCCGTTATAGGTTCGCGTTTTTTACAATCTGAAAACACATGTACTATACAGTAACTGGTTCACTTGTGCATTAAAATTATAGTCATTTTAGGTACATTTAAAGTAATATCGAGCTTCTTCATACTAGTCTGCGAATGTTTAACAACATAAAAAATATTTTAAAACTTTATTTTTTTAAGGAATTAATCGCAAATGATTCTATTATACTACTGATACAATTAACAATAAAAATATTTTATTTCTAACTGGTTTTTAGTTTACATAAATGGTATTATTTTTATAGACGTATCAATTAATCATCATATATTATTTCGAATGTCGAATAATTCAAGATGAAAGTATTCTCTAACAAATCTATAATTGGTAATATTTGTCATATTATGACAAGCGGTAAAAAATATAAAAGTTGACGAGACATATTAATGTGAGTTGTTTTTATTAGGTGACAACATGAAGCAATTTACCTTGGACATTTTTATCTTTTAGCCTCAGATGTGCTATTTCTTTCGGGATTCAGTACTTGTATAGACACTAAAGAAATACGCTCAGTTACATAAGCCAGTCGCAAAATGAAACAGTTATATCATCGTGCTGTTAAATACAAATAATCTATAACGCAATTTCTACAGCAAATGTACTTTTAATTGCAATTTGTTTAAAAACTTCATCTTAATATATTTTTTATTTCTTTCATTCTTTTTTTTTTTTTTTTAGTTAACATTTTTTTCCTCTCATGCTGGCAATTGAAGTTCTCTATTTATGTTGGAAGTAATGAAAAAATAGTGGATTACTGTATCCTTGCTTAGCCACTTTTTCATTATTACAAAAACATTGTGATTAAAATGCCTGATATTAAAAAAGTAATAATAATGATTTCTGATTGAACACGATTCTGTTTAAACTATATTTAACTTTAAATACACAAATAAATGTTGTGGTCGAGCTTACGACATCGTCTTTTGACGGATTTACTGATCATTGCACTTTAATTGACATCATATGTATACTTTTCTGTGGATGATGTTTGAGAATGGATCTAAAATGTGAATTTATTCAGCAGGTGCAACTGACACAATTTTATATAAAATAAAAACGTGTGTTTTAAGCTGATAAAACTAATTACTTTTGTATAAATTTGTTGTGATTTGTAGAAATGCGTCATTTTCATTTCAGAGGTTTTAACATTTTTCAATGGTGGAAATACTCCATAACTAAGTTGACCATAACCACATTTTTTTAAAAATTTGTATTTATAGTAGAACACTTATCTTTAGATAGGTGGACTTTCTCGAAGAGCAGTGGTCTTTAGATTAAAATAATATTTGTTTGAGTGTTGGATTAACCAATGTAAGATGCATTTTGCACTGTCAGAAAAATTCGTCAATATACACTAAATTATCCTTATTTTTTCACAAATAATAAGCGCACTCCTAGAAAAATTTTCTGATCGGAGAATTTGCTTCGAACGTCTAAGAAAGAGGAAGAGATTCCGTTTATTCCTAGCAAGCATGATTTAGTTAATAAATTCGAATTTATTTTTAAAATGAAAAACAAAAAAATTCTATAGATTAAGATGATTAATTTTGTTTAAAAAACAAAATGTCTTCCAGTTTATAAAAAAATAACAATTACATTCTTCATTCATTTGAATGTACTCACAATTATTTATTTAGTTTAGTAATTTATTATTTAGTTGGATAAGATGAATAAAATTTCAATGTTATTTATAAATATATATTCGCATTTAAAATATACACTGAATGAACACATTTAAAGGATATTTAATTGAAAAAATAGATGCAAAAAATCGATATTACGCAAAAAAATCTTTTTGAATAAAAATAAAACATTCGTAATTTATCTCTAGCAATCTGCGTAAATGTATTTAAAATCCACATTTTTATGCTACTTTAATATGCTAACCTCTAAAACCCCCAGACACAACCTCTTTAAAGACGAAATCTTCCCCAAATTAACTTCAAAATTGAAAACGTGATCAAGCCACACCAATCTGAAACGAACCTATTTACTTCAAAGCGTTTTCCAGCTGTACAACCGTTGCTTCCACGCTAGCGTGTTCGCCTTCCAATGCTAGGGTGGAAAGGACGTCTACCATTTACACTTTTTCCAAACATTCTTGAAGTGACGGATATTTTACCTCTTTAAACGGATAAAAAAAGTAACGGATATCCGTCAATGGAAAGAAATTTACCGGCAGCACTGATGCCAGTAAATTTTCCGTGAATAGAAGAGAGCAATTTTGAAAATATGTTTTGTAGGTTTATTACAAAGCCAATAAAACATATCCTTCTTAAACATCTCTTTTTGTCTCAAATCGATAGGCTCCGTCTGAATCCAATATTTTTCCCTTATCAGAAGTGACACTAAATTCTGTAAAAGCAGTGTTCCTACCTCTTGCTTGTTAATAATTGGTTTATTCTAAGAATATAGTCGTTCGTGAAACTCTTAATAATTAATTTACATAGGTACATGAAACTAAATCTCAAGGCTTTAAAAAGACTTAAGCAAGTATATCGTATTTATGATTTATATCCCATTACATTCAATCGAAATTGAATCACAGTAATATCAAAATAATATGTTTTTAAAATCTAAAAAAAATCATAAGAATATTCGAATAAATACTATACAAAACTATTTCACATTTGCTATTATAGAAGCTTCATTTATTTATTTTTTGCTGTTTGTTCAAATTCTTCAGCGCACTATACGAAATACTATTTTTTGTAAAATAATTTTATCCATTTTTAAAACTTTTTGATTCGCACACATGTTGTTTCCTGTCATGTTTAATAATTTTTAACGCTTTGCAACATAGTTGAATAGTGTTTATGAAATCAGATTATCTCTGTGTCTGTTGCAACTCTAGCTCTCATAAATATACGCGGATTATAACAAAAATAATACTTGCTGCTGAGGTTTGTTACACAATTTTCGGTAAATAAATTTAATAGTATAGCATTTATAGTTCGTTTTCATGGTTGTTCAAATAATTCCGATACATTATTTTGTAAGTGGGATATTCGTTTAATTTATGTTAAGGGATTTCAAATTTAATGGCATTGTTATGCAACACTGCGATCAACTACAACATGCATTCAAAGAGTTTAGGGAAACAAGATAGTTAACTTGCAGGAAAACACATAAAAAACATCTTTACTTGGTACTCTAAAGAATAGGTTGCTATACATTTGAATGATATTAAGATTATTCAAGTATAATCAAAAAGTCGCACATTTTTTAAAATATTTGTTTAATAAAATGCAAAAATTATTAAAACGAGAAACAAAAACTAAATTAAAAGTACATTTCGTGTTTTTTAAAACATATACTCAGTTACTTTTTGTATCTTAGTAACCATTTAAGAAACGAACAATTGTTAATCATTTAACTGATAGATATGTTTTGAAAATTTCTAAATAACGCTTATTTTTTGCGTCTTTTACTTATTTTTAAATATCTTATCACCGGATTTTCGAAACAGAAATTTTTGTGTTTGAAAACATTTCATAATCTATGCTTCATTCAAAACTCTACGTTATTTTCTAAAAATTGAATTGATGAAATATTATTTAACAGTAAAACCTAAATTCTGTATTATTCGATATAAACAAAGAAAAATATATATCATCCAGTAGGTAAAAGTAAACCTCAAATCGATTTTTTACAAATGAAATAAGGGAATGTGTATTGCCAAAAGATTTGACCCAATGCACCGTTAGCCTAGGTGGCTTAAATAGCACTATTAGACCACATAATTCTTCGGACTCATGGGTTTTCCATTTAATGACGTCCATTAAAAAGCTTTTCAGGCTCAGTGTTTTCCGAGAATGGTCATTAAATGAAATTCTCGTAGAAATGCGGAATGTGAATTGAAGAATCATATCTCTTTGTAAAAAATGCGTTAAATGAAAGAATTTGTTTGAAATTTTTTTAAAGAATAGTGCAATGAAAAAGATTATATGGATAATCCATATAAAATGTCTTTTGTAATAAAAAAATCAGTTTAGTTAGTTCAGAGTTTTTTAGCTTTTTTTAAACTTCAGCTAACATCTTATAGGGGTTTTTAATTGGCTTATGTATTTTCAAACTAAATTATATTTAAATAACTAAAATATACTTGTAGAAAAGAAGTGAAGGCCTATACAGTGAGACACAAACAACTGGATTGAAAACCACATTTGCATAACAATTGCTAAAAATTGAATTTAACTAATTTTACGAACGTTATTCTCCTGAATAAAAATTTTGCTTAATACATTGAGTGCATAAAATTATGTAGCTAATATAGAAGACTGTTTAAAATAATTCAAGTATTTTTCGACAAATTTATTGGAGTACTTTTTCAGCTATGAATAGTAACTGTGAAAACCTGTTTTTCAAAAACATTTCGATTTTTCAATATATAGAATTAATTACGTAATTTACCTTATTAACCTAATTAAGCTACAAACTATTGTTAAAGTACACTGGTTTCCAAAAATTAAGGAAAAATCACAAAAATAGCGATAATTCAAAATATTACATGTAGATTTTAATGAAACTCAGCCACAATATACAGCGCATAGTAAGGTATAAAATAACATGAAAAGAAATTACCACACAATTATGGTGTTTCAAAAAATAGCATAATTATAAAATTAACAAAATCAGTTTGCCAGTTTGGTATAGGTAAAGTACCTTTAATATGCCGTATGATCACCCCTAGTAGTAATATAGCACATACCGCGATGTGTCATACTGTCAGTTATGCGGTCGATGAGTTCGCTGGGAAGTAAGAGCCATTGCTCTTCCAAAGTACTTGTAAGCGTGGCAAGGGTCAGAGGAGGGGGATTGAGAGCAGCGACACCTCTCCCTAAAGCTTCCCAAACATGCTCGATAGGATTCAAGTCCGGTGATCGAGCCGGCCATTCCATGCGTTGAATTGTCTGGTGCTGAAGACAATCTTCCACGATGCGAGCCCTGTGCGGTCTAGCGTTGTCGTCCTGTAACAGGAAATCATTACCTATTGCACCAGCATAAGGTCGCACATAAGCATCAAGGATGTCATCTCTATAGACGTGAGCATTCACGGTTCCATGTGGAAAGACATGGAGGTCTGTGGGTCCACCCAAAGCGATACCACCTCAAACGCAGACACTGCCTCCTCCGTATGAATCTCTTTCACGAATGTTTGATGAATGATAGCGTGTCCCTGTTTTCTCCAAATCAAACAACGCCTACTATCGCTTTGGAGGCTAAACCGGGACTCATCCGTGAAGAGAACACACATCCATTGATCAACCGTCCAGTGGACATGTTGACGTGCCCACATCAAACGTTCCCCCCGGTGAAGTGAGTTGAGCGGCACACAAATTGCCGATCGCCTTGCGTAAAGTCCACTTTCGTAAAGCCTTCCACGCACAGTAGACATTGACACCAACCTTCCAGTGGCTGTAGCAAGGCAGGATCTAAGGTGAGATGGTGTTGCGGTTCTATTCCTTCGCACACATAATCGCAAATATCGGTCACCGGCGCTTGTCGAAACCCTTGACCGTCCTTGGCTGAACCTTCTTGAACCCGAACCAGCGGTTTGAAATTGTTGCCAAAGCCTATGAACCACCGAAAGACTCACATTTAGCCATCTAGCCACCTCTGCCTGACTTTGTTCTGCCTCCAATCTCCCAATAGCTCTAAATCGCAGTTCTTCGAGAAAATGATGCCTCGAGGTCATTGTTATGAATTGGCTATTCTAGATTTAAAATATCACTATCACAGCGACAACTGCTCTAACGTGCATTTTTATGTGCCTCACGGATGACACAAAGCGATTGCAGCACCACTAATTTGCATTTTGTATTTTTATTCAGCATCTTTTATTTAACAAAATATGCAAATTTCATACGGATTGTTTTCTTTTTGAACGAGTTATCGCTGTTTTTGTTATTTTTCCTTAATTTTTGGAAACCAGTGTAGTTTAGAAGTGCTGGAAAAAATTTCGCAATCTATGCTTCACTCATGAGTTATATAAACATATATTTTATTATTAAATTAAATAAATACTGTTTTGCTGGGAAAACACAATTCTACTTTATTATCTAAGAACATTAAAAAAATTTAAATCATACGGTGGATAAAAAAGTAAATCTGAAATGGAAATTAAATTCATTGTTTTGATGAACTAAGAAGAATGTGTAGTGCCAAAAGATTTGACCCAACGTACTGTTAGTCCTAGTGGCTTAAATAATACTATTTTATACCTCATGATTCGTCTGACTCATAGGTTTTCTAGCCAATCACGTCCATTAAAAAGCTTTTCAGACTCAGGGTTTTCGAAGAATCATCATTAAATGTTATTCACGTAGTATTTCGGAATGTGAATAGAATAATTAAATCTCTTTGCAAAAAAAATGCTTTAGAATAAATTGTTTGCGAATTGTTAGTGCAATGAAAAATAATTATAATTCATTAAAAATGTCTTTCGTATTTAAAAAATGAAGGAATGCAAAGAGTTTTTAATTGAAATGCGTAAGACGGATTTTTAATTGAAATACGTATTTTTAAACTAAATTAAATTTAGATAACAAGAAACTTGTTGAAAAGAAGAAAGTAGGGAGAGACAAATAACTGGATTGAAAACAGCAATTGCTAAAAATTGAATCTAACTAATTTTAAGAATTTTATCTTCCTGAATAAGATCTTTGCTTAATACATTGACTGCATAAAATTCTGTAGATAATATAGAAGCCTGTTTAAAATACTTCAAGTATTTTTTGACAAATGTATTGGAGTACTTTTCCAGCTATGAATTTAACTGTCGAAACCTGTTTCTCAAAAAACATTCCGGATTTCAATATATATACATAATTACCTAATTTACCTTATTAATCTAATTAAGCTACAATCTATTGTTAGTCTATAAGTACTGAACAAGGTATCACAATTTATGCTTCACTCATAAAATAACTTTAAAAAAAGAATAAATACTGTTTAGCAAGGAAAACTGAATTCTGATTTATTATCCAAGAACAATTAAAAATTAAATCATCCGGTGGATAAAAAAGTAAATCTTAAATGGAAATTACGTTCTTTGTTTTGATCTAATAAAAAATTGTGTAATGCCAAAACATTTGACTCAAAGCACCGGTAGCCCAGGTGGTTTAAATAGCACATGATTCTTTTGATTCATGGGTTTTCAGTCTAATGACATCCATTAAAAAGCGTTTCAGACTCGGTGTTTTCGAAGAATGATCATTAAATGTTATCCTCGGAGAAATACGGAATGTTGATAGAATAATTAAATTTCTTTGTAAAAAATGCTTTAGAAAAGAGAATTTGTTTGGAATTTTTTAGAGCATAGTTACATGAAAAAGAATGTATATATATTTCATTTAAAATTATTTTTGTATTTAATAAAAAACATAGAATTCAATGAGTACTTTAGCTTGTAAAAGAAAAATATTTCAAAGCTTTTCTGAACATCAACGAGAATTGCTTTTAGGGACTCCTTAATGTAATTACATATTTTCTAACTGAATTACATTTAGAAAACTATAAGTTCCTAGTATGTCAGAAATAATGTCATATTTAGAGAGATATATATAAAAGGATAGAAAAAGGAATTTGAATAATAATTGCTAAAAATGTGATTTAACTAATTATAAAAATGTTAGAAACCCGAATACAATTTTCGCTTAATACATTGAGAGCATTAAAATACTTAGGTATATAATTTAAAATTTTTCAAGTATTTTTACACACATATAATGAAGTACCTTTCTAGCTGTAACTACCGGTAATTTTAAAATCTATTTTTTAAAACATTTTGGGTTTTCTAAAACATATAATAATTTACTAATTATCTTTCTTTTTTAAAAATTACATTAAATAAAAACTGTTTAGCAGTTAAACTTCTTTTATTCGCTAAAAACTACAAAAAATATAAAGCGCCCTGTGGATAAAAGTAAGCTTTAATTGAAATTAAGTTTTTTGTTTTGGCGAAATAAGAAATATGTGTAGTACCAAAGAATTTGACCCAATACACCGTTAGCCCTGGTAGTTTAAATAACACTATTATAGCACATGATTCTTCTGACTCATGTGTTTTTCATATAATGACGTCTATTATAAAGCTTTTCAAGCTCAGTGTTTTCCAACAATGATCATTAAATATAATTCTCTGGGAAATACGCAATGCTGATAGAAGAATTAAATTTCTTTCTAAAAAAGCTTCAGAAAAAAGAATTTGTTGGATATTTTTAGAGGATAGTAAAATGAAAAAGAATATATGTGTAATCCATTTCAAATTTTTTTCTTGTATTTATAAAAGCAAAGAATGCAAAAAGTTTTTAGTTTTAAATTAAAAAAAAAATTCATAAGCTTTTCTGAACATTAGCGGGAATTGCTTATACGGTTTTTTTAATACGATTACGTATTTTCTTCTGAATGAAAAACAATTTATTTATTTAGAGCAATTATATTTATTTAGGAATTTTTTTAGATCATAGTGAAATGAAAAAATATATAAGTATACTTCATTTAAAATGATTTTTTATCTAAAAAAAATCAAGGAATGCAAAGAGATTTTAGCTTCACCGAATTTGAATAATAATTGCTAAAAATGTGATGCAACTAATTATTAAAAATGTTATATACCCGAATAAAATTTTCACTTAATACATTGAGAGCATTACAATCCGTATGTAATATAGAAAGCTGTTTAAAATTTTTCAAGTATTTGTACACAAAGAAGTACTTTTATAGGTATAACTGGTAATTCTTAAAATCTATTTTTAAAAACATTTTGTTTTTTTTAAACATATACTTAGTTACCTAATTTACCTTTTTAGCCTAAGCAAAGTAATATTTTTAAGCTATTCTTGAAGTTTTGGGTGATTTTTCATTATCTATGCTTTACTCATGGCTAATAATTCTTTTTGAAAAATAAATTGAATAAATACTGTTTATCAATGAAAACTAAATTCTGTTTTAATCTTAAAAACAACAAAAATGTAAATAATCCAGAGGATAAAAGTAAACTTTAAAAGAAAATTAAGTTCTTTGTTTTGATGAAATAAGAAGTATGTGTAGAGCCAAAGGATTTGACCCAATGCACCGTTAGCGCAAGTATTTTAAATAGCACTATTATAGCAGATGATTCTTCCGACTCGTGGGTTTTCCATCTAATGACTTCCATTAAAAAGCTTTTCAGACTCAGAGTTTTCCAAGAAAGATCATTAAATGCAACTCTTGGAGAAATACGGAATGTTGATTTAAAATTTAATTTTCTTTTTGAAAAATGCCTTAAAAAATTTGTTTGAAAATTTTTTTAGAGGATAGTGAAATAAAAATCAATACATGTATAATCCATTTAAAATTTTAGGAAAATGTTTTTGAATTAAAAAAATCGAAGATTGCAAAGCCTTTTTTATCTTTATAAATAAAACACATTATTTTTTATTATTATTGAAATATTTATTTTATAAAAATGAAAAGAAAATATATTTTGCAAAAATTAAAATTAACTTCAATTCTCAAAATGTGTATATAAGTAAATTAATATAAAATATGCATAAAATTTAATAAATGTAAAGTTATGTACAGATAGAAAAATGATTAAAACATCTTTTTCAAAGGCTTATTTATGTGAAAATCAAAAACAAAATTGAAAAGTGTTTGTTTGTGTATACGGAATTCAAAATGTCAAGTGAACAGAAAGTAATAGAACTTACTTGGCTTAAAAAAACTATTTAATCTTCTTATAAAGCTAGGTTATTTTTTTATTAATTAATGTATTGCATTCTATTTAGAAAAAAAGCAATGTAAAAGAAAATAATTTTAAACAAAAGTCGTACATTTACAATTCACAGTTTTGTGAATATTTTAAAATTCAATAGTTAAAAAAATATTTTTATGAACTAATCAAACGTAAATTTTGTAACAGTTCATGCAGTTACATGCTTATACATACTATAGCAAAGTCAAAGCTTACCTATCACAATTTACTTTTCATATAGAGGAATCTGGGGCACATGTGATCAGTTCACATAAATATAGCTTTTTCTCAAAAATTGGTTAATTTCTATAAACAAAAACTAGTAAAAGCAGTAAACAGATTTTTTTTGTTACATATTGTATTTTTTTAAAATTACCTTTATAACTTTCTTACTTTTTTAATAGTTTTACAAATTAAAAAAAAAGATCATATTTGCCTGACTAATGGGACAGTTGTAAACACACACGTGGAACACATGTGAACACAAGATAAAAATATCTATTGGCATGCTTTTATTCTATTATTCATTTGCCTTCATAATTATATGTTATATAATGTGTTAAAATCAGTAAAAAGAAAAAAAATATGCATACATTTCTCTTGTTTTTGGGCGATATGTTTAAACGCAAGATTAAAAAATGAAAATAAATATTTTGGGAAATTTGATGGAAGTTTAGATGACAGATTTATCGTTAAAATAAAAAAAATATATAAAAATAAAAATAAAGCTTTTGGAATTTTGATTTGGGGGGTTTGTTTTGGTGTGATGTTATGACCGGAGCATTCAGATATTACTTATAAAAATCTGCCAAAATACGAAATATTCTCACCCTTTACATGTCTTATTTACTTCTAAATTAATGATAAAAAAGGTTTTTAATGATAGTTTTTTCTAAAAGTTCTCTTCAAAATTTAACTAATTTTGCTTTTGAAATAGGGGAAAGAGGAGCGGGCTGCTTACAATCAGGATTTTATTGTAATTATTATTCTAAAAATATTAATTTCTTAACATATTAATCCATATGTATACCGATCTCCAGATCTATCTCCATATAAATCATCATATTTGGTAAATCATCATATTTGGCTATTTTGGAGATGAAAGTAAGCCATCTTTGTAGTTTGAAAAAAATTAAAGAACATTTCGAAAAGTTGTCTAACGCAATGCTTTTTGTATTAACAATGCATAAAACAATGTTGTAGTAAACCTTTTAGTAAAAAATTGCTTACCATTATTGCATTTTAGAAAACGTTAATTTTATTTAAAATAAAAATTGAATGTCAACGAGATTGTTACTCTTTATTTAGTTGTTGACTGATGTTTCTGTGGAAATTTCAATACAAAATTAAATGTTCAATGAAAAAAGCTTACTATTGCAAGAAAATTATGAATATTAAAGTTAACATTATTTCTGATAAAGTTAATTGAAAGTAACAGAATCACAGAGCGATTATTAGGGCACTTATTAATTGTTCATATCTGACCCAACTTCTGTGCACAAATGCCCCAAGTCACAAGTAACATGGCCACAACAGTTAAAATAAAAATCATTAACATTTCGCACTTTTAGAAAAAAATATATTAAAAATATTTATTAATATTCATAGTATCTGTTAAAACACTAAAATCTAATTAATACTATAAATAAATAAAGTTAAACGCTTAACAAGTTGGAATAGAGATTTTACTTGTGCGATTTATAAACAGTGTTTGGGGATATCAAGATCAAACAATATCTCAAACAGCTTCAAAAATTTTTATCATATGCCTACACTTACTATCATCGTTGGTATTTTTACACAATTAACAATCCATTTGAAAACTAGTGAAAAAATGCGATGTTCACAAGTTACCCCTATTCACAAGCGCTTAATGTTCACATGTGCCTCAGTCTTCCCTACTACATCCACCGTTGGAAAATTATCTAAAAAAATGTAAAAAATCTTTTTCTTTCCTTTTTCACAAGAACTTTATGATTTATGTAAAAGTTTCATAATATATGATTGATTCATGAGTTACCTGACTTTTTTGAAACTTAAATTGAATAAATACTCTTTCGCAGTAAAAACTAAATTCTGTTTTATTCCCTAAATCTACAAAAAATATAAAGCACCCATTGGGGAAAAGTAAACCTTAAATGGAAATCAAATTCTTTGTTTTGATCAAATAAGAAGAATGTATAGCGCAAAAAGATTTGACCCAATGCACCGGTACCCCCAGGTGCTTTAAATAGTGCTATCATAGCATATGATTCTTCTGACTCATGGGTTTTCCATCTAATGATGTCCATTAAAAAGCTTTTCAGACTTGGTGTTTTCGAAGAACGATCATTAAAAGTAATTCTTGGAGAAATACAAAACGTTAGTAGAATAATTCAACTTCTTTGTAAAAAAATACTTTATAAGAAAAAATTGTCAGAATTTTTTTAGGGGATTATAAAATGAAAATGAGTGTATGTATAATCCATTTGAAATGTTATTTGTATTTAAAAACAATAGAATACAAAGAATTTTTTCAGTTTCTGAATTGAAAAGGATTTTTTTTAGTGAAATATCTTTTTTTTATTTTATAAAAGTGAAGATAAAATATATTTGGCAAAAATTGAAAGTAACTTCAAATCCAAAAATCTGTATGTAATTAAAATAATACAAAATTACATGAAATTTAAAAATTTTATAAGTTTATGAATACAAAAGTAATTAAATATTTTCTGTAAATACTATACAGGGTGATTCTAAATTTTTTTACAAAAAAAGAAGTGTGATAGTACACTTCAAGACAAACAATATGAAATTGGAAACCAAGGGTCCCAAATGACTTCCGAAGGAGTTATTTAAGTTTAGGATCCAAAATTTCAAATAATCATAAATAAAGGAAAAATTCGTCGATTATTTTGAGGTTTTCATTAAAACTATTATTTATGTGAGTAGTGTCTTGAAAATAAGTTATAAATATAAATTTCAAAAAAATGCCGATAGAGGACGCTTTAGATTTTAGAGTAACGAACAACCACTATTTTTTGCCATTATTTTTTGCATCTCATTAAATGTTTTCGGAAGCTTTGACTTAAACATAAATTTTAAGATCAAAATCTGAATAGTTGGGAGTGGTTAAGTAGCACAAACTGAAATGTATTCAGAGGGTTTAAATTTCAAATGACTATAAAAAAACGAAAAAAATGGTCGATTGATATGCGATTTTTGCTAAAAACTACTCTTTAAATCAGTTTTTTTCCTGAAAATTTCTGTACATTATCTAAAACGAAGCGTCATTCGACGTAATTTTAAAAACACGCATAGATTTGAATTCTCGTTTTTATTTGAAGAAAACCTCTAGAATTTCAAATAGTTTCAGTCTAAATTGTAATGTATGTGCAATCTGAGGGAAAAAAATAACCCGATCATAAAAATAATAATCGCAAATCAATGGCGATAGTGTCTGATCCTTCACAGATTATATTTTATACCGGTATCATTAATTTCTAGGTTTGGCACAAACATTCAAACATTTTTTAAAATCCTATATTGTCTTTGAAAATTACTTTTTCAATGTAATTATAGTAAATATAAAATTGCTTTTAAAATTAATACTTGCAAATTAAAGGTGACTGATATATATTTTTTTCAATATAGGCATTCTATGATGCTGCCACTGCCAGCACATCGGTGGTAAATCATTAGATAAGAATATTAAATTTACTTTGTGATTAATTGTAAATGCATTCTACGAAGTGTTTAAAAAAATTAAAACTTCAAATGAAATCTAAAATGAGCGTTTAAACTGAGGATGAAAGCTTAATAATGCTTTTTAAATTATAATTTTATTTAGAATTAATTTTAAATATTTACAATTTTTTAAATTGTAACTTATTTTAATGCAGTATAAAAATGGATTTTAGTAAAATAGTAGATTAATTAGTGATTTTTGAATTATTCCTACATTAAAATCCCTTGTGATAAAAATTAAACTTATAAATATTACTTTGCATATTTAAAGCAAAGACGCACGAATTGTTAATATCTCTCTATTCTATAAAAAGTAACTAATAATGTCTCCGCCACTATCAATACATATTTTGTGACCTAGGGTACTTCTTCGTTAATATTAAGAAAACTACTGCACACAAAAATATGAAAATTGTTGGTATTATACAGACTCTGATATAATAAACACGCTGATGCAGGCAGTTTTTGAATGGAACATTTATTTTTAGTGATATTTAATGTTAATGTTGGTCAAAATCATGCCATAAAAAAGTTTTATAGAATCAAAAACAATACGCTGGAATTTAAACGTTTTTAGATAATTTTATACATTAGATGTTCCAGGTGTGCAACCTGCATTTATTCACTTATTTATTTTAATTTGGATCATTTTTTGAGGATTTATTTCAATTTTAAATTCAATTTTTCTACATTTTGAGAACCAGTTTTTACATATTTTAGAAAATTTTAGTATTTTAAATTCTTGCCAAACGATCAAAGAATAATATTTTCCTCAAATTTAAAACCAAAAAAAAGTATTTTTACGCGACTACCACAATGGAATAACAAAATATTTCCTTTCTAATAATAAAACATCTTCATGTGGGTGTCACAAAGCGTGTGAAATCTTTGAAATCATAAATGATTTTACTAATATTCGTTACAAGCGTTAAGTAAAAAGAAATTACGCCACATTAAAAATTATCAAGTAATATTGCAAAGCGGTTTTTAAAAAATATACGCGAGACATGTATTACATATTTTTATATGGCTTTTTAATTATTGCTGTGAATTCTATGACGATATAAACGATATTTTCTTTCAATTAACAAAAGAAATTTCACATTAATATTAAAAAGATAAAGAAAAGTTTAGTGGAAATTACATTAAATGCAAACGATACATATAAAATGTTTACTAAAAAAAAATTCTTTTACACCGCCATTCACATAGTACCAGGGAGGTAAATACTCTGTGTATTTCATTGTTTAACTGATCTTGCTTAGTGTAACATGCACATTGTCAATAGATGTTTAACAGCAGCTGATTATACCTTAAAATTTCTCAATAAATGGGAAAAGAATAGAAATTTGTTTATGGAAAACTCATTGCTTAAAGAAAGAAAATAATAATAATTCGCAATCTCTTAAACGTTGATAAAATTAGCGTGTTTATAGAGCTTTTGTTGTCTTAACAGGAGTTAACGAGCGTAGTTTGTAGACGGTAGAGCCCCCAAGTTTTATAAAAATTAAAAAAAAAAAGGATTTTTTCCTCCAATAAATAATTTTACTACCAAATATTTGTCACTAAATTAAAAAAAACAAAAAACAGTACAATTCCTTATATTTACTTATTCTATAAAATAATTTTTCTTAAAAAGATTAATGCATTTCTGAGATAAAAATATGGATTCTAAATTACATATCAAAGACCTGTCTACTGAAAAATTTTCAAGTATGATCCGTGAAGTTCTTTACTTTTAAAAGTAGTCAAAGTTTTGATGGTATGATATATTTTGTTCATTTATTAGAGCTTTAGAAAGTACAAATATCATGTTTTCTAAATATGGATGCATTAATCATCTATTAAGTGACAAGTTAATTTATTAGAAGCTGAACTTTAGTAAATATTTACCTTTACAAAAGATGATAAATGCACCATTTATAATCTGTATTTACGAATGTGAAACATGTTTTCCATGTAAGTTTATTTCTTAATAAATAGTATTTCTAATTCATTTACCTCCTACTTTATTATATGAGCGAATTGTGCTATATCAGTAGAGGTTTATTATTCTTTTTTAATTCAATTCAATTTTATATTAAATTTAAAACAATTTACTTTATTTATTTATTGCGATTAAAAAAATAAAACAATAAAATATTTGATAAAAAAGGTGAATCTTTCTAAAACAGTAGAAAACACAAAACTTATTTACGAAATTTTCTTTTCATTCTATTATAGTCACCTTCGTTTAATCCGAATAAGAACGCTCAAATCCATCGATACTCTTTTTCATTACTTTCGTTGTGTACTTCACAGAAATGGTGATTCAATATATTTTTTTACATATTTTTTTTATTTTTTATTTATTTATTTGTTTATTTGGATAGCTTACCTACTAAATTGAGTATTAGTATATAAGCGTACATCAATGGAAGAAGAATTAAAAAAAGAACTCAGCAATATTATAAGTGTACGGTTAAATACAGATTGCTGAATTATTGATATTTCATAAATAATTAAAGATAAATAATCACAAAGCGGTCTTAAAACTCGGTTAGGTTAGCATAAATTAATTTTTCTTCAAATTAACCTTAGCTATTTTCCCCTAACTCTTAGAGTAACATGCTGGTGTTTTTATATTTTGTAATGACTGAATTTGTAATAATTATTTTAATTTTTATTTTTAATTTGAAAGACTTTAAATAAAAAAATCTACATTTATTGATAAAGCCTGCACTTGATTAACAAATATACCGAATGAAAAACGAACACGATATGAATTGATTATAAAAAAAGTACTATTTTGACGTGCGTGGATAATAAAAATATGTTGATGTTACGAATCCAGAAAATAGAATTTTCCGATCTCACCACGCTGACCTAAACCAAAGATTATATAACAGAAAAAAATACATTGGTTTAAGGGTACTCTGTATCTGTATTCTGCAAAAGTACTATTGTGACGTGCATGGATAATAAAAATGTACTGATGTTACGAATCTAGAAATAGAAAATTCCGATGTCACGACACTGCCTTAAACCCGGGTTTATATAAATGAAAAAATACATCGATTTAAAGAGACAAAGTACCCTTCATTATGCAAAAGATGACAAAAATATAAATTTTATAATTCTTTCCTTAAATTATACATCGTTTATCCCAGGTATTTTCCGATGAATTTTTGTAAGGATCCGAGTATTTTAAATGCAATTGAAAGAGATTTTATTAAATTGCTGACCTTTTAAATGACACAATCCATTTCATTTGATAAGGCATTTTTACAGTTTTTGTTTTATCATACCCATATAAAATGTATTCGCATTCATTTTCACATAAAAATGTAAAATAAATATCAATTTTTATTGTATTTTTTTATGTATTTGAACATTTATTTTAATTTTTTTCTTAAACTTAAAACTAACTCAAACTAAAACTTTCAAAACTTATGATAAATACGATACTTAAATCTATACAGCACAGAAAATATACAGCTTCTACAAATAATTAAAAAATTAATTAGCTCAAAATATTGAAAATGAATACGAAAAAATACATTTAAAATTTTATTAAAATAAAAACTAAATAAATTTTTCGAATTTTGACAAGAAAATGTAACAAGACTATAACAGACTCATTTTTCATTATTCTTATTATAATAACAAAACTGCATGTTAAAATACTTAAATAAAAAACAAGTTTCAAGGGTATCGAGTTTCCTTATACAGAAAAAATAGATCGATACTGTATAAAATCATTCCAAATACGAATTTACACAGTTTGCGGGTGTTTGGTTTAAATGATCAAATTTAACCAATGAATATATTTTTTAAGTCAATGAAAAATAGAAAAAATTAAATGACATTGAAAGCCTTTTAAATAATCAATTAAACATTGTGTTTTTGTGGCAGAGTTTTTTCTTGTGATGGAATATACGTAGTCTTCTTTAATGGTAGCAGGATTAGCACTGCAATTAAAATCATAATTAAAATCATGCATATTTTAATGTACAAGAAGATGGAAACAGAAAGGATTTGCATTTTATTTCCATGGTATTTATTGTGAAAGCTTGTTAATGTTAAGATATGACTGGAGATAAAATTAAATTGCGAGAAGCATAAGATTAACAGGTATTTTGTAAGATTAACAGGTATAAAATTCTTCCAAAAGATTTCTTTTTTATCCAACAACAAATTCAAGCATTTAATGCAGATTTTTTTTATCTTCAAAATATTAATAGCTACTTTTTTTGTCAAGATTCAGATACATGTCATAATTCTTTTCTACCCATATACAATTTCTAGATTATCATGCCCCATATGCAATATTGCATGTTATTATTCCAAAATTTATTTAAATTGGAATTCTGTTGAAACACCCAAATAAACTTAAAGAACACTATTAGGTAGATTTCGTATGAAATACTACCTATTGCATTCTCTCCCATGTTGGAATTTCTGAAAAAATTTTTGCAGATCTATACCGATCATGACTCCTAGACCCCAAAACTACCATCAGTAAAAACGTTTATGTATCTATCTACCTATCTAACTATCTATCTATCGGTGTATATCACTTTCTTCTGGACACGATAACTTCCATAATTATGCTCAGATCTTCTTCAAACTTTCACATAAAATCAAGAGGCATAAAATCTCGATCGAGTTCGTTAAAGGGCAAAATCGGACTAAGGGAGAAATAGGAAGGGTTTTTGTGAAAATCGAAAACACGCCACAGTTCTGTTGTGTAACTCGAATCGCTTGCCTAAATTTCTTGTTATGCTTTTTCATAGCAACTTAGGCAAATATGTTAAAAGTTAGGTTGTTACGATTTTTCGTATTTTTAAAAAAACTTGTATGAATTTTTCCCAAACATAAAATAATTAATTTAAGAAAAAATGTAGAAAATGCCTTCATAAAAATTAACTTCCTAAAATAAATTTTAAAAATAAATCAATCTAAAACTTATTACTTGTTCACGCTACTTCACATTACTCGGGACAGTGAAAAGCTTTCCTCATTCTTCGGGATGATTCCAATCGATTGTATAGCTCATAGCAAATCATAACAGCATAAAAAACATGGAAACATAAGGCACTTTTATGCAACGAAAGTTCTAATAATGTTCGCAAAAATCTTCCTGCAAGTTGATTTATTTATATAACTATACTAATATATATTTTTTTAATTTAAGCACTCCCCTAAAACTTCAAAAACGTCTCCAATCAGTAATTGTCCACAATACAAATCTCTGTGACTCCACAATCTATAGATGTGTTTCTCTATTAACGTCTCTCAGTAATGTTATCGAACTTGTAATTAAATTACACTTACAAGCTGCATTCAACGAATCAGTATTCAGAAATGTCGCTTTCTTTCAAAGCACTTAATACAACACCATTTTCTCCATGTAAAATTTCTTATCAATGTGAGCATGTCAACACTTACTTGGAATTTTGTACTTATATTTTTATAAATTTTGTGCGTTAAAATTAATGATGCGTAAAATGACAAGTACATATTTTCCTCCCAAAAAATCTGTACAAACAGAATCTTTATTGATAGCACTCCATAGCTTTATCAAACGATGAAAAGTAAGTACCTCGGGGTTATTATTCACCTTTCATTAACTTGTAATGGTTGCATTCGTTTCATCAGTGTCTGTAAGAGTGAAAGTAAACTTCACTTAATATTAAAAAAATACGTGTGGCACTCGGGGACTACCGCGGTAAAGCTATTGCATAGCATTTTTTATTAACCTATGCAAAAATACCACGTCAATGTCTGCCGAAGTCTACCGAAGGATACCGTGCTGAAACGACGTTAGCCGGAGTGTTAGGATTTTTTCTCGTTACGGAATTTCTAGATTCGCTCGCCGCGCTCAAAGCCAGCGATAAAAGCTATGCAATAGCTTAAAAAATTACCAAAAAAAATTTTGTCGTGCTACGAAAATTAGATCGCGAGTTATAAGCATTTTAAATTTTTCGACCCTCACCGTGGGGGGTCTCCTGTCACCAAAAATTAACGCTGTCTCATACTAAATTACCAAACAAAATTTGGCCGCGCTACGAAACTATGATCGCGAGTTATAAGCATTTTAAATTTTTCGACCCTCACCATGAGGGGTCTCCTGTCACCAAAAATTAACACTGCCTCATAATAAATTAACAAACAAAATTTGGCCGTGCTACACAAATTAGATCGCGAGTTATAAGCATTTTAAATTTTTCGACCCTCACCATGAGGGGTCTCCTGTCACCAAAAATTAACACTGCCTCATAATAAATTAACAAACAAAATTTGGCCGTGCTACAAAAATTAGATCGCGAGTTATAAGCATTTTAAATTTTTCGACCCTCACCGTGGGGGGGGGGGTTCTTCTGTCACCAAAAATTAACCTTCTTGTAATAAATTACCAAACAAAATTTCGCGGTGCTACAAAAATTAGATCGCGAGTTATAAGCATTTTAAATTTTTCGACCCTCACCATGGGGGGTCTCCTGTCACCAAAAATTAACACTGCCTCATAATGAATTAACAAACAAAATTTGGCCGTGCTACAAAAATTAGATCGCCAGTTATAAGCATTTTAAATTTTTCGACCCTCACCGTGGGGGGGGGGTCTTCTGTCACCAAAAATTAACAGTCTTGTAATAAATTACCAAACAAAATTTGGCCGTGCTACGAAAATTAGATCGCGAGTTATAAGCATTTTAAATTTTTCGACCCTCACCAAGGGGGTCTCCTGTCACCAAAAATTAACACTGCCTCATAATGAATTAACAAACAAAATTTGGCTGTGCTACAAAAATTAGATCGCGAGTTATAAGCATTTTAAATTTTTCGACCCTCACGGTGGAGGGTCTCCTGTCACCAAAAATTAACACTGTCTCATAATAAATTACCAAACAAAATTTGGCCGCGCTACGAATATTAGATCGTGAGTTATAAGCATTTTTAATTTTTCGATCCTCACCGTGTGGTGTGCTCCCGTCACCAAAAAGTAACATATCATAATAAATTACCAAACAAAATTTGGCCGCGCTGCGAAAATTAGATCGCGAGTTATAAGCATTTTAAATTTTTCAACCCTCACCATGGGGGTCTCCTGTCACCAAAAATTAACACTCCCTCATTATAAATTAACAAACAAAATTTGGCCGTGCTACAAAAATTAGATCGCGAGTTATAAGCAATTTAAATTTTTTTACCCTCATATTGGGGGGGTCTCCTGTCACCAAAAATTAACACTGAATCATAATAAATTACCAAGCAATATTTGGCCGCGCTACAAAAATTGGATCGCGAGTTATAAGCATTTTAAATTTTTCGACCCTCACAATGGGGGTTTCCTGTCACCAAAAATTAACAATGTCTCATAATAAATTACCAAACAATATTTGGCCGCGCTACGAAAAGTAGATCGCGAGTTATAAGCATTTTAAATTTTCGACCCTCACGGTGGGGGGGTCTCCTGTCACCAAGAATTAACACTGTCTCATAATAAATTACCAAACAAAATTTGGCCGCGCTACGAATATTAGATCGTGAGTTATAAGCATTTTTAATTTTTCGATCCTCACCGTGTGGTGTGCTCCCGTCACCAAAAAATAAAAAACATATCATAATAAATTACCAAACAAAATTTGGCCGCGCTGCGAAAATTAGATCGCGAGTTATAAGCATTTTAAATTTTTCAACCCTCACCATGGGGGTCTCCTGTCACCAAAAATTAACACTGCCTCATACTAAATTACCAAACAAAATTTGGCCGCGCTACAAAGTTAGATCGCGAGTTATAAGCATTTTAAATTTTTCGACCCTCACCGTGGGGGGTCTCCTCTCACCAAAAATTAACACTCTCTCATAGTAAATTACTAAACAAAATTTTGCTGAGCTACGAAAATTAGATCGCGAGTTATAAGCATTTTAAATTTTTCGACCCTCACTATGGGGGTCTCCTGTCACCAGAAATTAACACTGCCTCATAATAAATTAACAAACAAAATTTGGCCGTGGTACAAAAATTAGATCGCGAGTTATAAGCATCTTAAATTTTTCGACCCTCATCATGGGGGTCTCCTGTCACTAAAAATTAACACTGCCTCATAATAAATTAACAAACAAAATTTGGCCGTGCTACAAAAATTAGATCGCGAGTTATAAGCATTTTAAATTTTTCGACCCTCACCGTGGGGGGGGGGTTCTTCTGTCACCAAAAATTAACCTTCTTGTAATAAATTACCAAACAAAATTTCGCGGTGCTACAAAAATTAGATCGCGAGTTATAAGCATTTTAAATTTTTCGACCCTCACCATGGGGGGTCTCCTGTCACCAAAAATTAACACTGCCTCATAATGAATTAACAAACAAAATTTGGCCGTGCTACAAAAATTAGATCGCCAGTTATAAGCATTTTAAATTTTTCGACCCTCACCGTGGGGGGGGGTCTTCTGTCACCAAAAATTAACAGTCTTGTAATAAATTACATAACAAAATTTGGCCGTGCTACGAAAATTAGATCGCGAGTAATAAGCATTTTAAATTTTTCGACACTCACCAAGGGGGTCTCCTGTCACCAAAAATTAACACTGCCTCGTAATGAATTAACAAACAAAATTTGGCCGTGCTACAAAAATTAGATCGCGAGTTATAAGCATTTTAAATTTTTCGACCCTCACCGTGGGGGGGGGGTCTTCTGTCACCAAAAATTAACAGTCTTGTAATAAATTACCAAACAAAATTTGGCCGTGCTACGAAAATTAGATCGCGAGTTATAAGCATTTTAAATTTTTCGACCCTCACCAAGGGGGTCTCCTGTCACCAAAAATTAACACTGCCTCATAATGAATTAACAAACAAAATTTGGCTGTGCTACAAAAATTAGATCGCAAGTTATAAGCATTTTAAATTTTTCGACCCTCACGGTGGGGGGTCTCCTGTCACCAAAAATTAACACTGTCTCATAATAAATTACCAAACAAAATTTGGCCGCGCTACGAATATTAGATCGTGAGTTATAAGCATTTTTAATTTTTCGATCCTCACCGTGTGGTGTGCTCCAGTCACCAAAAAGTAACATATCATAATAAATTACCAAACAAAATTTGGCCGCGCTGCGAAAATTAGATCGCGAGTTATAAGCATTTTAAATTTTTCAACCCTCACCATGGGGGTCTCCTGTCACCAAAAATTAACACTCCCTCATTATAAATTAACAAACAAAATTTGGCCGTGCTACAAAAATTAGATCGCGAGTTATAAGCAATTTAAATTTTTTTACCCTCATATTGCGGGGGTCTCCTGTCACCAAAAATTAACACTGACTCATAATAAATTACCAAGCAATATTTGGCCGCGCTACAAAAATTGGATCGCGAGTTATAAGCATTTTAAATTTTTCGACCCTCACAATGGGGGTTTCCTGTCACCAAAAATTAACAATGTCTCATAATAAATTACCAAACAATATTTGGCCGCGCTACGAAAAGTAGATCGCGAGTTATAAGCATTTTAAATTTTCGACCCTCACGGTGGGGGGGTCTCCTGTCACCAAGAATTAACACTGTCTCATAATAAATTACCAAACAAAATTTGGCCGCGCTACGAATATTAGATCGTGAGTTATAAGCATTTTTAATTTTTCGATCCTCACCGTGTGGTGTGCTCCCGTCACCAAAAAATAAAAAACATATCATAATAAATTACCAAACAAAATTTGGCCGCGCTGCGAAAATTAGATCGCGAGTTATAAGCATTTTAAATTTTTCAACCCTCACCATGGGGGTCTCCTGGCACCAAAAATTAACACTGCCTCATACTAAATTACCAAACAAAATTTGGCCGCGCTACAAAGTTAGATCGCGAGTTATAAGCATTTTAAATTTTTCGACCCTCACTATGGGGGTCTCCTGTCACCAGAAATTAACACTGCCTCATAATAAATTAACAAACAAAATTTGGCCGTGGTACAAAAATTAGATCGCGAGTTATAAGCATCTTAAATTTTTCGACCCTCATCATGGGGGTCTCCTGTCACTAAAAATTAACACTGCCTCATAATAAATTAACAAACAAAATTTGGCCGTGCTACAAAAATTAGATCGCGAGTTATAAGCATTTTAAATTTTTCGACCCTCACCGTGGGGGGGGGGGGTTCTTCTGTCACCAAAAATTAACCTTCTTGTAATAAATTACCAAACAAAATTTCGCGGTGCTACAAAAATTAGATCGCGAGTTATAAGCATTTTAAATTTTTCGACCCTCACCATGGGGGGTCTCCTGTCACCAAAAATTAACACTGCCTCATAATGAATTAACAAACAAAATTTGGCCGTGCTACAAAAATTAGATCGCCAGTTATAAGCATTTTAAATTTTTCGACCCTCACCGTGGGGGGGGGGGTCTTCTGTCACCAAAAATTAACAGTCTTGTAATAAATTACATAACAAAATTTGGCCGTGCTACGAAAATTAGATCGCGAGTAATAAGCATTTTAAATTTTTCGACACTCACCAAGGGGGTCTCCTGTCACCAAAAATTAACACTGCCTCGTAATGAATTAACAAACAAAATTTGGCCGTGCTACAAAAATTAGATCGCGAGTTATAAGCATTTTAAATTTTTCGACCCTCACCGTGGGGGGGGGGTCTTCTGTCACCAAAAATTAACAGTCTTGTAATAAATTACCAAACAAAATTTGGCCGTGCTACGAAAATTAGATCGCGAGTTATAAGCATTTTAAATTTTTCGACCCTCACCAAGGGGGTCTCCTGTCACCAAAAATTAACACTGCCTCATAATGAATTAACAAACAAAATTTGGCTGTGCTACAAAAATTAGATCGCAAGTTATAAGCATTTTAAATTTTTCGACCCTCACGGTGGGGGGTCTCCTGTCACCAAAAATTAACACTGTCTCATAATAAATTACCAAACAAAATTTGGCTGCGCTACGAATATTAGATCGTGAGTTATAAGCATTTTTAATTTTTCGATCCTCACCGTGTGGTGTGCTCCAGTCACCAAAAAGTAACATATCATAATAAATTACCAAACAAAATTTGGCCGCGCTGCGAAAATTAGATCGCGAGTTATAAGCATTTTAAATTTTTCAACCCTCACCATGGGGGTCTCCTGTCACCAAAAATTAACACTCCCTCATTATAAATTAACAAACAAAATTTGGCCGTGCTACAAAAATTAGATCGCGAGTTATAAGCAATTTAAATATTTTTACCCTCATCTTGGGGGGGTCTCCTGTCACCAAAAATTAACACTGACTCATAATAAATTACCAAGCAAAATTTGGCCGCGCTACAAAAATTAGATCGCGAGTTATAAGCATTTTAAATTTTTCGACCCTCACAATGGGGGTTTCCTGTCACCAAAAATTAACAATGTCTCATAATAAATTACCAAACAATATTTGGCCGCGCTACGAAAAGTAGATCGCGAGTTATAAGCATTTTAAATTTTCGACCCTCACGGTGGGGGGGTCTCCTGTCACCAAGAATTAACACTGTCTCATTAAAAATTACCAAACAAAATTTGGCCACGCTACGAAAATTAGATCGTGAGTTATAAGCATTTTAAATTTCTCGACTCTCACCGTGGGGGGTCTCCTGTCGCCAAAAATTAACACTGTCTCATAATAAATTACCAAACAAAATTTGGCCGCGCTACGAATATTAGATCGTGAGTTATAAGCATTTTTAATTTTTCGATCCTCACCGTGTGGTGTGCTCCAGTCACCAAAAAGTAACATATCATAATAAATTACCAAACAAAATTTGGCCGCGCTGCGAAAATTAGATCGCGAGTTATAAGCATCTTAAATTTTTCGACCCTCACCATGGGGGTCTCCTGTCACTAAAAATTAACACTGCCTCATAATAAATTAACAAACAAAATTTGGCCGTGCTACAAAAATTAGATCGCGAGTTATAAGCATTTTAAATTTTTCGACCCTCACCGTGGGGGGGGGGTCTTCTGTCACCAAAAATTAACCTTCTTGTAATAAATTACCAAACAAAATTTGGCCGTGCTACAAAAATTAAATCGCGAGTTATAAGCATTTTAAATTTTTCGACCCTCACCATTGGGGGTCTCCTGTCACCAAAAATTAACACTGCCTCATAATGAATTAACAAAAAAAATTTGGCCGTGCTACAAAAATTAGATCGCCAGTTATAAGCATTTTAAATTTTTCGACCCTCACCGTGGGGGGGGGGGTCTTCTGTCACCAAAAATTAACAGTCTTGTAATAAATTACAAAACAAAATTTGGCCGTGCTACGAAAATTAGATCGCGAGTAATAAGCATTTTAAATTTTTCGACCCTCACCAAGGGGGTCTCCTGTCACCAAAAATTAACACTGCCTCGTAATGAATTAACAAACAAAATTTGGCCGTGCTACAAAAATTAGATCGCGAGTTACAAAAATTTTAAATTTTTCGACCCTCACGGTGGGGGGTCGCCTGTCACCAAAAATTAACACTGTCTCATAATAAATTACCAAACAAAATTTGGCCGCGCTACGAAAATTAGATCGTGAGTTATAAGCATTTTTAATTTTTCGATCCTCACCGTGTGGGGCGCTCCCGTCACCAAAAAGTAACATTATCATAATAAATTACCAAACAAAATTTGGCCGCGCTGCGAAAATTAGATCGCGAGTTATAAGCATTTTAAATTTTTCAACCCTCACCATGGGGGTCTCCTGTCACCACAAATTAACACTCCCTCATTATAAATTAACAAACAAAATTTGGCCGGGCTACAAAAATTAGATCGCGAGTTACAAGCAATTTAAATTTTTTTACCCTCATCTTGGGGGGTCTCCTGTCACCAAAAATTAACACTGACTCATAATAAATTACCAAGCAAAATTTGGCCGCGCTACAAAAATTAGATCGCGAGTTATAAGCATTTTAAATTTTTCGACCCTCACAATGGGGGTTTCCTGTCACCAAAAATTAACAATGTCTCATAATAAATTACCAAACAATATTTGGCCGCGCTACGAAAAGTAGATCGCGAGTTATAAGCATTTTAAATTTTCGACCCTCACGGTGGGGGGTCTCCTGTCACCAATAATTAACACTGTCTCATTAAAAATTACCAAATAAAATTCGGCCGCGCTACGAAAATTAGATCGCGAGTTATAAACATTTTTAATTTTTCAACACTCATCGTGTGCGGGTCTCCTGTCACCAAAAATTAACAGTCTCATAATAAATTACCAAACAAAATTTGGCCGCGCTACGAAAATTAGATCGTGATTTATAAGCATTTTAAATTTTTCGACCCTCACCGTGGGGGGTCTCCTGTCGCCAAAAATTAACACTGCCTCATACTAAATTACCAAACAAAATTTGGCCGCGCTACAAAGTTAGGTCGCGAGTTATAAGCATTTTTAATTTTTCAACACTCATCGTGTGGGGGTCTCCTGTCACCAAAAATTAACAGTCTCATAATAAATTACCAAACAAAATTTGGCCGCGCTACAAAAATTAGATCGTGATTTATAAGCATTTTAAATTTTTCGACCCTCACCGTGGGGGGTCTCCTGTGACCAAAAATTAACACTCTCTCATAATAAATTACCAAACAAAATTTTGCTAAGCTACGAAAATTAGATCGCGAGTTATAAGCAATTTAAATTTTTCGACCCTCACCGTGGGGGGGGGGGTCTTCTGTGACCAAAAATTAACCTTCTTGTAATAAATTACCAAACAAAATTTGGCCGTGCTACAAAAATTAGATCGCGAGTTATAAGCATTTTAAATTTTTCGACCCTCACCATGGGGGTCTCCTGTCACCAAAAATTAACACTGCCTCATAATGAATTAACAAACAAAATTTGGCCGTGCTACAAAAATTAGATCGCCAGTTATAAGCATTTTAAATTTTTCGACCCTCACCGTGGGGGGGGTCTTCTGTCACCAAAAATTAACAGTCTTGTAATAAATTACCAAACAAAATTTGGCCGTGCTACGAAAATTAGATCGCGAGTTATAAGCATTTTAAATTTTTCGACCCTCACCAAGGGGGTCTCCTGTCACCAAAAATTAACACTGCCTCGTAATGAATTAACAAACAAAATTTGGCCGTGCTACAAAAATTAGATCGCGAGTTATAAGCATTTTAAATTTTTCGACCCTCACGGTGGGGGGTCGCCTGTCACCAAAAATTAACACTGTCTCATAATATATTACCAAACAAAATTTGGCCGCGCTACGAAAATTAGATCGTGAGTTATAAGCTTTTTTAATTTTTCGATCCACATCGTGTGGGGCGCTCCCGTCACCAAAAAGTAACATTATCATAATAAATTACCAAACAAAATTTGGCCGCGCTGCGAAAATTAGATCGCGAGTTATAAGCATTTTAAGTTTTTCAACCCTCACCATGGGGGTCTCCTGTCACCAAAAATTAACACTCCCTCATTATAAATTAACAAACAAAATTTGGCCGTGCTACAAAAATTAGATCGCGAGTTACAAGCAATTTAAATTTTTTGACCCTCATCTTGGGGGGTCTCCTGTCACCAAAAATTAACACTGACTCATAATAAATTACCAAGCAAAATTTGGCCGCGCTACAAAAATTAGATCGCGAGTTATAAGCATTTTAAATTTTTCGACCCTCACAATGGGGGTTTCCTGTCACCAAAAATTAACAATGTCTCATAATAAATTACCAAACAATATTTGACAGTGCTACGAAAAATAGATCGCGAGTTATAAGCATTTTAAATTTTCGACCCTCACGGTGGGGGGTCTCCTGTCACCAATAATTAACACTGTCTCATTAAAAATTACGAAACAAAATTTGGCCGCGCTACGAAAATTAGATCGCGAGTTATAAACATTTTTAATTTTTCAACCCTGATCGTGTGGGGGTCTCCTGTCACCAAAAATTAACAGTCTCATAATAAATTACCAAACAAAATTTGGCCGCGCTACGAAAATTAGATCGTGATTTATAAGCATTTTAAATTTTTCGACCCTCACCGTGGGGGGTCTCCTGTCGCCAAAAATTAACACTGCCTCATACCAAATTACCAAACAAAATTTGGCTGCGCTACAAAGTTAGATCGCGAGTTATAAGCATTTTAAATTTTTCGACCCTCACCGTGGGGGGTCTCCTGTGACCAAAAATTAACACTCTCTCATAATAAATTACCAAACATAATTTTGCTAAGCTACGAAAATTAGATCGCGAGTTATAAGCATTTTAAATTTTTCGACCCTCACTATGGGGGTCTCCTGTCACCAAAAATTAACACTGCCTCATAATAAATTAACAAACAAAATTTGGCCGCGCTACGAAACTTAGATCGCGAGTTATAAGCATTTTAAAATTTTCGACCCTCACCATGGGGGGTCTCCTGTCACCAAAAATTAACAATGTATCATAACAAATTACCAAACAAAATTTGGCCGCGCTCTGAAAATTAGATCTTAAGAAACATAAGTTTGAGACTTGATATCCTAATATCTGAAAAATACCGCGTTAGTGTCTGCCGAAGTCTACCGAAGGATACCGTACCGAAGTTTGCCGAGCTGAAACGACGTTAGCCGAGTATTAGGTTTTTTCGTTACGGATGTGTTAGGATTTTTCGCGTTACGGAATTTTTGGATTCGGTCGCCGCGCTCAAAGCCCGTGATAAAAGCTATGCAATAGCTTAAAACTTCTGATTTAGAGAAAAAAAAATTTATAATCACAATTTTCTATATATAATTCCTTATGTCTATCAGGCCTGAGGTTTTACCTCTAAATCTTCAATGTATAATGTAGCCTCCTTCACAAGAAAGTTCTTAGAACTATCTGCAGTGTTTATCATTACTTACAAAACTTAATCTAAGGTGTTAACAGATCCCAGTTACATGCTGCATTTCATTGAACAATACTATTATTGCCCATCAATTCGCCTTAAAAGAAAACCTCTTAAACACTTGTTAATTCAAACCGTGGAATTAATTGATGTGAAATTTAACATAAACATGCCGACACTTGCATGCACTGATGTATAGTATAAAGCATTCAAAGTAACAAAAGTAAAAATTCTTTTGGATACTAAAAAAACTAATTTATCCTAACAAAATCTTCAACAATAACACTACAATAGCTTGGTCAAATAATGCAAGGTAATATGGGGTTATTCTTAATTAAACACTAACTTGTATAATGGCATATATCTATCAGGGTGAAAGTCACCAAAGTTAAAAAGTAAAATTCATCTTATCTATAACAAATAAAATTTTTTTAATTAATGTGTTCAAAGTCATTACTCATAAAACCTCTAAGGTTAATTATAACTACTTAGACAGCAAAGCTCTCAGAATTTTCGCAGAACGTACTGTTACCCAAATAATGAAACAATTAGAAAATACTTTAATACATCTATTTTTAAAAAATACTGTTATGACCGTGCGATTTATATATATTTTTTTTGTCAAAACGCTCAAACACAACAACAGTTGTTTCATGTTGTAGAAATTTTTCAGTGAGAAAATCAACATGAACATATCGACGCATGGTCAGACTGGTGTAAAATGCAGTGCATTAAATGTAACAAAACTGAAATTTCTGTTGGATACTTTAAAAAAAACTAAACAAAACAAAACCCCACTGTCAGATAATGATAAGCTTATACCTTTATTCGAGCCATCACATCGGGGAGAGATAAACAGTAGGGTGGGTCGAAAAAATCGAATTTTTTCAAATCCACTATTAATAGTGCGGAAAAGCTGCCTTTTGTAATAAGAAGGATAATGCAAATTTTTGTTTTTGAAATCAGTTAATATTTTTAGGTCGCGCATCGCATTTAAAGCACCAAAAATGACATTTTTTGAAAATAATGTTGAAAATTTTAAAAATTTCGAACCTACTTCTAGTAGTGCAGAGAATTTCCTTTATCTCTAAAAAGATATTTTTTTTAAAATCGGTTAATATTTTTATGTCGCCCATCGCACTTGATGTTCGGAAAATTTGATCAAAAATGACATTTTTTGGAATTAATGAGGAAAATTTAAAAAATTTCGAACTTGCTTGTAATAGTACGCTAAAATAACCTTTTATAATTAAAAAAACTTAAAAAAAATCTTTTAAGTCACGCATCGTACCTGCAATTTGGAAAATACGATCAAAATTGACTTAGGCTGATTACAAAAACAACTGATAAACCGAACTTTTTACTATTCCACTTGCTCAGTGTGCAGATAAGCTGTGAACACAGGTGGTTTTCAGGCTTGTAATGTGATTACCACAAACAGTTACATTATATCAAAAGCAAATCAATGTAAAACTCTGTCAAAGATCACAATGCGAAGGGCATATTTCTTTAATTCAAGATCCGGACTCAAACTTGGTTATGTAACGTCTATGAATAGAACCGGAAAAAATATTTGTGAAAGTTTCTTTTTATATCTGTCTCAGAAGAATATCTCCTTAGATCACCTCTATCAACACCGGATTGAAAAAATGGGTTATTCAAAACTTGGAAATGAAGATAGGCAGGCCCTTGTAGTGCTGCATTTACCTTTTGCAGTTCATCGAATTGCCTTTTAAGCACTTGTTTCAAAGTATTGATGATAAAAGCAAAAGGCCAGTATTATTTTCTTGTCCTATAGGCAAGCAACTAACTGCTTGCGAAAGATTACCTGTCATCAAGTTTGAATCAATCAATTGCTCTAGCCCAATAGTGACTTTTGAAAACCCAAATGACCTTAGTAAAGATAAAAAGTATATTTTTGAAATAACAAATGCTGTGCGATCGGGCTTCTGACCGGAGGATATTTCTGTCTGAGATTCAGGGCCCATTTCTCATTCCCGATGGCTAACAATCGCCAATAGAATTCTCAGACAATGTATATCCACAGAAAACCCTAGGACTGAAATGTAGAAGTTAGTTTTCATCATAAAAACGTATGTGCCAGAATGGTTTGAAATTAAGAAGAATAATTCTACTATATATGGATCAAAGCATGTGCAGAAGATAACAACAACATCGCGCTACCTATCAAAAAGTCTGCAGGAAGTTATAGATCCTGGTATTGAACACAACGCTTACTTTGCTTATCCAGAAAACCTAGTATTGTCAATGATTACAGATGAGAGGGAATATGTGCGAGAAATAGGATTACGACAAGTTTTGAAAGCAATGAATCTGGTGACAGAACAAGTGGCGACTGTAAGAGATTTTGTGATACCCAAGTTAAATTATGGTGCCCTGGATTATTGAACTATTTGATTGGTCGACGTGCAAAGTTAATTCACCACCTATATTAAACAGAATCAGCCCAGAGAGAATTTTCTCTTTTATTGAATCGCCATCTATCTCAGAAATTGTTACACGTTTATTACACGTAAGTTTATAACCAATTTTATATGTTTATTTAAATACGTAATTTTACGTTTCTATGCGTATAATGGAATATTTTTATGTTATTAGAAATAGATCAGAAAAGAAGAAGATTTTTCATCTTTTATATGAAACATTGTCAATTTTCATAAAATTTCGCTAACTGAAATAGACTTAAAGGTATTAACAGATTTAAAAAAGAAAAAAAAGTTACTTTTTAAATTGTAAAAGGTTACTTTAGCGTACTATTACAAGCAAGTTCGATTTTTGTTTTTTAATTTTCCTCATTAATTCCAAAAAATTTCATTTTTGTTTAAATTTTCCGAACTTCATGTGCGATGGGCGATCTACAAAAATTGACCTATTTCAAAAAAAAAAAAAAAAAAAAAGCGTTATCTTTTTAGATATAAAATGAAACTTTTCCACACTTATAGAAGTAGATTCGAAATTTTTTTTTTTAATTTTCATCATCAATTTCAAAAAATGTCATTTTTAGTCAAATCTTCCGAACTTCAAGTGCGATGCGCGACCTAAAAATATTAACCGATTTTTTTTTGTTGTTAAATTTCTAATTACAAAAGCAACTTTTCCGCACTATTAATAGGAGATTTGAGAAAATCCGATTTTTTCGACCCACCCTAATACACAGAGAGGAGATGGAGACCAGCGTCTCCAAAACAGAGTTGAAGTTTACTAGACGGTAACAAAACGCGAAGTGTCGTATTTCAGAGATGAAACACACTTGTACAATGTCTTTAACATACAAATATTTTGCGCCATGCACAAGGGATTCAAGAGCGTTGGCTGCTAAAAAGTTAACCTTTCGCCGGGTGCGCAAATTTTCATCACATGAGCGGGAACGAATTGTAGATTGTACATCAGGCAAAACCAATCAATCAGATTGGGGAGATATACGCAGACAGGGGATGGAAACCAGCGTCTCCGAAACAGAGTTGAAGTTCACTAAACGGTAACAAAAAGCGAAGTGTCGTATTTCAGAGATGAAACACACCTGTACAATGTCTCCAAAATACAAATATTTTGCGTCATGCACAAGGGATTCAACAAAGCATCAGCTGCTAAAAAGTTCACCTTTCGCCGGGTGCGCAAATTTTCATCACATGAGCGGGAACGAGTTGTAGATTGTACATCAGGCAAAACCAATCAATTACTACTGCTTAATTCTAATTTTAAAAATAATTTAACTTACATATATCATATAAGTTATGTCTGATCACAATTTATAAAAGGATTCCGCAATACACTTATTTTGTCATAATATACTAAAACAGAAGTTTAGATGTGTAAAAAGCTACTTTCTACTATAATTCATAAAGAATAAAAATTAATAATGAATTACTAAACAATAATTAAGTAATTTCGGTTTTACAGAATTAGTCCTACATTTCATCTATATTAGTCGCTACCCATATCAGGCATAATATCTGTTTTTTAAAAGCTGTTAACAGAAAAACCTTGCACCTTGCGCATTTCATGCACTGTTAACAGGGTAAAAAGGACAATTGCAGCTAATTGCGCAATCTGAAATACAAATAAATTTAAGGAACTGGTTAAAGCGTTCCAATAAACGAATACAAACGGTTATTAACACCTACTATTGATTAATTTTTTTTTAATTAAAAAGAATTCGAATGTCGTACTTTTTACAACGGCGCGCCTGCCGGAAGGTTAACCAGATCGAAGCGGTGATCATATTAATTTGAATTGTGCAGGTAAAACACGAGGTTTCCAAAATTTTATAGTTTGCAAAAGATTGCGCTTTTAAGAAGTAATGGGCAAGAGAAATTTCTGGAAAAGAAAAAGGCAGGGTAACCTAAGGAATCGTTAACTGCTAAAACTTCAAGTTGTCACATCGTTTAATCTGTAAAAGGGTACATCAGTATGAAAATTATCTAGTGATTACATGAAACAACGGTCAATTACAAAGTGCAAATGAAACGCAAGTTCTTATGAGAAAACAATTTAGATGTTATTTTTAATCATATCTTGGGGGCACAACCAAATCAGAAAAGCAGATACATTTGTTTTAACTGACACAAGGATTTTGTTTTAACGGCACAATGATTCTAACGGCTGAATAACTGTGAGAAATAATCTCACATTAAATTGGGAAGACAAAAAAATAGACAGAGATTAATTATTAAGGCAGATGAGAACCTAAAAGTTTAAATTAAATGCTTTGGGCAATTTATACAACCAATTTAGTTTTTAAGTATACGTTTAAATTTTAGACTTAAATTTAAAACTGCACAGGAAGAGAATATTACAGATAAATATATAAGGTATTCCAGTAATCACTGGAGTGAAACAGCGGAGGAGGGGAACGAGGGAACAATAAAAATATTTAAAATTTTGAATTTTAATAGAGAAAAAGGGGAAGGGAAACGAAGGAAACAAAACAATATTTAAAATTTTGCATTGAAATATCGGGGGGAAGGGGGCGAGAGAAGAAGACATATATAACGAAATAATCGCTATACCGGGATGAAAAGGTCGCTTTCCTATTCGTTGAATAAAAAATTATCTTACGCTTTATTCATTGGGACTTAAAAGTTAGGTTATTGAATTTACCTTTTACAGTATTTAAGAATCATGAAAATAGAGCAGAAATATAAACAATAAGTCCTACATAATTTGAAACTACTCATTCTTCTTTTATTTTGATAAAAAAGTAAAAATCTAAAATCAATCGTGAAACCTTTGCTTTGGTGATTTATGATCTTTGATAAAAAATAAGGATATAGATAGTGTATGTAATTTTCATTAAAGTAAATTTTAATTAACGATCAGTTAAAATTATCAAACGTAAATTTTTAATATCTTGATAGAATTGTTTTTGTTACATTGAATTGTTTAATTCTAATAACTGAAACTATACAGAATTAATTGTTTAGATTTATGTACAGAAACATGTCTTGGAGGCATATTTGTGATGAATTGTTATTTTAAAGGAGAAGCTTAATGAAATATGTAATAAAATTGTCTATATTCAGTTGATAGTTAATTAATTAACATATAAAATTTCATTTAATATTTCTAATTTCGAATGTTTTAAATAAACATATATATTTTTAATTTGTTGACAAAATCGTATTGTAGTGTTTATTATGTAGCGTTATAAATTCTTTTGTTTTTTAATTTATTTTTAAGTTTTAAGCATTAAGTATTTCAGTTTGTTTTTAAGTATAAAAGTTCCTTTTTTTCAAATGTGCATTAGAAATATATTTACTAAGCACAATTAAAGTACGGGGAAACGAAGATCATGGGACAAAAACACGATATCTAAAAAAAGCATTTTTTTTATTTCGTAATATTTATTTTATTTTGGTGTTTTGTTTAGCATTTCTCCACGATCCTAAATACTAAACTTATTCAAGTAAGAACTTATTCAAGTGAATGGGATGCTAAAGAAAAATGGCCGTTTAAAGCTGGAATGTGGTCCACATAGAAAGAGGACAAAGGGTGTGATAAATACCAAGAATAAAATGTTCAAAACAGTTAATATTCAATTGAAACGTTTCTCAAATTATTATTTTAATGTAAAAAGAAATTTTAACATTTTAAAATGGAAGTAGTAATAGAAATAACTGATTAAAAATTAAAAAATTCTTTTTTTATAACATTTCCTTTTTCAAAAAATAAACTAAAAATAGAAAATCGTGCTTCAGGTATATTAACACGTTAAGTACCACGGTGACTGACACTGAACTGCAGTTTAATCCGCGTGAGTAACTGGTTACTGACAGTGTAAAATATGATATAAAACTAAAAAATATATTATCTTAAGTTTTTATTTAAAAAGTTCACAATTCTGTATTAGGGACCAACAAAGATATATGGGACGAAACCGTGAATCTTAAATAAACATACTTTTTATTCCATCATCTTTATTTTATTTGCGGTGTCTTCTTTAGCCTTTTTCGACGAACTTAGATGAGGAATTAAATTTATTCAAGTAAACTGAGAATGTGAATGAAGTGCCAAAGATAAATGATCATTTAATGCTGGAATGTGGTCAATATGGAAAGAGGACAAAGAGTGTGATAAATAACAAGAATGGAATATCCCAGGCAGTTATATTCAAAGGGAAACATTTCTCAATTTATTATTTTATATGTAAAAAGAATTACGGACTTCGTGAAATGAAGGTAGTTATGGAAAATATATTTTTAATATATTATCTGATTAACAGTTAACAGTTTGTCCATATAAATTTTCCATTTACAAAATAAATAAATAAATAAAATAAAATAAATATGAATTAAAAAATCAAAATCAAAATCAAAATAAAAATATATGCGCCAGGTATATTTAAGATCACCGCATTTCATGCCATCAAAGACTGACCTTACGTTTTCACAATATTATGTTTGTAATTTTCTAAATATTTTCTGTCATTATTTATAACAATAAATTCATTATCACATATTACATATACTGGGCTGCAAAATGATAAGAACGACCATTTAATCGTTCCATAGTTAGAAAGTTAATGTAAGCATAATCTCATTTAAGATTTCTAATTTTGAATGTTTTATATCATAAATATTTATTATTTTAATTTGTTAAGAAAAAGGTATGTATTTTCTATTAAAAAGTTTATTTGTTAATTAATGTGATATTTAATCATGGAGTGTTATTTTTTTAAAAGTTTTAACTTTTAAGTATTTATTTATTTATATATTAAGATTATAAGTTTATTTCTTTATAAGTGCTTTAGAAATATCTTCATAAGACAAAATTAGAATTGGGGTTAAAGTTACATGGGACGAAACCACAATTTCTTAAAATAAACGCATTTTTTATTTCATTAATTGTGTTTTATTGTGGTGTCTTGTTTAGCATTTCTACACGAACTTAGATACGGAATTAAATTTAGTCAAGTAAACTGGAAATGTGAATGAGATGCTGAAGACAAATGGCCCTTTAAAGCTGGAATGTGGTCAACACAGAAAGAAGATAAAGGAGGTGATAAATAAATAGAATGGAATGTCCCAGGCAGTTATATTCAAGATGAATATTTTTCAATTTATTATTAATATGTACAAAGAGATTTTGACTATGTGATATGAAAGTAGTAATGGAAAATTCATTTTAAATTACATTAGTTGATTAATAGTTAACAGTTTTCTTTTAAAAAATTTCATTTGCAAAAAGTAAAATAAAAATAAAAATTCATGCGGCAGGTATATTAAAGACCATGCCATTTAATGCCAGTAAAGACTGATCTTGCGTTTTCGCAGTATTATATTTGTGATTTTCTAAATATTCAATGTCATTATTTGTTAGAAAAAATTAATCATCGCATATTTTATATATGCCCTTCATTTCCAACGGACAAAAATATTAAATGATTTGGATTAAAAATAATTAGAAATATAAATGGAACGGAACGATTTTCCTTTTTTATATTTCTGATTGTGTTCAAAGATGCACATAACAATGAAATATAATTCACTAACTGACGATTTGGTAGCTATTGCGTCTTTACATTACCATGTATATCATAATACAAGTGAGTAAAATTATCGATAAAGCATAGATTATGAAATACTTTCTAACACTTTCTGAAACTTATTATTTAGGAAAACGAGATGCTACAATCCATAACCAAATACATATTCCAGTACTTGGAGCAGCAATATATTTAATAAGTAGATATATAGACTATATACACTGTTAAAAATCTGCTGCATTTTGCTGCAACGCACTCCACCGCTTGTATATAATATCTCTATTCCAACCAATGAGAAAGCTCCATTTCACGGCCAAGTAACCGTTTTCTATACAAGCAGGGGAGTGCGTTGCAGCAAAATGCAGCAGATTTTTAACAGTGTAATAGGAAAATTTAGTATAGTTAGAAAACGCATAAGAAATTATTTTTTTTTCTTTTTAGAATTTATAATAATCGATGTAATAATAGTCGCATGTATAATTCTGCATGCATTTATTAATTCTAGTGGAGATCATTTACTACCTTTATTCCACGCCAGTATTTAGCTAAAATTCAACCCAAAATAAAGTACTTTTAAAACAACTGAAATAACATTTCGAGAAATTATCATCAATAGACGGCCATGTATCGAATTATTTGCGTTGTCCCTTTTATCATTTTATCTATGTTCTAGATACATTTCTTAGAAAACAGAACGCAGTTCAGTGTAGCATTTATCACATTTAAAAACTAACGTTGCGCTCATACTCAATAACCTTTACGAATTCTTTTATGTATATCATCTATATGTATATCAACTGCATCATTTTACACTAATCATTGCCTTATCATTATGTAATATGTAAAATACAGTGAAAATTAAAAACGCATACATTTCCTGCTACCATCGCTAATACACGTTACTTAGGATAGAACGCTCAATTTGAAGTCCCTTGTGTGTTCCGTAAATATTTTCAATTTGTATTATACATGAAATAAAAATCCTCTGCGACGTATATCGATTTCTTTATACATGATATAGTTTGATACACATAAAATACGCTGCAAACAGTTTTCCCCCTATAACATTGTGCAATAGAATTATATTGTAAATTATTCAACGTAAATTATTTCCTGTAAATTAATATTAGCAATTCTTTGCACCGTATATTCTACGGATTGCATATTTAAATGTATTACGTAAATACATATTAATTTTTAATGCTTTCCTATAAAGTTGAAAAGTGTTTATGATTTCGGTTTGTCTTTCCGCACGATAACATCCATAAATATACTCGCATTGCCCTGAATTTTTTAGAAGTTATTTACATATACCTGAGAACGAACATTATTTCAAATGAAGTTTATAGCATGCCTAGTTCATTTACAGATAAAATAAAAAATATTCCTTTTTTTCATTCCGGCCAATGGGTCAAAATCGTTTCAAATGAGTTTTAATGTTGTTACATTTTTTCGAACATAACAGAAAGTTGATATGCCTAACCTTTACGCAGGGGCTCGCTCAGTGTCTACCTGAGAATACATGTAAGCCTGGACAGATGCTGTCACAGCCCCTCCGTAAAGGTTGTAGTGCAAAAAATATGCATTTTGTAGTGTATGCGATATAACGTAAAACATTTGACAGTACCAGTAGATGAATGAGAACAATTCTTTGAACCGCAGACACTACAGTATGCATATTTACCTTACATCCTAAATGATTATCAATTTTAATTATATTTGAAACTTTGTTCAACTTTAAAACGCATATGAAACTTTATTTTTCATTGGAAGTAATGTAACGGAAAACTTTTGAAAGAAAGAAATTAAGCATGCCAGAAACTGCATTTTGAATAGGTTTCATGCAGGCTAAATGTAAATTACTTTTAAAAATATCTGGGCAATCCAAATATATCTACGAAAGTAAGAGTGTGGACTCACAGCCAGGCAATGCGAATTCATAAACAAATTTCAACTTTGTTGAAAAGTGTTAAAAAGTTAATACCACCTTTTTTTCTTAATTCGTCATTAATATGTATAAAAGGCATTTTTATTTAATTGAAGTAAAATAAAAGAATGTTCGGTCCTTCAATGGAAAAATTTGCTTTTTCCAGTTGAAATATATGCATATTTTAAATTCTTCTATTCCACATATTCCATAGATTATCCTGCAGATATGGTTGCATTGGGTTTTTTCGCCATTCCGTGGAAATCTAAAAAGTGATCTGCACGTGACATAAATTCTTATATCCACTACTTATAAGAAATTAAAATACAAACTATATAGAATACCAAGACAAACCCTTAGGTTTTCAAGTTTCGATAGTTTTTTCAATTTTATGATGTAAAAGCATTATGAAAAAGCCGTAATATGTAGAAAAGTTGTCCATCCAATGACAAGGAAGATACTACACATTTAGTATTTCTTTGAAACACTTTGTAGGCTTACACTGATATGTTTCATTATAAACACCCATTGACTTCCACTGTTTTGTAACACAATAAATGCGCTTTACGCAAACACTTTACGTCTTTTTCAAAAACTGGACGCGATGAGAACACAAAAACCGTTAAACCAATCTGGATATAATCTCGAAATAACGTTAATTCAGTTTAATAGAGTTTGGCCAAAATTTAGCTATTTTTATTAAAATTAAATATTATTTAAGCACGCCAAAATGTGTAAAAAGTGGTCGGAAACAGTCCTTTTTAATGAAACGGTTACATTTTTATTGATTTTTAACTTCTTGCACCATCATCAAAATCTTTGTGGCACCAAACAACATTGTAAATAAAATAAAATCTGCAGCTCTACCTATAAATATTTTGTGAAATATATGTATGGTTACTAAAATTTTATCTGTACACTGATAAAAAAATGTGTAAAGCTACAAATTTAGTTTTTATAAAGCTAGGAAAAACTATAATTTTACAAAGGAACCTAATAAAATTACAGTAATTTTATCAATATATTTCGTGTATCCCAAAGTGTCCCGATTCATGCACATAAAAGGTTTTAGGCATCCCACCCCCCCCCCCAAAAAAAAATAACTACAGATTTTTGATATGCGGTTCATGTTTCCATCCTTGCTACTTCAGTTTGAAAGCGACAACATTTATTATAGATTTCAATATTAGATGTTAAAGCAATCTACTAGGATGATTTTTCATTTAAAATACTGGTTGCAGAGATTAAAAAAGTTAGGAACGCTTCAAGTCGTGTAATTTATATAGCAAACTGTATTTTATAAACACGAACTGTACGTTTTTTATTTAAACATCATATTTAACATATTGATTAATATTTATAAATCTTTAGAGATTTTCGAAGACAATAAAATATTTCTATGATATGATGAAGAAGTTTTATCACCTTAAGAGGATTTTTCTTAGATAAAGATATAAATTGTTAAAAGAAAAAAATCAGACACTGCGTAAAAATAGAAGACAGAAACAAATTTGAGGATCCAAATGAAAAACGAGAGGTAAGAAATTGTCATCTCCAAAGATTAATTGATGTGCGTATTTTCATAAGCATATATTTATAACAATTAAACGATTTTGCTATACATAGAAATATAACGTGTGAAATTTTCCAAAGAAAGACATACATTCACAAAACTAAAGCAGGGAGTGGAATTTGTTACAAGTTATAGGTTTTACATTTGTGCTATAAATTTTTACATAAGTTGAAACTAAATATCTCTCTATTACAAAAATTTCTAATTTTTTCTGAGCCTATTTAGATTTTTCTCATATTGACGTATTACGAGTTTAAAATGTATAATGTTTTCATATGTCATGTAATATTTCTCAAAAAGCTACACGATTTTTTTTAATTATGTTTGGAGATAAAAATAAATTGTAACCAATGATACATCAGAAGAGATCGATTTCATGATTTTACATATATATGAAAAAAATTACAGCTCACATAACTAGATAGATTTTGAGTTATATTTAAAACTGTTCTCATTGCAATCTATTTTTAACCGATTATGTAATTTTATAGAAGATCTAAAATTTAAACGATTTCCAAAATAATAAAATTACCAAAAAATAAATTTACCAAAAAATAAATAAATAAATAAATAAATAAATAAATAAATACATATAAATAAATAAAGTAAAGTAAATCAAGTAAGATGTGAAAATTAGGTAAAAGTAAGTTTGACACAGTGTACAGTTTTGCAGGTGGTGTTTTAATCTTTTTTAACATAAAAAATGCATAATTTCCATTTAAGTAGTATGTTTATTATTGCTGTAACAATTTAAAAATTTGTTTGTATGTCTTTTATTTTTATTTTATGTTTTATTGATTTATTTACTAATTTTATTTTATTTATTTTGATTATTTTATTTCATTTTTATTTTTAATTTTTTTGTGGGGTGGGGAAGGGTAGAACATAAAAGATGCAAGAACAAATTCGCAAGTAATCGTTTTTCTAGCGCGAAAATTCATATTAAAGCGAACGATAGCTGCTTTCAATTTCAAAAATCAAAATATCTTCACTGGTCAAATTCTAAAAATCCATTTTCGCAAGTTTAAATATTATTTTTTTAAAAATCATATCTATAAAAGTAATTGTCATAGATACTTTTCCAAGAAAAATGCTTAAATATCAATATTTCAATGTTATATGTAATGTAATTAAAGCGGTGTATTACAATAGTGTATCTTGGCGCAGCATCTCTCAAAAGGGACTTTATGCCAAAAAACCTCAATCAACCAACCATCGGCAACAATAGTGCATCACAGACTCAACAATATGTCTATTTGTTCTAAACTTCAAAAGCTAGATCTATACATAGATCTGTACTACATGTATATTTTAGATGATATATAAACGTTACAAAAAACATTATTTTTGCGCTTTGTGTATCCAAAAAATAATTGCTACGTAAATGTGACATCTACGCACTACATAACATCAATGCACGTTTTAAACAAAAACGAAAAGTATAAAACGAGTATTAAATCGTAGTTTGAAAAAAAAGGATCTAGCGTCTTCTTTATATAAAAAGATATAAAAAGTTAAAGTCTAACTAAAGGTAATTATAATTCTCTTTCCTATAATCTGTAATGTAGTATTAACATTGGTACGTTTTCCGGCTTCAGTCTTTAATTGTTTACTAAGCTACTTTGAATTTTTATAAGAAGGTTTCACTTTAGAGGAAATTGTGGATATTTTTTTAATGTATCCTGAGTGAAGGATCTAGATAATTAAGGTTTCAGTAATACGTATTATCCATATGTATTCATATTCGAACTAGCCATTGCCTATATCATGTTTTTTTCCCTTCCATTATGTTTCGTATTAACCCGTCAGTAGTCGCGTGTCGGTCTTTTCGCCGCCCGTATAACTTATCTTCTCCTAACTTATATCACATTACAAATACAGCGGAGATCTACCATGTAGCTGACTTTGAAGCTTTCTCGAGCACCTTAGTGAAGTAACAGGACACGTCTGTTTTTCTTTCATATAGATTTTTAGAAACAAAGTTGAAATTGTCAAAAAAGTCTGTAAAAGTCCCAATGCGAGTTCATTTTTACTTTTTCCAATTACTCCAGATCTCATGAATAAAATGCATAATTTAAGAAAACTGCAAATTCATATCTTAGTTGTAATGTTATTTTCGTATATTAGGTGAAAAATATTTCTTATTTTACTTATTTGGTATGCGGGGGGCCAGCGGCGAAAAGACCGAGCGCGACTAATGACGTTGTGAAAAAAGTCGCGACTACTCGCGGGTTAAAAGACTTGAATTTTTATAAATACTGATATTTTCTGTAACGGCAGTCATTTTTCATAACGTTAATATTATGTACGGATGTGATAAATTAAAATTAAAATTATAAAGCATAAAATTTGGAAAAAAAAATGTCATACCCTTTATCTCTTCATATTATTTATTTATTTATTTATTATCATAATTATTGTTTTGCTAATCTTAAAAACAGATTTTTTCCTTTATTGTTAAAATTTAAGTTATTTCTCAAATCCAAGAAATATAAGTAACACGAGCGTTATAATTTATCTTTTATGTAATTTTAAACTAAACTACAAGTTAAGCTTAAAAAATGTATTCACTTGGTTCATATAAAATACCAAACTCCAGCAAAAATATAATAAAACAAAGTAATGTTATTTCTTAATTGATCATAGAAAAAACATTATAATTTTATTTTTCAAAGAATAATTCACTTAAAAATAACAAATTATCTCTTATATAATCTATACTCCCAACTACACTAAAAGGTCGATATATTTGCAGGCTTAAGTCTATAGAATAGTGGAATGTTCTCGTAAATATAAATCTCTCAGACATTCCTTTCTTCACCTTTATCATTCTATATTATCCATACAACTGATGACCACATTCTTTGTTTGAAAAATTATTTTTCTCATATATCTATGTTTTAGTACACAAGTTTTATTTAATAAATTTGAGAAAATTTTCATTTCCTTACGAACAGATGCAAATCTTCAAAAAATGTAAAACTTTAACTACACGTAGTTGATATTTTATGAAACATTGTGATAAATAACTATAAAATTGTTGTTATAAAATACAAATAAATATTTATGTTTCTGAAACTTAATGACTATACATATGCAGATTGGTACAAAATCGCAACAATGTGCTTAAAATTCAGCAATTTTTGAACAGAGAGGGCTGTAGATTTTAAATTTGGACTATAAATACATTTAACGAAAAATAACTGTGCATTTATCCGCATATTGGATTTCATTATATTGTAAAATAAGGAAATAAATAAATAAGTAACAGTAACATATAAGAAGTATAAGTGTAACATATAGTATACAAGTAATATTAGTAGTATGTATAGAATATAAGTAAGTATAACGGACAATTAGTTAATAAAAAAATTATTAAATAAGAAAAAAAATAGTCGAAAAATTTGATAAAAATCTTTCTTGAATTTAGCTTTTTTAATGTAAATGAAACAATTTAATTGCAGATAGTAAAATAAATTAACGCTTAGGTCTTATTCTCTTAGTAATATTTTGCTTTAAACTAGTTTAATATTTTCAGATACATTACATGTATACACATTTTTCTTTACCAGAAAGATAATACAAACTGTTTAGAACTCATAAGAACATTACTGTTTTGCTATAAATAAGTATAAGAACTCCTCTTTGAATTTATGTTTTATATTTTATAGAAGCTGTATCTGTAAATGTGCTCATCAAATACAAAGTATCTATTTGAGGTGATATCTTTATTTTCTGTTATCACACAAAAGGCTGTATTTATCGAAAGATCAGCAAAATATGCTTTAAAATGCTATGTACAGAAAATATAGAACTTTTATCAGTCACGTGTTTTTCAACTTATTTTATTTTTAGTTGTATTATACAAAAGGTTTATAAAATATATCGAAATTACTCATTTTGAAAAAATGAAAAAAAAAATATTTTCGATGCACATATGAAAGAAAATGTACAGCTTTTATCGTTCGCATTTTCTCCATCTTATTTTAATTTTTGGTTGCATTATAAAAAAGACGAGATGCATGTTGAGAAGAAAAAGTTGATGAATATTTAAAAATTAAACTAACTTTTTTAGTCCTCATTTATTGACGATTTTTTAACGAGCTATAATTTGCTTTTGTTTAATGTGGCAATATGTCACTTGTATTAGGAGTACATATGCTTACGAAAAGCATGGCGAAAAGTACGACGCATTAAAATATGCTAATTACAAATTGCGCTAATCACGGAATAATTTATTCATTGGTAGTTTTTAAATCATGGCAAGGATGCAGAAGTGCACTGAAATGATGGTTGATATTTTTTTCATTCAATAAATATTTTCACTTATTTTATTCATGTTAAACACTATTATAAAAGCATGAGCTTTGAACAAGTCCCTTTATTGTAACGTTTTTGTTATTATACAGAGTGAGTCATAAATATCGAAACAATAGGCTATCTCCTTAAATATTGCCCCTAGACCCATACTTCCAATTGCAAAGTTTCATCAAAAAAGGTAAATTTTTTCATAAGATAAGTTGCAACTCCATGGGGGGTCTATTTTAAAAAATACGAAAATTAAATTTTTATACGACCCCCAGAGAATAAATCTTCCAATTAGAAAATTTTTCCTTATCCTCTTCTGAATCGAACAAAAAAAAAAATTCATCTCGATATCTGCAAATCCCTGGATGATATTAAAATCCAAAATTTTTCAAAATTCGTGACTTACATCACTTTAGCATACATCTGAGTGCAGCGATATCAGTTCATTTGAATTACAATTTAGGGATCGACCATTAATTTACGCATTGTTAAATGTAGACCCAAGACAATACTTTAATTTTTAAATATAAAATAAAAGCGTATAGCTTTTTGCTTTAAACTTCCTTGACATATGCTAGATGTGTGCAATATCTCGAGCTTGGCGCCAGGCTCGTAATTGGCACGACCCATTGGCCGGACCGTCTTATTAAACACTTATTAAAAGTGTTATTAAATTAAGTGATATTAATTAAACTCTCATTAACCGTGCCTTTAAAACTTATTGCCGCTGGCAATAAGTTTAGTAAAAATAGTAATAGCGATAATGACCCTTATATTAACTGGATCATATGGAATATATTTTAATGTTATTGTACATTTTAATGTTAATGGAAATATATTTTGATAAATTACTTAGAATTTTTTTCAAAAATCTAGTTTGTACTATTCAGCTTATAAATTTATGTGGTTTTAAACATATATTTACTTTTTTCTATCTTTACAAGAGAAAAGTATTGGATTCATGAAAATTTTGAATTCCGGTTTTCGACGGATTCACACGTTTTAGGGCTCAGAGATACCGAAAAACATGTTTTTACAAAATGTCTGTCTGTGAATCACTGCTTCTGTATCTCTGTATATGATATACATTTTGTGAGCGCGCTATCTCAAGAACTAATGCACAAAATTTAATAAAAAATTATATTTACTTAGTTCTTGATATACATTGATGCTGATTAGTTTTTGGTGTGAATCGCTTAACAGGTGACCCTACTGTAAAGGCTTTTGTGCGATTTCCGCGATCGCTGTATCTCCAGAATGCAAGGAATATCATTAATCTTCAGATTCAGTTATTCCTTGACATGAATTGATGTTATTTATATTTTGTTGTATATGGCTCCACGAGAGGCGCTGCAACACTGAATTTGTTACGATTTCTGCAATAGCTCTACTTTAAGAACTAATGCAGGAATTTCCATAAAAAGTCAGATGCAGTTACATCTTGACATGAATTGGTTTTGTTTACGTTTTTGTATCAATCATCTTTCGGATGGCGTTTTCATAATGAATTTTGTGTAGTTTACACGATTTCAGTGATATCTTGTACTAATCCACGGAATTTCGTATCTTTAGAGTCCTCCGATTGCTACATCCGAGTAGTTTATTTATTCCAAACGGCATTAAAAAATATTTATTCGAATGTTAAAGTCGAAGAGTATAACGTTTCTGTTGCGTATTTTTTTTATGCTAAGCTCCCACTAATATTTCATTCTAAGTGTATTTAATTGATCAAGGTTTAATGCGTTCGAACCAAACATCGTTTAAGAAATTCAATTGAATAATTTCAACTTAAAACGTTTAAATGAAATATGCCGAAGACTCATTAAACACCTGTTCTTGTTTTAAAAAGATAACCGATTCGCACTCTCTTAAAACGAAAGAGTGGATTTGGCTGCTCAAGAAAGAGTTCTAATTTATTAGATCGTGAATGAGTTGATTTTTAACCGATTCAGTCATCTTGGTTTGATTTTTTCTCTTTCTAATCCACTCATACAGCTTTAAAACTAAACAACTCAACTCAATAATGAAACAGCTCTTTTTCCGCGCTGATTTTCACCGCTGACTCGTCACGTGACCTTGCAAGATAAGATGGAGACTTCCGGCATTCGCTAAACAATTTGCTGAAAATGCCTTTTTTACGAAGTAAGTAAGTTTTATATAAGTATTTTATTTTAATTATGCTTTCTTTTAATAACTTTCCCTTCTCTTTTTAACAGACTAAAATTCATAACAGTATCATACCTTGAAATTAAAATGTCGTGTCACACGGTAATATTGAGGATGTGTTTAATGCATTTCTATATTAATAATTGGTGTTACAGTGCTGCTACAAAACTTTCGTGCTTTAATAAAATAAATTAGTATATTTAATTAGAGTAAAAATTGTTAATGCAATGTAAATATCTCGTTATTTAATTGCCTTGTATTAAAGTTTTGTAATTATTATATCTTTATTCATAGAAATTTATCAAAACATTGTATTTACGTCTTGTTTGCAGTGTCTTAGTAAAAACGTGCTCCGGATTACATTATACATATTTCTGAGATTTTTTTTTTTTTCATTCTTAATGTTGAACTTGTGTTACTGTTTTGTTTGGCAATGTTTCATACTGTTATTGGGCAAAATTATTGCATGCATGGTTTGTATTATAATAATCTGCTTAATATTTATAAGTTGTTACATAATGCATGCAGAAATAATAGTTTTCTTGTGCCTGCTTCCCAGGTAGCTTTAAATCTAAATGAGAATTTATAAATAAAACGAAAACAGTGGACAAAAGTTTGTCTTTCTATACTGGTAAATGCAAGTATTATTTCCTAAATATTATGCAACGATACCAAAAAGCAAATCCTCTTTCTCTTTAGAAAATACCTTGTAATATCATCCCTTTCCCTTAACATTTTTTATGCATAGCCCAGTGGTAGAATTGATTTTAAAAAAAGTTACTGGTCCCAAAGACCAGTACGCATGAGAATTTACTGGTCAAAAATAGTCATCAGTAACCCGCTACATAAAATTCTATAAAATACTTTTAACCGCCCCTCCCCCCTCTTCACACACACACACTCCTACTAGAATGTAAAATAAACCAAATTTCCTTTGCAGTTATACAAAATTTTTGGCATAATAAAATGGAAAATTACTATTTTATAAAAAAGTATGTAGTATGTAAACTAAAACTATAAAATTGTGTATTTTATTTCCGATCATTTATTTAACAGATAGTAAGGATTAATGCAATATTTTCTTATAATTATTTTTTCAAGTATTATTTTATGGTTTGTATTTGGTACGGTTTTCTCAGGCAGGAAAATTTATTTACTTGTCAGAGATGAAGTGGGTGTGCAGTGGTGTAGCTAGGATGGGTGACATCCCGGGACAGATGTAAAAGGTGTCAAGCCTCCCCCCCCCCCCTCCTCCTCCTCCTTTCCAATCTGTCATATTTTTTCAATCTCAATTCTACATTCTTATAAAAAATAACCTTACCATTCCTTATTTACCTTTTGTCCTTCTGCATAAAAAAAACCGCAGAAGTGAATCATCACTCGACCCATAGTCTGCACAAGTCAATGCCGTGCCTATACGTAGAAGAAAATTCTTTCTTTTAAAGTTTGCTTTTGTTACCCACTCGTTGAATAGGTTGGTTTTTGTTCCCTGGTGCATATCTTATTTAGACACACCGTTCTGTATAAAACTTCACTTTAGCAAAGAAAAGAAAACTAGCTGTATTGCATCATGAGCTAAAAATCTCATTTTATTTCCTAATTAGTCTCCAAAATTTTATAAAATTGTATTTTTTATTTGCAAATAAAGATTTGGTGTCACCCTTTAGAGGATGACACCCGGGTAATTTCCCTAATCAAGAAGAATTTCTTTTACAGCTTGACTAAAATCTTAAAGATCAAGTTGTATGCAGTTCTGTGGCTCCATATTCAAAATCATCATGTATGTTATGACAGATTGTTTTAAAAAATAGGCTTTTTTCTAAAATTAAAATATTTTATACTAAATAATTGATTATTAAAAACCTATTTTATCTTTGAAAAATTCCCAAGTTTTAAAAATTTTCTTTAAAGCATTAGATATGTTCACCAACACTACTAATTTCCATCCTATGAATATAAGCATGACCTGGACCCACTATATTTAATGCTTATTACTGAAATGAAGTGTTAAAAGTAGAAAACATTCATATCCAATAATTTCAAACTCTTAAATTATGTAGAAAAAAGAAAAAATGTCATTAGATTTCTTTAAAAAAACCAATTGGTTTTTTTGAGAAAAAAACCATTTGGTTTAAACCATGGTTAAAACCAATTGGTTTAAACCGTGCCAACCCTGCATACCAATCAAAGAAATTTGCGATCCTTATGTGATGAAATTTTACATTTTCTCACAGTAAATTGACGATTTTTTCCTACGACATAAGCACAAAAATTTCAATTTTTTTCCAGTTGTAAATTGATGAAACTCGCGGGCCACAGGTTGTGCATCCTTATTTTAGTTTATTACTTATTTTAATATTTTATTATATTGTAAGCCTTTACAATAGTTTAGATTTCCTTGTTAGTTACATTCAAATTACTGTTTAAAAAATGTAAAGAAAATAATGACCAGAAATCCGCAAAATTCTAAAATCTGCAAAACCTCTGGTCCCAAGCTGTGCGGATTTGAGGAAGTCTGCTGTAACATCAGTATTACTAGCAAAGTGCCAAATTTTGACCTACTTGTGATATCCTTAAATTTGGCAGCAAAAATAATTTGCCATATATAAAAACAATTTAGTGAAATTTTCTATCTTTTAATGCATTTTTTAAAAATGTACAGTATTGTGCATGTTATATTAATAAAACATGCCTTATTTTTTTTTCATTTATATTTAATAATAATAATCTGGTTTATGTAAGTCTGTAATGTTTCAAACGATTTTTAACCGGCTTCCTGGTATGTTAGAATCATAAAAGTTGTACATAATGTTTTTGATGACAATATAGCATTAATACAGTTGCAATTATTAAATTTAATTCATTTTCATTCAGTTAACTCAATATTAGGTGTCACCCCCACAATTCATTGTGGTGTGTCATCGCTTTATTCTTGTGGCCTATAATCTGATAAAATATATGATTTAGAGGACCCTTGGGGGGAGGAGATTAACCCTTTAAATTTACTTACCCAGTCAAAATATTAAATTCAGTTGGTAAAGATATATCAGCAATTTTTACATTTGTATATATAACATATAAAGCTAGGATTATTTTCAAGATGTAATAATATGCCTTGATTTTATTCACGAGAATAAATTTTGTTTTATTAGCAATGCCAAAAACAAGCTTCTTTGAAGGTTTAAAGGGGGGGGGGGTGAGATCTCTAGCAACCAGGCTGTAGTTTCAATTTATCCACAAAAGATCGCCATGACTAGAACTCACAACCAACTACATCCTGTCGATACTCTACTGAAAGCAAATAGTAGCTGAACAAAATCCATCAGATGTACAGAACTTACGACTAAAATGAACAAAGGAACGAAAAACTGACCAACTGAAAAATTAACCAACCATCAATTTGATCTTCTGCTTATAGGCTGGATCAAGTCTTCCGGAGAGGTCTAATCAGTCAGGATGTCGGACTCAGTCAGGGGTGCCCAGAGAGGGGTTTGATGACGCAAGATGCGTCCTATAACTTAGTTTGGGGGGGGGGGGTAATTTCAGAAAAAGTACATTTTGGGGGGGGGGGGGAGGGGATTTTAAATTCTTAATATTTCTTGTTTTTACTGTTAAAAAAATATCTTTATTTTTAATATCATTTTTAATTTTTTTTAACATTTAATTTCCAGAAAAGTCCCTGTATTTTCTTTCTTTAAATTCTAGATAAGGGCAATAAGAACTCATTCTGCTATACTCAACTCGCTATCTTTGTAAATCTTGATTCTTAAATTTCACTTTTAAATTTTTTCAACATTGAATTTCCAGAAATGTTTCTGTATTTTTTTTCTTTAAATTCTAGATAATGGCAATAAGAACTCATTTCATTAAGCTTAACTCACTGTCTTTTGATGGTGCAGTAGGTTATAAGTAAAATATATTTTACAATTGATATTCTGTTTAGGGGGGGGGGGTCAATGTTAAAGTATGAAGATTTTTTTGGGGGGGAGGGGGTGGTCACCACTGGAGTCAGTAAGCCTCTTAGTGAGATCATCAGCTTGTTCATTTAAGGGGATCCCCCGGTGTCCCAGAACACAGCACAAATGAATTTTAGGGGAGAGACCCGCAATGCCCCGATCTTATGCAACCAATTTAAAAAAAAAATTCTTCCGATTTTGGAGATTACTGCACCTTTTAGTTCACTAAACTGGAAGGTTCATTGTGGGGTTAGATCTAGCTGTGCTGAACTTAGCCTTCGAGTTTTGGACCAGAGTGAGGAAAGAGTTAAAGTTTATCTCCATCAATGAGTGCAGCTTGTTGTTATATCACGGCAGATCAACGGCCAATTATAAAGGGGACGACAAGGAGGAGAGGGGTGGGATTAATAGTGACAGAAATGTCAGTCGGGAAGTGACCGTTGTCAAATAAATCTTCATCCACACGCAGCGTGGATCTTTATAACTAATCTTTTAATTACTAATAATAAACATTTGAAAGTAGTCTGATAAATAAAATATTCTTCTCCATAGCTATCCAAAAAATAAATTTCAAATACTTCTTGAGATTTTGTTTCTTGAATGACAATTTGAAGTCAACATTTTTGGTCATAGATTCAGCAGATAACTAACAGGGGGGGGGGGGAATCACTTATTAAAATGCTCTAAGTAGCATCCAATCTTTGAAAACTCTCTTATTCGACTTCATATTTTGATTTTAATGCTTAAGATAACCTCCCCAATTAAGATTGGGGATTTCTTTTACAGCTTGAAATCTTATGGATTGTGTTATGTTATTGCGTTAAATAATCTGCAGTTTTCAAAAAATTAAGATATTTTCTATTAAATATTGAATATTTTTAATCTATTTTATATTAGATCAATTCACATGTTTGAAGCTTTTTCTAAAGAGAAATAAATATATTCACCAATACAGACTGATTTTAATCCTATACCCAAAAAGTGATCTAAACCTGCTACATCCAATGCTTATTGCTAATATAAAGTGTTAAAAATAGAAGTTATTTATATTCAATAATCTGACATACATAAATTATTAAAAAAAAGAGAAAATGTCATTAGATTTCTTCTGAATTTTTTTTTTTTTTTTTTTTTTTTTTTTTTTTTTTTTAGAAAAATACCAGTTGGTTTAAAACTAAACCGTTGCTTAAACCAAAAGGAGTAAACAGTTGTTTAAACCATAGTTAAAACCAATTGGTTTAAACCGTGCCAACCCTGGTCTAATTGTTGTAGGTTCTATCTTGTATTATATAAATATGCAAATATATAGAAAAACAACTAAAAATCCACAAAAACCTGTATTGGTTGGGTATTTGCCAGCGCTGATACATTTTGAAAGTAGCAACAAAGGTGAATTTTCAACAATATTTTATAATGTTGCTTTAAGAACTTTCATTTTAAATTTGTTTTTAAAATGGTGATTTATTGTATCAGATGTAACACAATGATTTAAACAAGCAGATAAGTGTAATCACACAGGATTTATTTATTCTATTTCCATTTTATTCATGATTGGCTGAATTTTCAGTAGTGTAATATTTATAAAGCTAAAATTTTTAGTGTATGGTTCATTTTATGTTTAGACTATGGATGGGAAATTTTATAAAACATTTAATCTGAAAGCTGCAAAATATTTTAATATGTTCATAATCATTCCTTAACATTATATTTATTGCTATTTAACTTAATTTCAATATTTTCTTTTAACACAGGAAGATGGTGATTTCATGGAGGAGTAAAATTCTACTGTGAGTGAGGAGTCAAATTCAACAATCTTATTTAATCTCAAGGATTTTCAAGAAAGTGTCTATTTTGCCTAAGATTTTAAAAGTTGGACAAACCAGTGGACAGATTACAATATGCTCTTTATGTATTTAATGTTTAATGCAAATGGACTGTTATATTTATAAAGGTCCTGTTAAAGATGTTATTGAAACTTGTTTATCTGATGTTGGAAAGAATTGTTATCAATTAATGTTAGGTTTATTTTGTCCTTGCTAAATAAAATGTTTTTGTTGTTAAATAAAATTAGTTTTTTTTCTTTCTTGCAACATTCTAAATTGCACATTTGACTCTACTTTTGACATAAACTGCTGCAGTCTTATACTTTTATATTTATTTAAAAGTTAGTTGATTTAAGAAACATTGAATAAAATCAAAAATTAAATCAAAAATTCTTTATGAAGAAGAAGTAAGTTATTCTTCAATATAAATTCAAGTTTTAACAAATGTTTTAAATGATATAAAGAATAATTGCACATGGTCAATAAATCCATTTCTCAGTTATTTCTGCATTTAACTTCATACAATAAAATAATTGTCCATAATCAAAATTTTAGCTATACAAGTTTTTTAATGACATTCCTCCACATTTCCCAATTGCAATGTGCTTATATAAATGCTATGGGTAACAATTATTTTATCTAAGATTTCAAAGCCATTTCAGATTTCAAACTAAACAATTAAAATATTTTTTTTAATTTAGTCAGTTTAAGTAATATGATTTTGATTGAGATTTAAATCGAGGAATAATTACAACAAGGTATCATGGGTTGATGTTTATCCATTTAAAATATTTTCAATTTCAATTATTTAAACACTGCACTGGCCATGTGTGGGGGGGGGAATACTTTTTTAAATTTAGGTTTTATGTTTTTTAATACTTTCTTTTTCAAAACTGGGTCTGAAACTCCTATTAATATTTAAAAAAAATAATAATTAACCAAAATTGCAAAAGTAAAAACTAACCCACTTACAGATCATCCTCAAATATTCTATGCCCCCCTCCCCCCCAAAAAAAAGGTAAACATTTTAAAATCCAAACAAGATATTTGAAAATAACTTCTGCATAGGATTATCTAAACTCTTAAGGGGAACAATCCGCTTCTGACATTGTGGTGCTGAAGTTGAGTCGTTGGGCTGATATCAAGTTTATTTTTTCAATATTTTTTTAGTAAGATGCCTAAGATTGGTTTTTTTGATTGAAATCGTAAATTTTTAATAAAAAAATAATTGTTATTTACAATTAAATCAGAAGCTAATGAAAAAATTAAAATTGTATATAAGCATATCTGAAGCTATAAGTATAATTGGAAAATATGTAAACTTGAAATTGCCCAAGAAAAGAAAGGAAAAATCCCATAAGCACCACAGCATCAGAAGCTGATATTCTGTTTAATGTTGTTCGGGTGCTGTTGTACAGTTATGCAAATTTAGGCAGTTTGCATGAATAAGTGTTTTCAAATTTGCAATTTTGAGATCACCAGTATTTTTAATTTAATGAATATATGTACTTTTAAATTTAACAAAAGAAAATTCTGATGTTAAAAATTTCTGATTTGACAGAATAATAAAAAATTCATGTAAGCTCTATTTAATTTTGTATAACGATTCAATTGCCTTTTCCCCTAAATTGACATAGGAAACAGTTTCATTGAATTAGAAAGAAAACAAATGTTTTTATGATTCATTAGAGAACTTTCAGTCATGTAAATTAGAATGTTTTAAGTCTTGTTAATTAAAGACTTAGAAGAAATATTGGAGAATCCATGTTACAGTTTTCCAATCTCTCTCTCTCTCTTTCTCTCTCTCTCTCTCTCTCTCTCTCTATATATATATATATATATATATATATATATATATACCCTTGTAATGTCAATAAACAGAAATTTAAATCCGAAATGAGAATTTAACTGCAACACTTGAAAATGTGGCAATAATTCCATGTTATATTGAATTTCATTGATAAAAATTAATAGAGGATTACTGAATTTAGTTTTAAATGATGTGATTTTATTTAGACGATTTAGAAATCGCTTGAAGATTTTTGTAATTTTAAGCAATTTTGCTTTTCTTAAGAGTGAATTTATTCAATTCTACAAATTGAAGGAGTTTTGGATTAACTCTTAAATGTGTTGATTTTATTCATGTATGAATTGGTTACAAATCGCCTAAGTGCTACTGGATTAAATCAAAAATGACAACATTTCACTCCAACTTGAATTGATAACAAATCGCTCAAGTGCTACTGGATTTGCCTTAAATTATTTCACTTCACTCAAATACGAGTTGGCTGCAGCTAACTCAAGTGCTACTCGATTTAATCCTAAAGACTTCATTTCACTCAAGTATGATTTGGTTACAAATCGCTCAAGTGCTACGAGATTCAGTCTTAAAAGACTTCATTTCCCTCAAGTATGACTTTATTACAAATCACTCAAGTACTACTGGATTTAACCTTTATTGATTTGATTTCACTCAAGTATGAGTAAAAGAGAGATAACTCAATCATGAGTTGATTAAAAACAACTCATTCACTTGAGTTGTTTCAGCTCTTCTTGAGAAGGTTCCTTTCAACATGGGAAAAGAGTGGATTTCAGCTCAACTTGAGTTATTTCAGCTTTTTCGTTTTAAGAGAGCAAGTTAAACAAAATTTAAAATGTATTTGTATTTGAAGTGAAAACTGTATGTTAAACTCTAAAAAATGAAAAAAAAAAAGCGCAGCGGCCTTTGAGTCCGCTTACAGCGGTTAACACGTTGGGGATTGTTTTTTTTATTGTTTTTTTTACGAGGGTGGTTCAATAAGTACCCGTGTTTGAAGACAAAGGACGTTTCTCAGGGAAGTTGCTGTTATCATCGTGTGCTGCCATCTATAAAACGACATCTATAAAAATTTCAGACTGATGATAGGTTAGTTTGGATTTGGCAGCCATTCGAGTAAGACGTGTTTCGTGATTTTCGCTAAGATGGATATCGTTCGGTAATCCGCTTTTTGTTTTTGGATGGGAAAAAATGCGAGGAGATAAAAGCAATGTTGGATGCTGTTTATGGGGACACGTCGCCATCTATGGCCACAGTTAGATATTGGTTCAACGAATTTAAACGTGGGCGAACTTCCGTTTTCGATGATGAGCGACCAGATGTGGTTACCGAGGAAATCATTGAAAAAGTCCATTACATGATTCTCGCTGATCGACGAACGAAGGTGCACGAAGTAGCAGAGGCCGTAGGCGTGTCAACCGGAACGGCAATTCATATTTTGCATGACAAGTTGGGGGTGAAAAAATTTTCGGCCCGATGGGTGCCGCGTTCACGATAACGCACCAGCACATTCATCTGGAGTTGTCGCCGCCAAACTGCATGAATTGCTTTATGAATTGCTGCTGCACCCCCTTATTCACCCGGTCTGGCACCCTGCGACTTTTTCTTGTTCCCTAACATGCAGAAATGGCTCGCGGGAAAAAATTTAGCTCAAACGAGGATGTCAGAGGCGTATTTTGCAGAGTTCGACAAATCCTATTTTTTGGAGGGGTTAGAAAAATGGCCGGAACGTTGGGAGAAGTGTATCTTTCTAAAAGATAATATGTTGGAAAATAAAAAAAAATTGAAAAAAACGGTGTCTTCATTTCTAACACGGGTACTTATTGAACCGCCCTCGTATTCCAACCAATTATCTGCAATAGGAAATCCAGTGTTCGAAAAAAACCACGGAAAACTTCGAACGGTTCGAACCCAATACCTACCGTCTACCAGTTTGGAGGCCCGTAATTAGAGGCATCTTTTACGCATCGTGTAGTGGCAATTTTAAGAAGAAAAATATGAAGTTGACAGGGATAAAACAATGAAAAAAAATGAAGTCGCCGTGATAAAAAAAATTAGTTTAAATAAGCTGACTCATTTAAATAGTAATTAAAGAAGGCGAAAATGGCAAAACTTAAACAAAATCTGAAATCGAAACTACACAAGAAGGAGTTAATCACCTAGACACTTTTAAAAAAGCATTTAAACGTTAGGAGCCAATCTTTGTTTAAAACTAAATGCACTTTTCTTCGTCAGATGTTTTTATTTAAGTATTTCTGATTTTTAAACTTACATCATAAGTCAGTAACCCTTGGTTACGGTAACAATTCAATAGTTTTTTAACACCTCAATTTAAAAAAAAATAAATAAAAATAAAAAATTGCCGAAAGACGTTTTCACCTCAGAAAATTTACTTTTAAAAATATGATTTGTTCACAAAAAATTGCATCTTTTTTTAAATTGCTATTTTAAATACTTTTATTTTTTAAAACCATTATTTAAAATGCTGAATCAAAATTGAAAATTAAACATTTTTATTTAATTAAAAGAAAAAAATTCAACGCGACAAATAATATTTTGAGTTATGACAATTTTAATTTACTCTAATTTTTTTGAAAAAAAAAATTAAGAAGGCTTATGATGTGGTAGTGCTTACAAATTATGTGGTTAACCATCACAAAACATTCAAAATTCAAACACTATAAATAAATAAATAAAATAAATGTTTCCTGGACAATATACAGCAACATTGTTTCTTCAATTACACGCATTTCAATTTGTGTCTGATCCCTTGAAACCTCACGATTTATTAAAATTGTCATAACTCTCTGAGTTTTGGCGATATCAAGATGGAATTTTTTTTGTTCAATTCAGGAATGGATAAGGAAAATTTTTCTAATTGGAAGTTTTATCCTCTGGGGGCCGTATAAAAATTTAATTTTTGTATTTTTTAAAATAGACCCCCCCATGGAGTTGCAAGTTATCTTATCAAAAAATTTACTTTTTTTGGTGAAACTTTGCAATTGGAAGTATGGGTCTAGGGGCAATATTTAAGGAGATAGCCTATTGTTTCGATATTTATGACTCACCCTGTATATTATCACTATACTGTCATTTACAGGGTGTTTGAAAAGATCATGTTTAAAGGGCACGTGTGAGTTTATCAAGTCATGAGGAGTTAGACTGCATAGAAATTTTAGGTCGGATTTGCGGTCATGGCAGTGTGATTGCATGGTGACCGTGATGCTAACAAAAAATAACAGAGAGTGTAAAAATAATTTTATTTTTCAAAAAACTTCATCTAAATACAAAATACAAATGAAAAATATTTCAACTAATAAGAAATCCTCATATGTGCCTCATTAGCCGTGATTTGCACTTCACCTCGGCGTTGCATGAAATTGCAAGCTAGTTTTAACTGACCAGAAGTCTCACCACCACTTCTGTGATCCGTGCAATGAGATCCATAGCCGATGGAATATTTTTCTCGCACACCATATATTTAAGATATCACCAGAGGTTGAAATCTAAATACTTTAGTCCATAGATCATGATGGCCAAAATACAGGTCAAATCTAATGTTTTCATTGGTCAAATGTAATATAATGATTCCATGCATCATGAGTAAAGGAGCACATTTTGAGCTCTTGTTATTAATTGTTACATTTTTCATTTGTATTTTGTATTTCGATTATTTTTTTCTTTGAAAATAAACGGATTTTCGCCCAAATTGTTATCTTTTTTCTGCATCACGGTCACGATGCAATTTTGCTACCGCGATCGTGTTTCCGATTACCCGTTACTACGCATTTATTGATGCTCATAATCTTGAAGATTCACACGTGCTATTTGGACATTAATTTTTGAAACACTCTATAGATATGTATTGAACAGTACAACTGTTCATTTTCAACGTGGAAAATAACATTTTGCATTGGTATAGCAAATACCTGGTCTTTTTGGACATTTAATCTTTCATTTGCTTTAATTTTTTGATGTGAGGTTGTGGTTATTGCTATTTTTGTTTAGATATCTTTTGCTATAGTTTTATGTTAATTTGTGTACGGTGGTTAATCTGTTTAGTATAAAAACACAGTGGAATGTTTGTATTGGCATATCGAGAGCAGAAATCTAGCTTAAAAATTTTTGTGCGTCCAGTCGACTGTTGACTGCTTTTTATAAGAGTAAATTTTTCATATCAATCAATAAACTTTATCGGCAATAACAGGTTGCTAGTCTTAGGGCATTAATGAAATTCAGAGTTGATACTTGTTTTAAGCGATAGCCCTGCTTGATTTGAGAGTTACAAATAATTATTATTTAAAAAACCAGTCTTCTGTATGCAAATGAATTTTAAATTAATAGCCCTGTAACTATTCTGTTATTAAATTCTGAACTAAGGACTGCATTAAAATTCAGCGCAGCATAATATAGCCTAAATTAATGTCTCAAAATCAGTAAGCAAACTATGATGGGTAAGATAAAAATTGACTTGGTAAAGCAACAAGATATTTAAAGAGCTATGTTGAGTGAAAACCTGAGCATCATCTTTAGGAATTTAGGTAAAAAATAATAATAATATTAAATATGGAATGTGCAATAGATTTCTTTATCCTCATGTGCGTTCTATGAGTGTGTGACCCTATGTGCCATAGGTTTTTTCATAAATTTCAGATTTTCCAAAAAAAAAAAAAAAAAATCCAGATTATCCACCAGAAAATCCACTTAAAGGAAATGTTTAGAAAGATAAGAATTTCACTGACAATGGCTAGATGAATATCAGTCAGTGGCATTGTCTGCACAATTGTCTGCACAGGTTTAGATGTTGCACAGAAAGTAACATGGATATAAAGATGTCGAAGTTCACCCATATTTAAATTAATAATTACATAAAATTTGTCTCCATTCTATTTTAAATATTAATTATTTTTAAAAAAGAAAAATCATTGCAATTCATTGTTAAATACTCCCAAAATATTTGAAAACGCATTTATTTATTTATTTTAACGCACTTTTGGTATATTAGATAATCTCGAAATGTTATCTTTTCGTAATTATAACTTACTTCTTCTTTCGTGTCTTCATCTTATTAAACCTGCCGCAATTACCTCGATGACACTAGATAAACTACTTTCAGAAACTTTTATTTGCTCTGCGTGATATTTACAAAGAATTCTTTCTGCATTTTTAGAGTGTTTTGATAATTTTAATTTAATTCCTAGACACAATTCGAAGGAAAGGACTCGTTTATGATATAGAGAATATATATATATTATTGTAATTGATGGAAATGTTTTTAAGAGAATGGTCACGACAATGCAATCAGTAATTTGCATTTCTTGTAAGTGATTTCTGTGAAATTTCATTCGTGATTATTCAGAGTCCTTTTGTGGTCTTTGCTAAATCTCGTGGTAAAATTTGAAGAAAATAACTCCGTAGAAATATACAAAAATAAATAAATTAATATTACATTAAAACTATGTTAAATGATTTAAAGCTAATTGCTCTACGATGAAGCACTTCCATGATTGCATTCTTAAAATTTCCCTGCTTCAATGCGATTTCTGGAAAGTTTTTTTTTTTATATTTAATTTTTTCTATGTTTTAAAACACTATTTAGTTGCTACATAATCAAAAAGAATTCCGGTTCAAAAAATTATTTTCAGACCCTGAAGAATGGTTTTCTAAAAGCGAAATTTTATTAGAAATCTATTTAATTTCCTAAAAGAATATTGAATAAAGATCAAAGATTAAAAGGAAATTATAAAATTAAGTTCCAGATTAAATAATAAAAATAATAATTTTAAAAAATTGAACACACCTGTAACAGAAAAATAATAAAATAAAAGATAAATAAATCTATGTTTTTGAGATTATATACTAAAATACTCGTTCATTGGGAGTTATTACTACTGCACAGGGACTTACGTAGAAAAATTATATTAATTAATAAATGTACACGTCATAATACAAAACATCACTACTACAGTAGTAATAAGTTTATCGTAGGCTTTCTAAGGCCCCACCAGAGGCCGAGAGGTTCTGACCTCAAACTGGTAAACGGTAGGTGCTGGGTTCGAACCCAATCGCGACCGTCGGCCTAACCGTTCGGTGTTTTCCGTGGTTTTCTTAGAACCTTAAGTAAATACGGGTTAGATTCCCTTAGAAAGACCACCATGGAGGGAACCCCACCCCTTAGGTCCTATATCCCACAGCGTAGATAATTGGCCGGCATACAAACAAATTTAGGCTTTCAAAACCTAAGACTATTGACATATAGAGTATGCCTCTCATATTTGCATGCATTTCGATACATTATGTCTCTTGACTTCAAATAATAATGTAGACTACACTGTTGAAAAAAAAATTATTTTTTCTGAATTTCACAGAAAAAATCCTTTTTCGCACCAAAAGGGCATTTTCCGTTACAAATCTGAAAACTCCACGATATTTCCTGAAAAAAACGAAAAGGATGGAAATATAATCAAAAAACGGAGACACTCCGTTTCTCGGAGATCTCCGTGGCCGATTGGTCAAAGCACCACGCCACTAAACGCCTGGGATCGTAGATTGTGGATTCGTATCCCACTAGAGCCATAAAATAATGGAAAAACAAAAAGTCCCTTTTAATTACTTTTTTCTGTTTATTTTTCTCTTATTTCTTATAAAAAAAAATTTTAACTAATTAGCCTCTCAAAAAATAAATAAATTGCGCGCGATAATTTCAAAAAATTGTCTAATTTTTGTAAAAAATGAATATTTTTTTTTCATACATTCATTAAAAAAAAATGGGATTTTAAACAATGATTTTTTTATTTAACTAGTTAAAAAATTAATATTGGTTTTAAAAATAATAAGTATTATGCATCAGTCTAAAATAAAATAAAATAAACCGCTTACGAATATTCTAACGAATATATTTGAAAGTAAATCTTTGAAAAGCACAACAGATTTTCCCAGTAACTCATAAAAGACATACTTTGTACAAACTGGCATCAGCAGCTTTCGCTGAATCAGTAAGGACTTTTTCCGCTGTTCAAAGGTCCCGATTTCGATTCTCAGGGCAGCTTGAAATAAATTAAGAAAAAAAAATAAATAATTAGAAAATGATTTAAATTAAGTATATGGCCACTCGGAAAGTTCGAATTCTTTGACGAATGTTCAGTTCACTAATTTTAAAATTAAAATTGAATTATTATCATTACAAAATCAAAATTTGTAACGGAAAGTTACCGCTTTTTCATACGGAAGTTTTACTTTATTTTATTTTCCAAACGGAAAATCTACTAACGGAACGGTGAAAGTTCGGCTACCTTGCTGCCGGTACTTTCACCGTGAATTCACATATTTATTTTTAACAGTGTAATTAACGAAAAAAAAAATTTTTTTTGAGAATCATTACCAATAACAATATTTTCTTTCATGATGTTTTCTGGAGCTGAGTCTCTCATATTGCTTAGCTGAAAACTTGAAAAAATAAATTTATGCATAAAAAAATGCGATTTGTTAAAAATAAATAAATATGACCTCGGAAAATCGTTATAGCTTTCGTGCATTGTTTAAATTAAATTCTACTGCCCCTAATTTTTTCATAAAATTAGTTTCAGTAATTTCGGTATGAAGATGGGGAGGATAACATATTGTAATACGTTTTTGACGATATCTCTGAAAATAACTCCTAAAACAAATGTGTTTAATTTTGGCGCTACGAGAGTGTTGAAACAAACATTAATATTACTTTTCATTAATTTTACTAGGCCCGTACGTTTATGAAAATCCATTTGTGAACAGTTAATACTCCATACATATGTGAATCAATAGTATTTATTTAAACCTAAAAATTTACACTTTTCAATATCCATGCTTAATAGAAAAATAACAGTGATAGACTTACTTTTTAAGCAAGAGTCTTAAATGATTAATAATCCTCATACACAAAAACATTATACAACTAACAAGTATTAATATATTCTTCATATAACTTTAAATTTAATATATACAGGGTGGTAAAAAAAAATTGCCGATATATGCAGCTCTAGTGGCCAGTCCGTTCAACCGATCGAGGTGAAATTTCAGATATAGCTATTCAGAGGTATGAGCTCGAGATTCTGTGAACGGCAACAAAATGACGCTCACGGTTACGGTTATAGTTACAGAAACTCGAAATTTTCCAATGGCGACACCTAGTTTTTTCATCGCAAAAAGCTGAGCGCATGCAAAAACACTAAAGGCCGACGGAATGGTTATGGTTATTGCAATAAACGGACGCGTCATGATAGCACATAATCAGCTCTACGAAGGGCCCAAAAAAAAAAAAAAAAACACGACCAAGGCAAAATACCAATCACGGAACGTCGTTTGCCAGATAATCAGCGTAGGAAACGGATAAACAATGTGGTGGGAATGTTAGTTCTTCAGTCGGAGCTCGTAGATTCCAACAAAATGACTTCGTTCGTGGTGCGTTGGTAAAACTATTATCAAAATGAGATGAATGCTGCGAAAACCTGACGCGTTTACTGTCGAAACCATCGTGAAATACGTAGACTATGCATTTCACAAGCTCTTCGTGATTTAGTAATGAGATTCGAAAAAAAGGGCTGCACCTGTGATAATCCGCGATCCGGACGATCAACTATTCCTGAGGGTATTGTTATGAAAGTGCATCACATAGTGACCAAAAGACGCATGCACACTACAAAAAGTGCATCTCGTGTATTTGATATACCGAAATCAATGGTCATAGAGTTACTGCGCTCTGTAGTCCGCATGTTGTCTTACCGGTACCAGCGCACCCAGATGTTGGAAGTGAGAGACCATCAATAACATATAGACTTTGATAGTGAAATTCTCATCCGATAGGATGTAGACAACGATCGGCCTCTTCGCATATTATGAACGGACAAGGCACACTTCACCTTAACTGGTAACGTCAATGACCTCCATGATCCCCCGACCTCACTCTTATGGATTTCAGATTCAGTGAATATCTAAAATCTTGAGCGTACATGTGCAATCCGCAAAGTTTGCCGGATTTGAAAGCTTCTATCAAACGTGAGATTTCAAATATCCTTCATGCGATGTAACGTTCGGCTGGCTTTTTAACAGTCGCTACCATGCAATGTGTAATTGCCTGTGATGGTACCCATGTGAAAAATGTGTAATCAAAATAAATGTTTTGTTTCCTCCGATCTGTGCTGTAATCAGAAATTAGTGTACTGACTCTGTGTCATATGCAAATTTCCTCCTTGCGCCCCAATCATGTTTTTTATGGGGGGGGGATTCACAGAACAGTTTTTTGTGCGTGCATTACGTGTCCGTTTCTTGCGATACACGTATGATTCCAATGCTTTTTAGGGTTTTCGCATGCACTGAGCATTTTGCGATAAAAAAAAATAGTTGTTGTCATTGGAGAATTTCGGGTTTTTGTAACTATAACCGTAACCGTGAGCGCCATTTTGTTGCCGTTCACATAATCTCGAGCTCATACCTCTGAATAGGTACATCTGAAATGTCACTTTGATAGGTTGATAGGACTGGCCGCTAGAGCTCCATATACCGGCAAAGTTTTTTTATGATCTCCCTGTATTTTGCTTGTATAATAATTTAAAAGTCTAATTTATGCAATATTTTAACTATATGTATAAATATTTATTAATTTATTAAACATTTCTTAATAAGTTTACAAAATTCTTTGCATTAAGAATTCATGTAATGATTATATTTGTTCCAGAAAAACAAGAAAATAATGCATTAAAAACTATGTATCCGTCTGGAAAATAACATATGCTTCCTTGACATACACTTCATTTTTTTTTAAAACAGAAGATGACTCAGTAGATGGATGTCAATTAAATACGAAACTATTGATTTTATATTAAGAATCTACTGATACTTAAAGCTGAGCTCCTGCAAAGAAGAATTAAAGAATTCTTATTAATTTTTTCTACTGTGTTTCATTTATTTTATAAATAAGTCAACATGCCGCCACTCTATATGTATAATAAATTCAATTTTCTTTCTGAAACTCAGTGCGATGAGCGTCTTTTACGGTATTCTTAATTATTTTTTCACCAGTTTTTCAAAAAAGAAATTGTATAATTGAATCGGAAAAATGTAATGATTAAAAGACAAAATTTGCATAAAAAATAACACGTGAGATTAATTAATGATCAAACTTTCTGATTATGTATATGTCTAGTTCGTTCCCAAGGAATTATTTATTTTGTTTATTAATGCGATGCCTTATAATTTTATACTATTATTATAATTTGATCCTATTCTCTTTTCAGTCATGAAAAGTTTATATTTTAACATAAATATACTAAAAAATTATATTAAGGCATTGAAAAAGCGTTTATATATGTAGTGCAACGCGCACGTTACAATTATTAAAATTAAAATATCCTTACATTTTATTTTTATTAACCCGTTCGCGACGGCGCGCGCATTTCGAAGTGCGCATCTGAGGACGGAGCGGATAAATTCGATTTCATCTTCAGGGCCGAAGGATTTTGCGCAGCTAAGCCTAACTCGTGTAATGTGTTCTTAAAAAAACTGTAAAAAAATTCATTTTCCATGTAACCTTTTGAAATTTACATGCATGGAGTAGGTTGTTACTATGTGTATCCACACAAAAAATGAGTTATTTTCTACTATATTTTTATTAAAAAAAATGACTTTTTAAATGTATGTAATAAACATTTTAACAAATTATTTAGCCCTCAAAATAGTACAGTATGATCACAGATCACTTATGTAGATTTAATATAGCAACAAACGAAATATTTTCCTTATTAATTTTTTTTTTTTTTTTTTTTTTTTTTTTTTTTTTTTGTTAAAACAGCAATAGTTTTGCTTCTAAATAGTTTTTAAGACATTCCTTAAACAAAATAAGCGTTTTATTGAAGCTGTTTTATTAACGAATAAGAATAATTAAATAAAACGTGTGAAAACTTCTGCATGTTAGTGGCTATTGCTTATTATAGAAACATACATAAAAAACAAATTTGAAATGTTTCTTTAAAAGCAGTTCTGAAAATTCAAAAATTATATATAAAAATATAATAAATCATAAAATATTTATCAAATAAAAAGTATTGCATAGTAATAAATGAAAAGTTAATAAAACTATACTTTAAAATAAAATATGCATTTCGCTGGATTTGTTCATTATAGATAAATATATATATATATATAGTAATATATTATAAAATGAAATATTAAATAAAATTATATATAATATGAATCATCACTTTAAAATATCAAATTACTTATGTTATGCTATAAGTGATATATTAAACAAGAGTTGTTTTTAGCCATTTTATTTTAATATATTACTTATAGCATAAGTAATTTGATAAACAAGAATTGTTTAATAATAATGCGTTAACTTGAAAAAAAAATGTAAATACATTCATCAAAGAATTTATTGATGTTAAAATATCTTTAGTTATATCTTATGTATTAAAAAATATTAAAAACTATAAATAAAGTTATGAAATTAAAAGTAATTAATAATGAATGAAATTAAATAGTATTTTTAAATATACTGATAAAAAAATGCCATTAATGTTGAAAGTATTTTTGAAATTGAAAATATATATATAACTGAATATCAAATAATGCATGGAATATATTCAATTATAACAGCTAAAACGTATTTTTGATTCAAAATATGCATGCTAATGTATGCGCACAGTCTTTAAAATCGTCAGGATTTAATGAAAGATATCGCGTAAATATTTATTATTAATTTAAAACGAATTAATTGAAACAAGCGTGAAAAATAAATTCAAAAGTGGAACGCAGAAAAATATTCTTAATTTAGTGGCTCTGAGAATATTATCAGCGTATCAGCTCTCACAATCAGTATGTAATACTTTTCTTTCTTTCTTATTATTTTTTATTTTTTAACTGCGAAGCACTGCTGTAATAAAATAAAAATATAAAAAAGATAAGTGTTTCCTTCTACAAGAAAGAAAACACGAAATCTTAATGACATCGATTTTTGCAACTAAAGTATTTCTGATCGAGATAAAAGTGAGGAAAAAAAGCAATGAATCAGATGTTCATGTTGTCATTCGTAAACGTGCATATGCTTACTAATATGCTTACTTACGTGAATTATATGCTTTCTAATGATCCTATTCTTTAACCGCAAATTTTTCACCCTCAAGTTCAGTAGACTTTCTAATGAAAAAAAAAAATAAAGTTTTACTAGACGCACAAAGATTTATGAAACACAAAGACATGATGAAAAAATAATCTTTTTCCCATTGTAGTATTTCCATAAAAAATTAAATTCACGTGGATTAAAAAAGATGTTTTCATTACCTTTCCTAGTTCTAAGTCTTCTACCTTAATATACATTCAATTAGAATTAGTATAAATTTTTGTATGCTAACCTGTGAAAAACAAAACGTTCCATTTCATCGGCACGAATGCTAGTCTCGCGGGATGTGAGTACACACAGCGCCGGCACGAATGCTAGCCGCGCGGAATGTGAGTACAATTGTCGCCGGCACGTATACCGGTCGCTAGTCCCAAAGGGGTTAATTTGACGATTATTATTTTCTATAAAATTATTTAATTCCTTTCTTATAAAGCTGAGGGTGTTTAGATTTCCGTGCTTTTATCTTTAAAGGGGAAGCATGTATCCATTCGTTTAAAATATTTTAACTAAAATAGTGTAGTTATCGTACATGGCAGTTTTCTATAAATATTTATTAATGCATTTTTTTTCGTATAAACAAAGAGGATGCTGATGTTATTTTAATACTCAATAAATAGTATTCTGTTCCTATAAAAAATGGCGGAATGATGTATAGGTATTAATGTTTTAAAAAAAATTTAAAAAAGCACCATAATTTAAACATGCCAATTTAATATCTTATACATTTGCCTGATTATATAAATAAAGATGATTCAAAATGCTCAAAACTAGCATTAATATTTGGACAGAAAACGTATATTTCTTTTAGATTAAATTTTAAAAAGCCATAGTAAATATTAATCCCATAATTCGTTATTCATGATATGTATGGATTTAAAAGTATATTTTATCAAACTCTAAATATCAGCACTCCATTATATATTTCTAATACGTATGCAAATTTTTACATCGTAAACGCTTATCCAAAAAAATACATAATAAGATAACAAAATTAAAATAGATAGGAAAATAAAGAGATAGCTGATATGTTTCATGCAAATTTAGATTCAAAATAAAAATGACTATCGTACATGGAAATATTATTTTATCAAAAGTACAACTGATTTCACTTTTAATCTTCTTTCTTTCGCGCATTTTTATTACCTCGTCATGTTTTGCTCATAATAAATTACCCTGTTTAAATAAATCAAAATATGAATACGTTATAATTCTATAAAAAATATTGTTTTTTTTTCTTCTGAAAAATAAAAAAAACTCGATTTCCATGAAAATGTATTTTATATTAAATAGAGATTCCCTATTTCTTTTAAAATTTATTCAACTATTATTTATTTGGTAACTATTATAAATATTATATGCTAACAAAATTCGAGGCTAGCTCGCGTAATAGTTGAAATAAGTCATGTGATATTGGAATGTCTAATTTTATTAGAAGAAATTATACTTTTAAGATTAACTCAAATTAGAGATTAACAGGAAAAATTAACTATATCATAAGTTGGCTAAACTTCATTATTAGACTAAATGAGGCAGAAATGAGACTTCAAAGAATAAACAGAACAAAAAATAATACAAAATTATTGATAATTTAAAATATTTTGAAGATTTTGTTCTCATTTTAGTGTTGAATTGAAATTTGGAATATTTTCGAAACATTTCTTACTACGCATTTGCATCTTAAAGTTAATCATTCGGTCGAATATCAAACTTCTTGTCTAATGATTTACCACCCATTTGAAAGTTGTGGCACTAACATAAAATGCCTTTTTTAACCTTTCTATTTTCATAACCCCACAGTTAAAATTTACGAATACGTTAAAATTATGAAAAATTTAGTCTTTTTCATTGGAAAATTAAAAAATTATATTAATAACTGTAGATGAATAAGATTTATTCGTTGATTTTTACATTGTTATCTTTTGGTCTCTCGGCCCAAAAACCCCTACAATGCGTTAAAGAAATGGACTATTTTAAGCTGAAAGAATACTTCTCAGACACGTTTGAAGCAATAAGAATGGTATTTTCTATGAAATGAAAACATAATGATTCTTTCGAAATATTTTATAGATTACAATTGGTTTCCTGACTATAAATTTCATTTTATGCATAGAAAATAGCATGAATAGACGTTATTGACAAGTCGTTTTGGTCGTAACGATCTAGCAATAAACATTCTCATCATTAAATAACGTAATTAAATTAAAAACGTGTAAGAAATTATAGTAATGTTAAGCTCTTAGAGAACTATATGATTAATGTGAAATTCAAATAACAAACCTGACTTTGTTAGGTTTTGCATTAGGTTCATATAGACATATTTTGTATCCAATTATTCTTAAAGTTATTCCATCTGATATTGCTGTAGAATTTAATAGAAAACGCACTAAATATACCGATTAGGACATAAATGAATTACTATATATATATATATACATACATATATATATAAATATATATATATCTTATATATTAAAAGAATAGCCGAAAAAAGTAATCATAGTTAAAATTGGTCTCTACGCATCGATACTTGCGCCGATATCTGAGAACGAGAACCAATCAGAGAAGAGTACTTACTCTTTGTAAACACATATTTCCAGCAAGTGGTAAATATGGGATATGGGAATGCATTATCACTGTTGAATGAAAATGAATGCGAAAAGAAGAATTTCTTTTTCTTTTCATAATTTTATTGTTCTTGTTTAATATAATGATCTTCATTTTTTGGAGAAACATTTTTTTTTTCGTTGCTCACTTTACGTAAGTTATTTTATTCCCATTTCGATTCCATTTTTTAGCCAGCAAACATAGCTTAGGCTTAATGTATATCAACGATTTTTTTTCGACAGTTTCCTATGAAATTGAAACATTCAATAGTTAATGATTAAAGTTTTTATTTATTTTCTTGCCGATTAAGCATTTTCCGAATTGTAATTTTCAAATTTGTATTAAGTATGTGTAAAAAAACCTGGTTAGATATCACGTTGTTTTTTTTGTTTTTGTTTGTTTGTTTGTTTTGTTTTTTGGAGGGAGAAAAAAGCAGGGATTTTTGACCGATGTTATTGGCTTTATGGATATAAACAGATTCGCAAATCACTATTTATTTTGTGCTTCATTTTCTTATAATACTCATATCAAGAAAACTGTGATTTTTTCTTATTTATATATATCTGCGATATCTGTATAACATCTGTGATTTTTTCCCCCTTAAAATTTCATTTTTGAGCTAACTTATAATGTTTAGGAAGTATTTACATTTCATTATTTTCGCCGAAGAATGGTGAATTGCATATGAAATGAAAAAAAGCCCAGTTTTAAAGAGCTTTGTAAAACAGTAATATTTATTTAATGTTTCACTTTTTTTGTCTTGAGTTGACTCGAAGTTCCCTTAAAAAAAAAAAAAAAAAAAAAAAAAAAAAAAAAAAAAAAAAACCTTTTTAAAAAGTGTTTTTCTGACGAAATTTCCTGAGGTTTTTTTTGTGGGGGGGGGGGGGCAGAGAGGAGAATATGTTAATGAAGTTTGCTATGTATATATATTTTTTTTCCATCTCTTGATCTCTCAACATTGTTTTTCCAAAAATATGAAGATCATTATAATCAACGAAGAAAAACAAAATTATTTCAAGAGATCCCTCTTTTTAGATAGCATTCATTTGTGATAATGCAGAGCTTATGTACCATATTTACTGCTAGCTCTTTTTATTATTATTATTATTTGGCAAAATTTGCATTTTTTGTAGTACCTAGATAAATTTTGTGTGTTTTCGGGATCTTTTAACGAAGATCACGTTTTTTATGATACCTGGAGAAAATCAGTCTTTTTCTCGAGGTCTTTTGATGAAATTTGTCGTTTTTTTCTCACGATTTTTCGATTTAATTTGCCGTTTTATCAAATTTATCATTTTTTTGTGAAATTTGTCGTTTTTTCGTTATCTTTTTGAAAGATTTGTCGTTTCTTTTGCTATTTTTTGCGATCTTTTGCTGAAATATGCCTTTTTTCCATCTTTTGACAAAATGTGTTTTTTTTCACAATCTGTTTACCAATATTTGCATTTTTTGAAGTACCTAGACAAAATTAAAGTATTTTTACGATTTTTTGACGAAATTCACGTCTTTTATGACACCAGGAAAAAATTATTTGTTTTCTCAGGGATTTTCTGTGCAATTTGTCGTTTTTTCTCGCTGTCTTTCGATATAATTTGCCGTTTTATTGAATTTATCCTTTTTTGCGACTTTTTTTGTGAAATTTATCATTTTTTTGTTATTTTAAAAAATTTGTCATTTTTTTTACTTTTCTTTTGCAAAATTTACCTTTTTGTGATCTTTTGATGAAATGTGCCTCTTTTTTTCATCTTTTGAGAAAATGTGTTGTTTTCTCACAATCCATTTACCAATATTTGCATTTTTTGAAGTACCTAGACAAATTTAAAGTATTTTCACGATCTTTTGACGAAATGCATGTCTATTATGATACCAGGAAAAAATTATTTGTTTTCTCAGGGATTTTCTGTGAAATTTGTCGTTTTTTCTCGCTGTCTTTCGGTGTAATTTGCCGTTTTATTGAATTTATCCTTTTTGTGAAATTTTTAGGTTTTTTTGTTATTTTCAGAAATTTTTCATTTATTTTTCACTTTTTCTCTTTCAAAATTTACCTTTTTTGTGATCTTTTGATGAAATGTGCCTCTTTTTTCATCTTTTGACAAAATGTTTTGTTTTCTCACAATCTGTTTACCAATATTTGCATTTGTTGAAGTACCTAGACAAATTTAAAGTATTTTCACGATCTTTTGACGAAATTGACGTCTTTTATGTTACCAGGAAAAAATTATTTTTTTCTCAGGAATTTTCAGTGAAATTTGTCGTTTTTTCTCGCTATCTTTCGATGTAATTTGCCGTTTTATCGAATTTATCCTTTTTTAGTGATTTTTTTGTGAAATTTGTCGTTTTTTTGTTATTTTCAGAGATTTGTCATTTTTTTCACTTTTTTTTGCAAAATTTACCCTTTTTTTATCTTTTGAGTGCCTCTCTTTTTCATCTTTTGACAAAATGTGTTGTTTTCTCACAATCTGTTTACCAATATTTGCGTTTTTTGAAGTACCTAGAGAAATTTTATGTATTTGCGTGATCTTTTCACAAAATTCCCGTCTTTTATAATACTAGGACAAAATTATTTGTTTTCTCAGGGATTTTCGGTAAAATTTGTCGTTTTTTCTCTCTGTCTTTCAATGTAATTTGCCGTTTTATTGAATTTATCCTTTTTTCGTGATTTTTTTGTGAAATTTGATGTTATTTTTTCGTTATTTTTAGAAATTTGTCATACATTCGCAAATAATGACAAATTGTTTTTTTCTCATAATCTGTTTACCAGTATTTGCGTTTTTTGAAGTACCTAGACAAATTTTATGTATTTTCGCGATCTGTTGATGAAATTCATGTCTTTTATGATTCCAGGAAAAAATTATTTGTTTTCTCGGGGATTTTCGGTAAAATTTGTCATTTCTTCTCGCAATCTTTCGATTTAATTTACTGTTTTATCGAATTTTTCCTTTTTTTCGTGATTTTTTTTTTGCAAAACTGTCGTTTTTTGTTATTTTTTGAGAAATTTGTCTGTTTTCGTTATTTTTAGCTAAAGTTACCTTTTTTGAGATAACCTAGACATGTGCTTTTTGAGATCTCTAGGCGAAACTTGCTTCTTTTATGATACCTGGACAAAATTCGTCATTTTGAGGTCTTTCGGTAAAGTTTATTGTTTTACTCGATTTCTTTCGAAGTAATTTGCCGTTTTGTTTAAGATCTTTTTGCAAAATTTGTTGATTTTTGCGAAATTTATCTTTTTTGTGATTATTTGATGAAATTTGCTTTTTTTCAATCATTTGACGAAATTTGTTGTTTACTCAATCATTTGACGAAATTTGTTGTTTACTCACAATCATTTGTTAAAATTTGAATTGTTATAATTTGAATTTTTTTTCACAATATGTTTACAAATTTGCTACTTTTTAGGGATTTTTTTTGTCAAAATTTGCCTTTTTGTTTAAATTTTTTTATAAAAATTGCCATTTTTTAGCCATTTTGGCAAATTTTGATTTTTCGCAATACTTTCGCGAAATTTGTTTTATTTGGGATACCTAAACAATTTTTTTTTTTTTTTGCAGTTTTTTGACAAATTTTTTAGAGATCTTTTGATGAAATTTGTTGTTTTTGGCAATATTCTGACGAAATTTGCTGTTTTTTCCCCCACATCTATTTACAAAATTTCCGGGTGATTTTTTTTGGGGGGGGAGGGGGGAATTTAGACAAAATTTGCTAGTTTTTGTAATTTTTTGCCAAAATTTGTGTTTTTTATGGTACCTACACAAATTTTTGTACACAGCAAATGATTTCTAGCATTTTTTTAAAAAAACTTTAACAGTTGAAAAATAATCTTCAAACATTTTCAAGAGTCTGCGACGTGTGTCGCAGCGTTCCACTGATTCTTCGCCGAGGATCATATCATGTTGGGTTTATGTTGGTAAATGGAAAAGCACATTGAAATTTTTAATAAATATTATATTAATCTTTAAAAAAATTTTTATAGTGGCAAAATACTTTTTTCTTTGGTTCTTCCATATTGTTGCCGTCAAGTTTTGACGGGATTCACCTAGTATATATATATATATATATATATATATATATATATAGAAAGAAAAATTTAATCTCGTGAAGCCACTAAACAATTTAATGTTAAAAAAAACCATTTCATGACAATAAACATGAAACTAATAAGAAAATTTTTCACAGTTGTAAAAGAAGCGTTCCGACAACTTAAGAATTAACCACAAATATTAACGTAACAGGGTGCATCATAAATTCGTTCAAATTTTAAAAACCTTTAATAAAGAAAGAAATGCTCGGAAAAAATTTCGGTTTGCGCGAATATGATCAGACAACTTTTGGATTTTTTTTCATGTATAGTAAAAAATGTTACCAAAAAAAGATAGAGGGCACTCATATCCATATTGAGACATTTTATGAAAATAAGATAATCAGAAATAAACAATGAAGCTAATCACAATAATATGATGTATTTGTTTTAAGACAGTAAAAGATGTTTTACGTGCGAATCTTTCGGTTTGCGCGAGTATGATCAGACGGCTTTTGGATTTTTTTCCATGTATAGTAAAAAATGTTTCCAAAAAACCGATAGAGGGCACTCATACCCATATTGAGAGAATTTATGCAAATAAGACAATCACAAATAGACAATGAGAAAAATCACAATAACGTGTATATATTTGTTATAAGGCAGTAAAAGATACTCAAAATGCAAAACTTTCACAATGAAATATTTGTGGATTGACCATTCTTGTGGAAAATTTTAACAACCAGCGCTAAATCTGGAAAACGATAGCATGCTGCAGATATCGAATGAAGAATCTATCTCCTGCTACGTATTTTATTGCTAGCCTGATATGCCTAAAATGACTCTGTTGGACGTCTGAACGCCCTCTATCGTTAACTTTTGGAATATTTTTTTATTATGCATAATAAAATAAATCCAAAATTCGTCTGAACATATTCGCGCAAACCATTTTTTCAGTACTACTTCTTTTGTTATGGGTTTTTTAAGTTTGCAGGAATTTATGACGCACTCGATATTTTTGTATTAAAAGCGATCATAATACTGAAAATTATATATCGCTGTCTATTCCTGAAATACCAATAAAAGTTGGAGAAGTAAGGTAAATGCTTTAAATGTTTTCTAAAATTTCACATTTCCAGCTTTTGTAAGTTTTGAAATGAAAACTGTAAAATCTGTGGCAAAACATTTCATAATACAGTACTTTGTGATTCTAACAATGAAAAAACTGAAATATCGAGGCAGACAAGTAGCATTGTATCCTCAGTATTCCACTGTAATAGTAATCTATGTAATCTAAATGAAGCAGTTACATTAAAAACTATTCGTGTAAAAATAGAAGCAGTTGAAAATTCCGAAACCGCACTTTGTTTGTTTGACTTTGCTAATCATCGAACATTTGTTACAGAAAATTTACTTTCTAAACTAAAACTTGAAATCGTCAGAAATGAAAGTTAAACTGGCTATACTTTCGGTTCGGAAAAGCCTGAAGAGTAATGTTATAATGTCGTTCAACTGAAAATTACTCATTTTACAGACAAAAATATAGTACAATTATTGAAAATTTAGTCACCCCTATTATAAAAAATTCTTTGATACGAATGCCTCCCCTTCCAATCAATATAATAAGAAAAATTTCCAAATTTTGTCTTGACAGATGAGAACATCTTAGTAATCGTGATGGTAATATATTTTAAGAGCAGACTATTTATATTAAATGGTATAACATATCCAATAAATAAACCATTATCCTTCAGTGATAATTTATTTTGACATTATTTCTGCGGGACAATAGACGTATACAGAAATAGTAATAGCAAACAGGCTGGTGCCTTATGAAGCATCTTGAAAAGGATTTGAAATCATTGTGGGAGTTGTAAGCTTTAGGAATGAATACAAAAAACATGCAATTTGTCAACTGTGTTTTATTGTGGTGTTTGTTTAGCATTTCTCCACGAACTTAGATACGGAATTAAATTTAGTCAAGTAAACTGGGAATGTGAATGAGCTGCTAAAGACAAATGGCCCTTTAAAGCTGGAATGTGGTCAACACAGAAAGAGGAGAAAGGAGGTGATAAGTAACTAGAATGGAATGTCCCAGGCAGTTATATTCAAGGAGCGCATTTTTCAATTTATTATTTTATATGTACAAAGAGATTTTGATTATGTGATATGAAATTAGTAATGGAAAATTCATTTTAAATTATATTAGTTGATTAAGAGTTAACAGCTTGCTTTTATAATTTGTCTATTTACAAAAAATAAAAGAAAAATAAAAAATCATTCGTCGGATAGATTAAAGACCATCCTATTTAATGCCATTAAAGACTGATCTTGCGCTTTCTCAATATTGTATTTGTGATTTTCTAAATATGCCATGTCGTAATTTGTTACAAAAAATGAATCATCACATATTTTATATATGCTATTTATTCTCAAGGGACAAAAATATTAAATGATTTGAATTATAAATAATTAGAAATATAAATGAAATGGTACGATTTTTCAAATTTAAATTTTGTGTTGTGTCCGAAGATGCACGTAAACAATGAAATATAATTCACTAACTGAAGATTTTGTATATATTGCGTTTTTACATTATCCTGTATATCATAATACAAGTAAGAAAAATTATCGACAAAGCTTAGATTATAAAATACTTTCCAACACTTTGTGAAATCTTTAACAGAATTTAATTATTTAAGAAAACAAGTGCCCACAAAATACATATTCCAATACCTTTGAACAACCCTGTATTTAATATGTAGATATAAATACTAAATATCGATATATAGACTGCATAATAGGAAAGTTTAGTATAGTAAGAAAGCGCATAATAGATTATTTTTTCTTTTTCTGGAATTTATAATAACAAGGTAGAACCCGTCCAATTTCGACGAAAAAAAATCATTTATGTAGAAACTTTCTCATTGACTTATAATAAACCTACAAAATTAGCTACAATGAAAAATGCACTTAATATTCGATTCTCTAACACTCATACACATGTTATTTCAACCTAAAATTAACAAAATACTATTTCTGTGAAACTCAGTTGTCCGAAATATTAAAATAATATCTTAATCGTAATGTAAGCAGTATTACATAATAAAAGATCTGTTATTATGACAAAATTATTAATTAAGACTCTTATGTTTAGTATTCTAAAATTAAAAACAGCAAAATTTATTCTACTTTGACTTAATCATAGAATTTTGTTCTTGTGAAATCTAAATCTAACATGTGAATAGGCAAAGGTTAATGAGAAAATGGCAAAATAAAAATACAGTAATATGCTTTTTTCAGCTTTTTTCGGTTTGCTTTTAATAGAAATAGAGTTCTTCTGTTGCCACAATTAGAAAAAAATATTAAAAAGTACAAAAAAATTAATATCTCGAAAATAATTTAAGATACAGTTTTCAAACAAATTGCATTTAAAAACACATATGATGGTATAAAAATTGAAAATGTGTGTTGTTTAGAAGTTTAAAAAAATTCCATTAGCAAAAGTTACGAAACCGAAATTTCATTTCAAATTATAAGTTGCCATTCGCAAAATGACGTATGCGTTACGCACAGATACGTTTGGCCTTTATAATATAGATAGATGTAAACATACTTGGATATATTTATTCATTCTACTATAGGTGATTTACTACCTTTATTCCACGCCTGTGTTTAACTAAAATTCAACCCAAACTTAAATACTCTTAAAACAACTAAAGGCCCCACCAGTGGCCGAGAGGTTCGGACCTCTCTACTGGTAGACGGCAGGTGCTGGGTTCGAACCCAATCGCGGCTGTCGGCCTAACCGTTCGGAGTTTTCGTGGTTTTCTTCGAACCTTGCGTAAATACGGGTTAGGTTCCCTTAGAAAGACCCCCACGAAGGGCATTCCCCCCTGGTCCTATATCCCTAGCGCAGATAATCGGACGTCAAAAATCAATCAATCAATCTTAAAACAACTAAAATAACATATAGAGAAATTATCATCTATAGACGACTATGCATCCAATTTTTTGTGTGGTCATTTTTATCATTTTATCTATATTCTAAATAAATTTCTTAGTAATCAAAATGCAACTCAGTGTAAAAATTCATATATCATTTAAAAACTACCTTTATTCTCATACTCAGTAACCTTTACGAACTCTTTTATGTAGCCATGTATATCAAGTATATAATTTTACCATACTCATTATGTTATCATTCTATATTATGCAAAATACAGTGAAACTTAAAAACAAATAAAGCAAATCAAATAAAATGTGAAAATTAGGTAACAGTAAGTTTGGTATAGTAGATTTTTGCAGATGGTCTTCTAATCATTTTTTAACCTAAAAAATGCCCAATTTCTATTTTAATGATATGTTTATTATTGCTGTAATAATTAAAAAATTAATATGTATATCTTTAATTTTTATTTTACCTTTTATTTATTTATTTATTGGGGGAGAGCGCATTATAGATGCAAGAACAAAGTCACACTTAATCATTTTTTTAGTACGAAAATTCATATTAAAGCAAACAAAATCCTGTTTCAATTTTCGAAAACAAAATATTTTCAGTGGTCAAATCCTAAGAAAAATTATTTTTACAAGCGCGTGAGTTTCACATTATTTTTGGAAGATTGAAATATGTGTAATTTTGTACATTGTAAAATTAGTTTACTATCATAATCATTATAAACAATATCGGAATGTGTGTTCATTGAAAGATATAAATTTATGTATTGTTACTCTTTGCAATTATAATCATTGCCACATAAAATGTATTTTAAAATAGTTTTAGAAGTTGTTTTTAGTAGTTGTGTTTAAAATAAGATTTAGCATATAAAACTTGAAACAAGAATCTTTTGTTGCACAGCAATGCTCAATATTTTAAAAAATCGCTCTCTTAAAATGATATTGTTGACATTTTTACTGAAAAGAATTAAATTTAATTGAAAATACTGAAATTTCAACCGACATAAATATGATATCATGCATTCATACGCAAACTTTATCTGTCCAGACCATACTATTGTTATTTTTAAAGTATAATTATTATTTTATTTTAAAAATATATCAATAAAAGTAATTGTCGTAGATTATTTTCCAAGAAAAATGCTTAAATATCATTATATTTATTGTTATAGAATATAAATAATATAATTCCCATATAGCACAAAAGTTTCTCAATACTTCCCCAGAAGCTCCAAGTCATCTCATATTCCTTCTAATACTAAAATGACAAGATCAGGACGTCCTGGGAAAGAGTCTTTTACAATGGTCTCAGGAGTGAGCTCCCAGCAACGTCCCACGGAGGAAACTTCCGAGGGACGCTACTCCTGAGGAAGTACCTGGAAATCATTCCTCGGGAAGTACACGGTGAGTCATTCCTGGAGAAGTGCCGAGGAAGTCACAGTACTGGTGCCATCTGATGAGTGATTCTGGAGTAAAATACTCAATAGCTTTTTATTAAAATATTGAATTCAATTTGATCGGTATCAATTTTTTATGAGTTAATATTATTTTATTAATTATTCGATTTCTTATTTTTTTAGCAAGTTAGATAATTTTTATTAAATTGTAATTATTTTTTATTATTTCTATAACGTTTAATCTTTTTTAGTTAAATTAAAAAAATTAATTTATTATTTCAGTTAATTCCTATTTTTATATGCTAATTACTATTATGTATCTTTAAATCAAATTTTGTTCATTTATCAATATTTTATTAATTATTAATAAATAACCTATTGCGTTTTGCTTTTTCATTATCATTACATTTTTATTATTTAAAAAATTAATTTAAGTAGTTTAACTTAACTAAATAATAACTTTCTAAATTAATACATTAAAATCTTTAGATAGAAGACAATTCTAGATCATATATTTTTTCTGATATTTAGAGGTAAAGGTATTTATGCAAAGAAAAAAAGAGATTCTTAACGTAAGATTGTTCATAAATACCCATTTAAAATTTTCTTATGAAAATTATCGAAATCGAGTCCTGATGCATCTTAAGATGTTAAATGTTTACATATACAGTGGCGGTCAAAAGTTTCCGGTCAGCAACAATTTTTCAGTTTATTTGTAAGTATACCCAAATGAAGAGGAATCTCAAATTGATACTTATACATTTTATTGGCACAATAGTTAGGAACTTACTTATAGAAAAACGTGTAAATATCAATACATTTAATTGAAAAAATTAAGTATAAAGGAAAACGGATGTTCACAAAAGTTTTCGGCCACCTTCACTAGTTTGTAAAAAAGTGGTATTGTAATAGAAAATTACAGTGATCAACAATATTTACATTTAGTATTTTATAGTATTACTATTTTATTAGCTTTAATAATAAGTACTGCGGAGCAGAAACGTGACATTCATACAATCAACGCTTAAAGATCGTCTATGGTACGTTTTTTACACATTTCTTGCAATTTTGACGAAATTTCGGCTGAGCTGAAATATTTATAGTTCCGGATACTTTTGCCAACTTCTTTCCAAAGATTTTCTATTGGATGCATGTTGGGCGTTTGGGCTTACCATTTCAAAAACGAATTTTTTTGTATAATAACCATTGCTTATCGAGTCTTGCATACATTATTTATGTCGTTATCATGTTACAAAAAATAGTTGCGACCAATTTTTTTCTCTAATAAGGCAGGAAATGGCCTTGCTAGATATTATTATACATTGTATTATACCTTCACTTGGCTGTGGATTTGAAATAATGGACCGATACTTTTTGAAGAAAATACTCCCCACAGCATAACGTGTCCTCCGCCATGCTTCATTGTAGGAAAAACATAGGTCGAACGGTATCTTTTGTTGTTAAGCCATCGGACGTTTTGTCTGCCATCACTTCCAAAACTGTTTTGAATTCGATTATTGGAAAAATAGAACTTTTATTTAGTTTTCGCATGACCAGACTTTGTGTTCCTTAGAAAATAAAAATAGGACACGTCGGTATTTTTTTAACCCTTGAAATTTTTTAACACCGACTCTTCCATAAAGTTTTGTATCACGTCAGCATCATAACACGGTAGACAAACTTATTCCAGCAATATTTTCATTCAGTAAATCACAGTATATTGCAATGGAATTTTCATACGGATTATCAATTGTTTTTCTCCTGATAATTCTGTCCAGAGGAATAGTAATTTTCTGGACCTCTGAAAGTGTTGAAAGCCATGGCCATCTTTATATAATTTTTAAATATCGTTTACAGACGATTTTACCGATCGATAACTTAACCACAATATCTCTGGAAGATTGGCCTTTTAGCGACAAACTAATCACTCATTTATGCACAATAATTCTTGAACTTTTCAAATTTGAATTAAAACTATGCTACACACGTTGATTCATTCATAAACGCAACCAAAAAACACTTTACGGATTTAAAAAAAAAAAAAAAAAAAAAAAAAAAAAAAAAAATAGAGAATGATAAGTGGCCAGAAACTTTTGAGGGCATGCGTTTTCTTTTATACTTAATTTTGTCAATTAAATTTATTGATATTTACACGTTCTTCTATAGGTAAGTTCCTAACTAATGTGTCAATAAAATGTAAAAGTATCGCTTTGCGATTCCTCTTCATATGGGTATATTTACAAATTAACTGAAAAATTTTTGCTGGCCGGAAACTTTTGACCGCCACTATATATATATATATATATAATTAGCTTATACTTACTAAACACTTATACTTACAAAACACTAGCGACGAAGTGTCGCGACGAAACTAGCCATTTTTATCACAGGACATAACATCAACTCAAAGATAGTACAGTTCCCTTTAAAATAATATATTTAGATTTTAAATATATAAATATTGAGCGACACCTCCCCTCCTCCCCAAATGCATACCAATGCGTGGTTTATTTGAAAAGATTTTCAGTTAAAAAATATACATTCTTATAAAAAAAAGTTGAAAATTATAAATTCTCTCCCATTTAAAGTTTAATTCAGGTTATTATCAATTATCTAGCAAGTGTAATTTATATATGTGTTGAGGTTAAGAAAAGCTTAGCTAAATAGAAGCATAAATTTACATGTCATTTCTGATGGTTTAATCTATTTTGTTTTATTTATCATTATTTATTTTTTAAATGTAAGTTAGACTTATTAACAAATTATTTTTCTAATATCTTTTATAGATTATCAAACATATTATTATTATTATTATTTAAATTCTGAAAAATAAAGCAGAGTCTTTATTTTGAAAATTCAGGTATATGAATATTTTTTTGGTTCTGAAATAACAGAAAAATATTTATCTGTATTTCCTTAATAACAAATATTTTATCAGAATTTTCAATTGAAAAATGTATTGCATCACTTAAAACCTTTATTTAACAAACCAATTTTATATTATATTTCTTTAGTTTCGGATATCTATAAATGATGGAATTTTCTGTTTTACCATGCATATATTATTAGTTAGGTGTCAATGAGAATATTAAAACGTAAGCAACTGCATACAATGTTCTCAATAGTAGGCAGTAACCGTCCCAACCTTCAATCAATTAGATTCTCAATAAGCTTATCCCGCCCCCAAACAGCTTTGTCAGCTAGGAATGTGTGCAATTTTTGCGGAAATTACTTAATGAGACAGAGAGAAAAATATTGTAATTCCAAGAATTAGAAGTCAGACTGTTTGTGAGTTAGTAATAAAAGGTGTTACAAACAAATTTGTTCGTAGGTGTGAAAGAAAAAAATATATATATTAGTTTTTTTTTTTTTTACAGTTTATAATTTTCTGTTTTACTATGCATATATTCTTAGTTAGATGTCAATGAGAATATTAAAACGTTAGCAACTGCATACAATGCTCTCAATAGCAGGCAGTAACCGTCCCAACCTTCAATTAATTAGATTCTCAATAAGCTTATCCCGTCTCCAAACAGCTTTGTCAGCTAGGAATGTGTGTGCAATTTTTTGCGGAAACTACTTAATGAGACAGAGAGAAAAATATTGTATATATTCCAAGAATTAGAAGTCAGACTATTTGTGAGTTAGTAATAAAAGGTGTTACAAACAAATTTGTTCGTAGGTGTAAAAGAATGAGGAGGTATAAAAGAAAATATTTCCCATCGTTGATTAAATGAAAAAAGATGCATATTGTACTTTTATGTACATATAGATTTAATACAATTTTTAAAGACTGTTAAATGGAGATTTAACTGTAAATTAATTTTATTTATAACAAAAAGAAAATAAAATGATTTTGTAACAGATTAAAATTTTAGTAATAGTTTGTATTGTATGTAACTCAAGCAGTGTTTCAGTGTAATGAGGGAATTTTAAAATTGAATTTCATACCAAGTCCTGATACAACAAAATAATACAAATCTGTACAATGGTGTGTTCTAGATGACAATACAAATTCTAATATTGTTACAATGTTATAAAACAATACAGTGGTTTTACGATATTTTTTAATCCCGCTACAAGTGGTAAATCTCCAAACATTTGCAACTCGTAATGTCGTATAAAAATTTCATAAGTAACGTATTTAATTACGTGTTAACAAATACTCGACAAAATATGCTAAATATTTTTAAACTGATTTGTTGATCGGTTGTGTTTATGACGGCCAATTATCAATATGAGGGACACATCAAGGGAGGGGGATTGCCCTCCGTGAGGGTCTTTCTAAAGGAACCTAATCGATATTTACGCAAGGAAATCTAAGATTCGAAGAAAACCGCGTGATACGCCGAACGATTAGGACAACAGGTGCGATTCAGCACTTCCCATCTACCAGTTTCGAGAGCAAAATCCCTTGACTGCTGATGGGGCCACTATGAAAATAACTAGGACCTAGCCCAATAGGAAAGAAATGACTAAGCAAATTTATATATATATATATATATATATATATATATATATATATATATATATATATATATATATATATATATATATATATATATATATATATATATATCATAAATTCGTATAATAAGAGCACTTTTTAGTAAGCGTAACAAAATCGATTAAAATTTCTGTAAAAAAAAAAAAAAAAAAAGTAAGAGAGAGACAGCAAAAAAGTTTTAATTTTGAAATGATTCACTTAGACTTTATTTGTCAATACATAAAAAAAATCATAATTTTAAAAAACTATGTATTTTAATGTCTTGCATTTTTAATCTCTGGAAATAATATTATTATTAACTAAAATTAAATTTTATACAGGATAACATAAGAAACATTTTGCATCATATATTGTGTTTGAAAATATTGTTCATAATAAATTTTCTAACAACAGAATGATTTTAAAAAATTTAATTATTAAAAGCTAAAAGGACATTTTTATCATTTAAAAATAAAATTTCATGTACAAATTTTAAAATTCGAAGCCATTTATGTTATAACAAATAATTATTGATAATTTGTTTGGAATTATTAATTTTAATTTATGCCGAATGCATGCAAACGGCAAAAAAATGAGAACATTTCCTAGTTCCGAGTTTGAAAAGGGGAAAAAATGCATGTATACCTTAGAAACCTTTTTCCTTTACTGACCCTAAGTCATAACGGTCAAAGCGCGCATCCAGAATTCCAAAGTACTCGGGTTCAAATCCAGCTGGAAAAATGAAAGTAAGAAATTTGTTCCCAAATGCTCTCTGTTATATGTGAATCCGTCTGAAAAATAGGGAAAAAACAAAATTCACGTTTTCTTCCAAAAAAAATAATTAAACAAACTCTTTGCATTATTTTTTTAACATATAAGTGATCTTGAAGTTTCACAAAGTCCTCCTATATTACTTCCTCAAATCTTCCCCAGAACCTCCCGGGGAGGACCCTGAACGAAGGCCTGGAGAGCTCCCCAGGATGCTATAAAGCGGATATTTTCGGTTCCTGAGCACCTCCTGGTGACAATTTTCTGCATCCTCAGGGATTCCTGGGGGTTGACGGTCCCAGAATGTGAATCATCCCAGGACATACTGGGGAGGCAAGTGTGCTATATGGGTTAAAACGGTGTTTCACAATAGTGTATCACAGACTCAATGTTATGTGTATTTGTTGTTAACTTAGAAACATAAAAGTATATATATATTTCTGTTCTATGTCAATTCTATAATAATAGACATATAAATATTACAATAACCATTTTTTTGCGCTTTGTGTATTCAAAAAATTCTTTCCACATAAACGTCACATCTGCGCACTACGGAAACTATGTATGCTTTAAACGAAAAACGAAAAATACAAAACCACTAATACATTGTAGTTGAAAAAAAGGACAATATAGCGTCTTTTTCATATAAGAAGATATGAAAAAAGTCTAACAAGGAAGATCTCCATATGGGCATACTCCGAAAAATCTGAAAAAGACAGAATGTTCTTCTCATGGATAGATGCGTTTATATAAAAAAATTCGGCGGAACCTCCTTACCTTGTCCGTTAAAAAATAATAAAAATTTCGTTATTTGGCGATTTATCATTGGTTGGCGATGAAAAGCAATTTAATATATATATATATATATATATATGTATATATATATATATGTGTGTGTGAAATGCACTTTAAAGGAAAAAAAAAGTTTCATGTTCTAGGTGTTCAGATAAATTATATATCTTCCGTTTTGTCAGCTTTAGTTTTTTTTTTTAAGTATAATTTCGTTATATTGATATTTTTATATATTTATATTCGCATTTAACCATCAAAATTTGAGTTTTAAAACGAAATTCAAATTTCAATTAATTAAAAATGTTTCAAGTTCAAAGTTCAGTTGCGCATTGTCGATTCGGTTTGGTTGCTATGGAAACATCTTGCTTTTATTTTTGAATACCCTTAAATGTATGGAAATAATTTTACGGAATAAGAATTTTCTATATATGAAAATATTTTTTCCAGAGGTAAATTAAATAACTACAGCAACAAATAATATATATATGTATATATATATGCAATTTAATATATATATGTATATAATATATTAAAATCTCTCATTTTTTATGTTTAATTTTATTAAATATCATTTACACACATTTTGAAAATCCAAAAGTTTTCAATTGCATTAATATCGTTTGCTTTTGGCAAGGAAAATTACTGCTCGCCAAATCGTGTGACATTTTCGTCTTTTCACGCCAAATATTCGAAAGTATTTTATTTTTTACACGTTTCCTTCTGCAATTCCGCCGCTAATTTTCATTGATCCTTTATTACATACATGAGTAGTTTAATTAGTATTTTTTTTTTAATCTGAGTATGCCCAGTATGGAGACCTTTTTTGTAAGATAAAAGTCTAACTAAACATATTTAATATTATCTTTCCTATAATCTATAATGTAGAATTAACATTGGTACTTTTCCGGCTTCGATCTTTCATTGTTTGCTATGCTATATTGATTTTTTATAAAATTTCACTTTAGAGGAAATGGGATAAATTTTTAAAATGTGTGATAACTAAAGTTTTAGTAATACATATTATCCATGCTTACTGATAATCGAAACAACATTTTCTATATCATGTTTCTTTTTATCATTCTATTATGTTTCGTATTAAAACATTTGAATTTTTATGAATATTGAACTTTTCTGTCAACGACAGTCATTTTACTTAGCTTTAATGTTATGTCCTAATATGATAAATTAAAAGTAAAATTATGAAGCATATAATTTGAAAAAAATATCATACCATTTTTCGCTTTATATTATTTTATTTATTTATATATTTATTTGTTTTTATTATTATTATTGTTATTATTATTATTATTATTATTTTGCTTTTCATAAAAATCAGATATTTATTTTAGTGTTAAAATTTAATCTTTTTTTCAAATCCAAGAAATGTAAGTAACACAAACTTTTTCTCTAAAATTTATCTTTTATATAATTTTAAACTTAAGTACAAGTTCAGCTTCAAAAAATGTATTCATTTGGTTCATTTAAAATACCAGCCATCCAACAAAAATATAATACTACTAAATACTGTTCTTAGTTAAATGCTCATGGAAAAAATCATTATAATTTTATTTTTCAAAGCATAATTCCCTTAATAATAATAAATTTTCTCTTAAATAATCTATACTTTAAATTACACTAAAAGGTCGATATAGTTGAAGCTATAAGTCTATAGATTTGGGGAATGATCTTATAAATATAAACCTCTCGGACATTCCTTTCTTCACCTTTATCATTCTATATTCTCCACACAACTGGTGACCACATTCTTTTTTCGAAAGATCATTTTTCTCATATATCTATGTTTTAGTATACAACTTTTACTTGATAAATTTGAGAAAGTATATATATTTCCTTAACAGCAGATGCAAAACGTCAAAAAATGTAAAACTTTAACTACATGTATTTGATCTTTTATAAAAAATTATGATAAATGTCTATAAAGATGTTGTTGTAAAAGAGAAATAAATATTTAAGTTTCTGAAATTTAATTATTATACCAATGCAGATTCGTACAAAATCGGAACAATGTGCTTAAAATTCAGCAATGTTTGAATAGAGAGAGCTCTATATTTTGAATTTGGACTAAAATACATTTCACGAAAAATTAACTATCATTAAATAGTAAAATAATAATAAATAAGTAACCTTAACATATAAGGAGTATAAGTACACTGGTGTCCAAAAGTTAAGCATAATTGATAATTAAGTAAATAATGAAAGAAATATAAATCAATATGTGGTAAAACGTGATGTACGAGGGTAAAACGGTTATAAAGTAAGGAAGCAATTCAAAATAACTATTATATTTACTTTTATTATCCAAAATAGTACTTTGAAAAAAACTAAGCATAGTAAGAGTTCACAAAGGAGATTAAAGGAAAAATGAAGGAAATCATTAAATTATATAGTGATGGTGCAGTTTAATAAGGCGTGTGGTCATCTCTGACAGCCAGGCACGCTGCACAGCAATTTCCCATACCTGCTATGGGATTATCAATGAGTTGTGTGTTCAAACAGTTCCAAGCTTCTTTGAGAGCTTCTTTCAGTTCTGGAACGCAGTCAGGTGGGTGCGAAAGGTCTGCAAGTTGCCTCCCGAGCATATTTCATGCTTGATAGGATTTACATCCGGGGAGTTCGCAGGCCACGACATGTGCTGAATGTTTTCCGTTTAAAGAAAATCGTCAACCAGTAAAGCACGGTGACAAAGCGCATTATCATCCATGAATATGAAGTCAGGACTGATAGCATCTCGAAACAAGCAAACATAAGGCTCAAGAACTTCATCTCTGTATCTTTTACCAGTCAAAGACATGGAGGTCTGTGCGGCTGTCCAACATGAAGCCTGCCCATACCATTAATACCCCTGATGGAAAAATATGTATTTCTACTATGTTTCTTGGTTCAAAACGTGTTCCAGACGTGTTCCATTATTCAGACTAAATCGGACCTCGTTACTGACATCGCATTGGCCCCCTCTCCCTCGCTCCAATGTTGATGTTTTAAACTCTAGTTTAAACGAGCGCGTTTATGCGCAAACGTGAGGTGAATGCAAACTGCTGGTTTTCTGTCATACAGGCCAGCATGATTAAGTCTCCCGTAAACAGTTTGTTTTGAAATTCGTGTTCTGTGACGACTGTGACCACCGAACCCAGTTCTCTGGCAGTAGTGCCCCACTGACATCGAACACTTATTGCCAGATATCGGTCTTGGCGAAGAGTTGTGACTCTTGGTCGACCTGGTACTAGTCGTCAGGTAACATCTGACATACTTTGAAACCTCTGCCAAAGTACTGAGATCACAAACTAGTCCACGTTCAGAATTCGAGACATTTCCGTTTGTGATCGCCCGGATTCAAGCATTCCAATGATTTTTCTTTTCGCAAACATGTTCATTTGGCGTCTTTGTGCCATCAATAATCCTGTTTGATCGTAACAATGTTTTGCGGCACATCAGTTATACGAAATTCATCTAAACTGCCTATACCGCGTGAACAGGTTTATAAGTGTTTCGCCATGCGCAGGCATTTCGCGCATGACATAGTCGACTGAAAAGTTTTGCATAAGCCCAATGTTTTTTCTTCAAACAATTAATCTCCAGAAGTAATTTTGAATAATTTTACAAACGTTTAATCCACGTTTATAGCATTTTACGAATTATGCTTAACTTTTGGACACCAGTATATCTAATAGTATGCATGGAATACACACTGGTGTCCAAAAGTTAAGCATAATTGGTAATTAAGTAAGTAATGAAAGAAATATAAATCGAAATGTGGTGAAACTCCAGGTGTGTAAACAAAACAGTACGCGTCATGTAGTTTCGCGAAGAGTTTTCCCCGAAATCGAACAGGGGACCGTTAACAAATTGAAAAGAACGAAGATCTTTTGGATAACCCTGTAAAAAATAATGTAGCAAAAGCGTTCAAACTGCACATTATAATTAAGTGGCTTATTGTAATGTACTGTGTTTAATTTTATAAGGATAGCATTCATACTCGTAGAGAAATTAAGGTTTTTATAAAAACAGTCCTAAGTTTTTTGCTTATAATTTGCAGAGTTCTTAATATAAAATAATGTTCTTTTCTGAAAATATGACAAACATCATTGTACACAATACCCTGTCATCAGAATTTAAAAATAATAAAAATTGTATGCAAAATGAGTAGGATTAGTAGATAATTTTTCGTTGCGCATGCGTCAACGATTTCAAAATTTCATTTGCATATTGTGTTAGCTAAATGTATAGAGCAACTTCTGTAAAAGTTTCAAAAACATAGCTTGAAAATTCTGAAAATTATCGTCTATAGAATCAACTCAAAATCCGTTATTCCTAAAAGGAAGCAAAATATCAGGGGTTTTATCCAAATACAGTTGTAAGTGCAATATTTTCTAGGCACAAACAATGGAATATGGATACAACCCCTCATCTTTTTGCTTCATTAGGAAATAAAATATTTTGATCTCATTCTATCAACGATAATTTTCAGAATTTTTAATTTATGTTTTTGAGATTTTCACAAAAGTTGCTCTACACATTTAACTAACATAATATGCAAATGAAATTTTAATAGCGTTCACGCATGCGCAGTAAAAAATTATTTAGTAAACCTGCTCATTTGCCATACAACTTTCATTATTTTTAAATTCTGATGACAGGGTATTGTGTACTATGATGTTTGTCATATTTTCAGAAAAAAACATTATTTATATTAAGAGCTCTGCAAATTATAAGCAAAAAACTTAGGACTGTTTTTATAAATACCTTAATTTCTCTACGAGTATACATGCTATCCTCATAAAAATAAACACAGTACATTACAATAAGCCACTTAATCATAATGTGCAGTTTGAACGGTTTTGCTACATTAGTTTTAACAGGGTTATCCAAAAGATCTTCTTTCTTTTTCAATTTGTTGACGGTCCCCTGTTCGATTTCGGGAAAAACTCTTCGCGAAAATATATGACGCGTACTATTTTGTTTACACACCTGGAGTTTCACCGCATTTCGATTTATATTTCTTTCATTACTTACTTAATTACCAATTATGCTTAACTTTTGGACACCAGTGTACATAGTACGTATAGTACATAGGTAAGTATAACGTATAACAATAAATAAATAAAAAAGAAATAGACCGTCCAAAAATTCGATAAAGAGTATGTCTTGAAATTAGTTTTTTTTAGAGGAAAAGTAAACAATTTATTTGCTGATTTTACAATTGATTAACGCTTAAGTTTTATTCTCTTAGCGATATTTAGCTTTAAAATAATTTAATATTTTCTGATACATTATACATATATACATATATATATGTGTGTGTGTGTGTGTATATATACATTTTTTCTTTACCAGAATAATAATAAAACTCTTTAGAACATATAAGAACATTACTGTTTTGGTATAAATAAATATAAATACTCGTTCTTGAATTTATTTTTTATATTTTATAGAAATTTTATCTGTAAATGTGCTCATCAAATACAAAGTATCTATTTGAGATGCTTTCTTTATTTTCTGTTATCACACAAAAGAGTTTATTTATCGAAAGATGAGCAAAATACGCTTTAAAATGTTATGTAAAGAAAATATAGAACATTTATCGCTCACATTTTTTCCAACTTATATTATTTTTGGTTTCTTTATACAAAAGGTTTATAAAATATATCAAAAGTACTAATTTTAAAAAAATGAAAAAAAAATAATTTTTAGATGCATATATGGAAGAAAATATCGAAATTTTATCGTTCGTATTTTATCCAATTTGTTTCATTTTTGGTTGTGTTATATAAAAGATTTATAATAAAAATTACATGTAATAAAAATGCTAAAATAAATAATGATGAATGTATTAGATACATGTTGAAAAGAAATAGTTTTCGAGTATTAAAGTATTAAATTTACTTTTGTAGTTCGCATTTTTTGACAATTTGTTAAAGAACTATATTTGGCTTTCTTTTAATGTTGCGATATGTCACTTGTAATGGAAGTAAATGTAATTTCAAAAAGCATGAATAAAAGTATAACGCATAAAAATATGCTGATTATAGATTTCGCCAATTTCCCAATAATTTATTCCGTAGTAGTTTTTTAGTATTGGCAAGATGCTGAAATGGACTGAAATGATGGTAAATATATATACACTGGTGCGCAAAATTTAAGGACGAGTCCCAAAATGCCAATTTTCAACGGATTTTCAAGCGATAATTTTCACACAATTTTTCAAAAGGAAGTAATGTAATTCGAATAATTATTATCTAATAATTATTATGCTAGTCCGTATAAACATTTCATTCAGGTCACACATGGCCAAAAGAGTCACAGTCATTACGGCGAGACTAAAAATAGGAAATTCCATATGTCTCATTTATGAGTCTCAAATGACTACTATATATGACACCACTGACAGGTCACTACGACTGCTGCTTTGTGTTGTGTCACCAGGTGATTTTACAATGTCGTTTTATTGAGACTCTCATATGACTGTCATTTTTGAGACTCAATTTCAAAGTCATTGTGAATGTTTAGTTATGATAAATCACCAAATAATGTCACATTAAATTCACAAGACTTTGTCAAATGTGACAGAGACCCTACTGTGAAGTAACCACTGTGAAAAGTGGTAGAAAGTCACAATGTGATTTTAATGGGACATTATTTGGTAATTTATCATAATGCAACGTTCACAATATTTTGAAATTGAGTCTCCAGATGAGAGGTCACACGAGAGTCTCAATGAAACTATATTGTAAATTCACCTGGTGACTCGCCACAAAGCAGCAGTCACAATAACCTGTCAGTGGAGTCTCATATAGTAGTCATTTGATTCCCATAAAATAGACGTATGGAATTTCCTATTTCTTGCTTCGCCGTAGTGACTGTGACTCTTGTGACCACGTGTGACCTGAATGAGATGTTATATGGACTAGCTGTTACACAGAGATAGTAATTATTCGAATTATATTACTTCCTTTTCAATATTAGAGTGAAAAATATCGCTTAAAAATCCCTTGAAAATTGGCAGTTTGGGACTCGTCCTTAAATTTTGCACACCAGTGTATATATTGTTGCAGCGTACCTAGGTCGAAATTCATGCTGGTATTTGTTTGCTAGACAAGCACAAAGTGCTATAACCCAACAAGTAAAATAGCATAAACTAGCATTACACATTGCTGGTTCCAGCAGAATTTCCAGCAATTCCTAGTGTGTATTGGCCCACTTTGCTGGAAATAAGCATGAAATGCTTGCATATAGCTTGTCCTGCTTTTGTTGTGCAAGCTAGCGATATAGCATGTGATGCTAGCTAGCATATAATAGCATGGAAATCTAGCAGTCATAGCGATACCTAGCAATAATTAGCATAATTTTGTTGCTGGTAAAAGCATAAATTTTGACCTGGGTATATGGGGTTCTTTTGATCTTATGGTTAGACAACTTCAAACTCTTGTCAGAAAAGTAGAAAATAATTTATTTACAGAACTTCAGAAGAGAGTCTTCGAAACTCACAAATATTACTAGATATTCAAAAATAATTGTTCAAATCTATCGTATAAGTGCAGATATGAGTTCCAGAGACTATTTATACAACGTCTCAACACTAAATCACATTCAAAACAACGTAAATAAAACTCAAGCAAACTTGCTTAAACAATCGTAGCCACTTAGTGTAGTCACTCAATGACTGACTGATAAATAATCACCACAACAGCTCGTATTGCTCTCCTTATATAGGCTCGCAGCATGTGCTGGAAATTTCTACAACTTTCTCGAAAAATCCACAAAACCACGGAACAACATTCAATGTATCGGTATATCTATATGGGGTTTCCATAGAGAGGGAAGGGTTACCATCGCCAACAACCGCCAAGTTTGTCACCAACTTGGCGATTTATCGCCGAATCTGGCGATCAAAATTAGTCGTCAAATGTGACACCAACTTGGCGATATCTTTAATATTTCGCCAACCTACCGTAGACATACACTGAAAATTGTTAGACACGTTTGCTTGAAAACAGATACAATGTAACAAAAATTAATATTAGTAAAGGAATGGAGCTTAATAAGATTATTTACATTATTTTACAGTACAAACACTAACTATTTACAAAATTCGTAACACTACCCCCTGTTCAAAGACTGCACGTCCCGGGCAGTGCAATCCTTGAGTTGCACTTAAAATAAATAAACAAATAAATAAATAAATAAATAAATAATAATAAGATTTACATAAATAAGAACTAATTACTATTTACATATTTACAAAAAGTGACTTTCATGACCCTGGTCTGAAATTCAAGTTTCGAATTTCTAATCTTTTTGGCCAAAATAAGGGGCTAGCCGGTTATAATATATGACCTTAAGCTTGGTGTGTGGCGACTTTTGTATACGTACGACGACATCATTCAGCCTGTTGACGACTGTGTAAGGACCGTCCCAGTTTCTTTGTAATTTTGGCTACAGTCCCTTGCGACGTATGGGATTCCACAACCAAACATTGTCACCTTCGTTGAACTCATGCCCAGTTGCCTTTGTGTCGTACCGTGCCTTCATTTTTTCCGATGCCAGTCCGATTCGGTTCCTCGCCAGACGATGAATCTTCTCAATCCGTGCCTGGAGTTCATCCACGTACTCCTCGGGCGATAAAGGAGCATCAGGAGGACGGCCAAACAAAAGATCCACAGGTAGACAAAGATAACGACGATAGATATAAGAAAAGGAATAACCAGTGGCCTTATGAGCAGCACTCCTGTAGGCAAGAAGGAATAGAGGTAATTTCTTGTCCCAGTCTTGTTGATATATAGAAACCAGGAGGGAGAGGCTATTTAGGATTGTAAGATTGAACCGCTCCACCATGCCGTCCGATTGAGGATGTAGAGGTGTAGTTCGAGTTTTGTCCATGCCGAGTAGTACACACATCTCTTTAAACACACCCGAATCAAACTTTCTTCCTTAATCGAAATGGATTTGAAGAGGAACTCCGTATCTGGAAACCCAGTGTTGAATCAGTATCTCTGCTACGGTTACTGTCTCTTCATTAGGTATGGCGTAGACTTCAGGCCACTTGGTGAAGTAGTCCATGACGACGAGGATGTACTTATTGCCATCATATGTTCTAGGAAGAGGAACCAGGATGTCTAGAGCGATTCGTTCGAAAGGAGCTCCTACATTATAACGCTGCAATCGTTCACGAGTGCACCTCTTTGGACCTTTACGTGCTACACAGGTGTCACAAGTTCGACACCACTTTTCCACATCACTGCGAACATTATTCCAGTAAAAACGCTCTCGAACCTTTTGTAGGGTCTTCATTACACCAAAATGACCTCCTGTGGGACTACCATGAAGTTCTTGAAGGACCATAGAAATTCTTGACTTAGGAAGCAGTAGTTGCCATCTACATGTCTTTCCATCGTCAGACTCCCATTTTCGGTACAAGATGCCGTTCTTCAAATGAAGGGAATCCCAAAGAGCCCAATAACGTTTAGTCGTATGATAGTAATTGGTCATGTCTTGCCAGCTGGGCTTCCTGTTGGACACCTCTTTCAGCTCTGGAATTGGCATAATTTCAGGATCAGCAAGTTGATCTTTACGCAGGCTCTCATAACTGCACTGATCTTGCGATGATGTAGACCCAGTTGTAACTTGTCTTAATATAGGACCTTTGACATTAAATTTCTTCTCAACCCGGTCGCAGTATCTACAATTCTCTGAGCAGGGTCTTCTTGAGAGAGCATCTGCATTTCCATGTGATGAGCCTTTTCGATGGCGTATCTCCATATCGTACTCTTGAAGATTTTGTACCCACCTGGCTATCTGGCCTTCAGAGTTCTTAAAATTCAATAGCCAAGTTAGAGAAGCATGATCAGTTAGGATCAGGGATTTTCGACCGTAAAGATAATGATGAAAATGGTCTATCGATTTCACTACAGCAAGAAGCTCCTTTCTTGATACGTAGTAGTTTCGCTCTGCCTTTGATAAGCACTTGCTGAAATAAGCGATAACACGCTCCTGGCCGTCGATTTCCTGGGACAGTACAGCGCCAATGCTTTCGTTACTTGCGTCCGTATCAAGTATAAACTGTTTATCGATTTGGAGTGGATGTTAAGGCCTCCTTAAGCTTTTCGAAAGCAGCGTCACATTCCTGTGTCCACATAATTTTTTGATTGGCTTCTGTTAATTTATGAAGTGGTCTTGCAATCATCGAGAAGCCTTTCACAAATTTTCTGTAATAGGTGCATAATCCTAGAAAGCTCCGAAGCTGGTGAACATCTGCTGGACGATTCCAATTTTTCACAGCCGATATCTTCTCCGGATCAGTCCTAACTCCTTCCGCCGAAATGATGTGTCCAAGGTAGGCGACTTCATTGCGAAACAAATTGCACTTCGAAGGGCTTAACTTCAAATTAGCTTCCTTTAACTTTTGTAGCACCCGCCTGAGGTTGTTCAGATGTTCATCAAAAGATTTTCCTAAGATTATGATATCGTCTAAATAAGCAAGACATGCCTCATATGACAGCCCCCGGAGAACCGTTTCCATAAGGCGTTCAAAAGTTGCAGGCGCATTACATAGGCCAAAAGGCATTACCTTGAACTGCCATAATGCTTGTCCCGTTGTGAAGGCAGTCTTCTCGCGGTCGTCGGGATGGATCTCTACCTGCCAGTAACCACTCTTCAGATCCAGAGTCGAGAACCAAGTGTTGCCCGCAAGTGTGTCGAGAGTATCGTCAATCCTTGGTAGAGGGTAACTATCCTTTTTGGTGACGTCATTCAGTCGGCGGTAGTCTACACAAAATCTTGTAGAACCATCCTTCTTTCTTACTAACACAATGGGAGACGCCCATGGACTTGTCGATGGTTCGATGACGTCATTTTCTTCCATATCCTTAATTAAATTTTGCACCTCTTCTTGCTTGGCAAAAGGTAATCGTCTAGGGTGTTGTTTAATAGGTGAGTGATCTCCAGTATCAATTCGGTGTTGTGCCATTTTGGTTCCTCCAAAGTCTTCAGATGTTTGGGAGAATAAACTTTGGAATTCCCTAATTAAATTTTCCGCAGCGTGCATCTGTTTTGGATCTAAGTCTGTATTTTTTAACAAATCCTTGACTAAATTATCTGAAGATTTCTCAGAGTGACTGGAATTTTGACTTATGCACGTTACAGGAGCACATGATTCTATCACCTCTCCTTTCTTGATAGTCCTCGTCTTATCACTGATGTTAGCAATTCTGACTGGAATGGTCTTCTTGGAGAGGTCCACTACAGATGAAGCCACCAATACTCCTGCTTGTTTACTATTGTCTTCGGGATGATCTACATGGCCAAATCGATAATTAGTTTCATTTTTAATTACAGCAGGAACTAAAAATTCTGTTCTTGGATCGAGATTAATATCTTCTTTGGCTATTACTACTTGTTTACACTCAATTTCGTTATTTAATCCAAAGAGGCTTATATCTTCAAATTTAGAGAGCATTTTATTATTTTTGAAATCAAGTTTGAAGCCGAACTTCTTCATAAAATCTAGTCCGATTAAGCAAGGATCTGTTATGTCAGCCACATATGCCGTATGGTAATATTTCGTTCCTCCAAAGTTGATGATTAAATTGGCCTTTCCATATATGGCTATCTTGTCGCCCGTCACAGTTTGCAGAGTAACGCATGGTGGAGTCCAGATGAGTTTACATTTTAATTTTCGAGCCATTTTAAAGCTTCAAGCTCTTGATTTATTTTCCTAATTTCTTTTAAGACGTCGATCTCAGTGTCTGAGATTCTGTTTACCGTTGCCCCTCTAACTGAATGACGATCTCTCCGGCTGGCTTGTGTAGCTGCTTCCAATTTTAAGGCATATAGTAATGCAGCCTTTAAATCCTGCACATCATCCATTCGTACCGCTCTCTGCACTTCTGGATCTTTTATTCCGTCTACAAAGTACTGCAGTGAAAGCATTTCCCGTACATTTGTTGGGCAGTCGATGAATGCTAAATTTGCCAGCCGTTCTATTTCTGAGGCAAACTCTTGAAGGGTTTCACTCGATTTTTTATGGCGGCTCTTTATTTGTATTCTCGTATAATCGTTGAAGAATTTTTCTCCGAATCTCATTTCAAGTGCACAACTTAGAGTCTCAAAATTGAGTTGCGTCATATCGGGCAATGTTTGCAGCACGTCGGCGGCTTCTCCTCTCAAAGACGCTGCCAGTTCACAAGCTTTCACCTCGTCACTTCATTTGTTCGCTTCGGCTACAATGGTGAATTGGGTCTTGTAAACTTGCCAGGAACTCTTTCCGTCGTATGTCGACAGCTTAACGTGCACAGGAGAAGCAGGCGGATTCCTAAATTCTTCATAATTACCACTGGACTCTGAAAGCTTCTTCTAAAGACATTAATTATAAATAGAAATTTCCATATACGTCCATTAACATTTCAAAAATATGCATTAAAATATTTAATTGCTATAAAGGACGTTAAATACTAATAAATGCATTAAAAGATCTTAATAATTTTTTACATGTTTCGATTGAATATACTCAATCATCATCAGAAAAAGAAAATACAAATAAACACAAAGATGGAGAAATCTTTGTGTTTATTTGTATTTTCTTTTTCTGATGATGATTGAGTAAATTCAATCGAAACATGTAAAAATTATTAAGTTCTTCTAAAGATCTTGTACTTTTTTTTTAGCTTTTTATCTACTTCACCTATTTTCTCTTCAACGTTACTTATTTTCTCTTCAACGTTACAAACTTCATTCTGAATTTTCTCTTCTACTTCCTCTATTTTCCTTTCCATTTTCTCTTCAACATTACTAACTTTATTCTGAATTTTCTCTTCTACTTCCTCTATTTTCTCTTCTACCAAGCCTATTCATCTCTCTACCGACGAGAACTTTTCTTCTAAAGTTTTCTTCATTTCTTCTTGGCCTTTATTAATCTTTTCAATCACATCTTCTTGGTATTTGTCAATTTTATTTGTCAACTGTTCCATTCTTTCTTCTTTTTTATTCATTTATCCGCCAACTCTTCTTGGCCTTTATTCATTTTATCTGCCAACTCTTCTTGGCCTTTTGATAACTCTTCTTGGCCTTTGTCGATTTTATTGGTCAGCTCTGTCCTTAACACGTTAATAGCTTTCAACAACTCACTCAATTGCTCTTCCATTGCTCTTGTTTTCGCCTTAAGATCCCGAATCCTGACACCAAATGTTGCAGCGTATATGGGGATCTTTTGATCTTATGGTTAGACAACTTCAAACTCTTGTCGGAAAAGTAGAAAATAATTTATTTACAGAACTTCAGAACAGAGTCTTCGAAACTCACAAATATTACTAGATATTCAAAATTAATTGCTCAAATCTATCGTATAAGTGCAGATATAGGTTCCAGAGTCTCTTTATACAACGTCTCAACACTAAATCACATTCAAAACAACGTAAATAAAACTCAAGCAAACTTGCTTAAACAATCGTAGCTCACTCAATGACTGACTGATAAATAATAACAACAACAGCTCGTATTGCTCTCTTTATTTAGGCTCGCAACATGTGCTGGAAATTTCTACAACCTTCTCGAAAAATTCACAAAACCACGGAACAACATTCAATGTATCAGTATATCTATATGGGGTTACCATAGAGAGGGAAGGGCTACCATCGCCAACGATCGCCAAGTTTGTCGCCAACTTGGCGATATATCGCCAAATTTGGCGACCAAAATTAGTCGTCAAATGTGACGCCAACTTGGCGATATCTTTAATATTTCGCCAACTTGCCGTAGACATACACTAAAAAATATTAGACAAGTTTGCTTGATAACAGATACAACGTAACAAAAAATAATATTAGTAAAGGAATGGAGCTTAATAAGATTATTTACATTATTTTACAGTACAAACACTAATTATTTACAAAATTCGTAACAATTTATATATGTTTCATTCAGTAAATATTTTTTATTTATTTTATTCACATTAAACACCATTACGAAAGTATGAGAAAAGAAAAAGTTTCTTTTTTGTAACGTTTTATTTATTATATATTATTATTATACTGCCATTTACACAGGTTATTTGAAAAGGTGTTCAAAAAGCAAATGTTTTTCTATCAAGTTATAAAAAGCTAGAATTGCATAGAAACTGGAAGTCGAAAATTCTGTCATGTCAATGCGATTGTATCGTGATTGTGACCATAGAAAAGATAACAGATAATGTAAAAATAATTTTATATTTCAAAAAATGTAAACTAAATACAAAATACAATTGAAAAATGTTACCATTCACGAGAAACCCCCAGAATGTGCCTCATTAGCGGTGATTTGCATTTCACATCTGCATCTCATGCAATCGCGGACATGTTCCAATTGACATGGAATCTCCTGGACACGCACCACCGCGTCAGCGATCCGTGCATTATGATCCATATTCCATGGAAGAGTTTTCTCACAAACCATGTATTTAAAATATCACCACAGATAGAAATCCAAACGGTTTAGTAGCGGGATCGAGGTGGTCAAGTTACAAGATGAACTGTAATGCCTTCGTGATTTCATGGGACGCCAATGTGAAACTTACCTCACGTGTACATTTTGAGCGCTTGTTATGAGTTGTACCATTTTTCATTTCGTTTTTGGATTTCGAATAATTTTTTGTAAATTTTTTTTGAATCACGTTTCCTACCACCAGTTCCTACGCATTAATTGTTGCTCATGATCTGAAAGACACACGGGTGCCGTTTGGTCATGGCTTTTGAAACATTCTGTATCTATGCATTACACAAAACAACAGTTCATTTCCAACATGGGGAATAAAGTTATGTATTGACCTAGCAACTCTCTTAAAAATATCTGGTGTATTTCAAATGAAAACTATTTATCAACATCAAAATTTGTGCGCAAATTGACATGTAATCCTTGATTTAGTTTCATTTTCCCATGCATATTTTTAGTTATTGGCATTCTTGGTTAAAGGTCTTATACAACCCCACGAAGGGCACCCCACCCCATAGGACCTATATCCCACAGTGTAGATATTTGGCTGACATAAATATAAACAAACAAACAAACTATAAAGATCTTATGCTAAAGCTTTATGCCAATTTGTGTAAGCTGGTTAAACTTCTGAGTACAAAATCACCAGTGAATGTTTGTATTTTCAGATCAAGTTAGAGGTCTGCACGGGCCCGGGCCGGCGGAATCGTTTCGAATTTTCTAACGGGCCGGGCCGGGCCGGCAGATTTAGATTAGTTTTTTCAACGGGCCGGGCCGACAAACAACATAAACGGGCCGGGCCGGGCCGACAAAAAAATTGAACGGGCCAGACGGGCCGGGACGGGCCGATAAAAAAAATTTTCGGGCCTGCCGGCCCATTCTGAACATTTAAGCAAAAACGATAAAATATGAGCTATTTTCAACGAAAATGGTTTTAACGAGAATAAATATAAATGTGGACCATACTAGTTTGACAGCATCAATATAAAAATGCACAGTGTATCGGCATCGGAGAATTACATTATGTGTAACCCGTTTTAATATTTTTTGGCTGACTCATGCAGGTCCGAGATCACGCTTGCATTGTTTTTCTACATATAGACTGGAGGAACCGGTACTAGACATAATTATTGGCAGAAAACATGATTTGTAAAATTATTAACAGCGATAAAGAACTTATGTTAGCTTAGTCTTTGGATATATACTTGATGATTTTTAAATTAATTTCTCAATAATGCGAAAGTGTGACACATTTTCTGGTTGATTTTAAATTGTAAAAGTATAAAAGTGATAAGCCAAACTATTGAAGGGATTTGGAATCGAATAGCGTTTTTCTATTTTGGTAAATAAAATACTTGTATAACCTTGTTGAGATATAATAGTTTCTCAAATGATTGCCGGTTTTTCTCCCTTCCCTTGCTATTGCTTCTGGAAATTCTATTCAAAACGCTAATTATGACAATATTTTATTTGTTTGCAGTATTCTTAAATTGCTTGTATCAAAAAATGGATAACGCCATTCGATTATATAGTTTCTGAATAAAGATATCTGCTAATCTTATGCGTTTCTGAAAAAAAAAAAAATGAATTTTGAAATGTATCAGAAAGGAGCTTCTTTGAATTTAAGAATGAATTTGGATTTGAAATCTATAATAAAAGGATATAGAAATATATTTATAAATCTTCTTTTATTAAACAGCTTCAAAATTAACAATGTTTTTAGCATTCTTTCTTTTTTCTTTTATTCTAAGCCATATTAATTTTTTAATGAATCTTTATTCGAATGTTGAAAGCGTAAGAATCTAAGTAATCATTAATGTTGTTTAATGTGTATTTGCTGTAAAATATACTGCAAAATCATTCCATAGATATGTATGCAGTATTCTTTAAAGGAATCTTAGTTATATGATTAAAATCTGAATTTTTTAGAAATCCTAGAAATTGTAACGGGCCAAAACGGGCCGGGCCGGGCCTGTTTTCGCTGATTTTTGTACGGGCCGGGTCGGGCCTAAAATATAAAAATTTAAACGGGCCGGGCCGGGCACGAGCCGAACTTTTGAGTTTTACAACGGGCCGGGCCGGGCCTGAAAATTCCGGCCCGTGCAGACCTCTAGATCAAGTCCAGAGATCTACCTTAAAATTTTTGGAGCGTCCAGTCGGCAATCGTTGGATTTGAAACACGTCATGTGCTCTCACAATAGCGTAGATCAGTTGCGTGTTAAAGCTTTTCATTAGAGTAAATTTTTCAAATCACATCATAAAAGTAAAGCAAATTTCATTTTTTAACTGCTTAAAAGAAGCAAATTCTAATTTAATGACAAAATTTCCATGCCTGGACTCGAACACGCGCTGTCAGTACGGCGCATCGACATTCTAATGTACTAAAACTCATGGAACGACAGCCAGCCTGGAACTTCTCACTGTTACAAGATTTAAAAAACAGAAAATTAGAAAATTTGAAGTTTATTTTCATTTGAAATCTTATATCCCATATACCACACTTGCCTCCCCAGGATGTCCTGAGGAAAGATTCACAATCCAGGACTGTCATCCTCCAGGCATCCCTCAGTATGCATCAAATTGCCACCAGGAGGTTCTCAGGAACCGAAAATGTCCGCTTTACAGCATCCTTGGGAGCTCACCAGGCCTTCCTTCTGGTTCCTATCCGGTAGGTTCTGGGGAAGATTTGAGGAAGTAATATAGGAGGACTTTGGGAAACTTTAAAATCACTAATATGTTAAAAAATAATAAAGTTATGATTTTATTTAATTATTTTTTTAGAAGTAAACGTGAATGTTGTTGTTTTTTCTATTATTCAGACGGATTCACATATAACAGAGAGCATCCAGGAACAAATTTCTTACCTTCATTTTTCGTGCTGGATTTGAACCCGAGTACTTTGGTATTCTGGACGCGCGCTCTGACCGTTACGCTGTAGGGTCAGTAAAGGTTTCTAAGGTATAGATGAATTTTTCTCCACTTTTGAATCTCAAAACTACGAAATGTCCTCATTTTTTGTACCTTTTGAATACATTTGACATAAATTTAAAATAATAACCCAATTATATTATCAAACATTATTTGTTATAACATAAATGTCTTTTAGTATGAACTATATTTTGACACACAATGAATGATACAAAACGTTTCTGATTATATCTCTTATAAGATTTAATTTTAGTTAATACAAATATTATTTCCAGAGATTAAAACACATAGTTTCTTAAAAGTTATGATTTTTTTTATGATTGACAGATAAAGTTTGAATTCTTACAAAAATAAAGCTTTTTTGCTCTCTTTCTTACTTGAGTTTGAGTTTGAGTTTTACAATGCTTTGAGGTCTGTAGCTACAGTGGCTGTTACCTTGAATGATCCACAATACACAGAAACTAATACAGAACACTTTATTATTACATGAAATACCGTACATACATTAATACACATCACAGGGACAACACAAACATTCATGCCGCTAGCTGGATTCGAACCAGGGTCCAGCGGCGTGTGAGGAGCTGACGCTACCGACCACGCCACTGGATCGGCATCTTTCTTACTTTTTTTTCACATAAATTTTAATCGATTTTTTTCACGCATAGTAAAACGTGCTCAAATGAAACGAATTTATCAAAAAAAAAAATTTATATAAATTTGCTTAGTCTTTTCTTTCCTATTGAGCTAGGTCCTAGTTCGTTTCATAGTGGCACCATCAGCAGTCCAGAGATTTTGCTCTCGAAACTGGTAGATGGGAGGTGCTGAATCGCACCCGTCGACCTAATCGTTCGGAGTTTCTAGCGGTTTTTTTCGAATCTTAGATTTTCTTGTGTAAATACGGGTTAGGTTCCTTTAGAAAGACTTTCACGTAGGTTAACCCCCTCCCTTGATATGTCCCTCATATTGATAATTGGCCGTCATAAATACAACCAATCAACAAAACAGTTAAAAAAAAATTTAGCATATTTTGGCGAGTATTTATTAACACATAATTAAATCTGTTACATATGAAATTATTATACGACGCTACGAGCTGCAAATTTTTGGAGATTTGCCACTTGTTGCGAGTTAAAATAATACTGTAAAACCACTGTATTATTTTATAACATTGAAAAATATTAAAATTTTGTATTGTCAACGAAAACACACCATTGTGCAAATTTGTATTTGTATTTTGTTGTATCAGGATTTGGTGTGAAAATCAATCGTAATATTCCATCATTCCACTGAAACACTGCTTGAGTTACATAAATTACAAACTATTAATAAAATTTTAATCTGTTACAAAACCATTTTATACACTTTTCGTTATAAATAAAATTAATTTACAGTTAAATCTCCATTTAACAGCCTTTAAAAATTGCTGTAAATCTTTATGTGCATAAAAAATACAATATGCATCATTTTTCGTTTAGTTAACGACGGGAATTATTTTTGTTGATTTCTTGAAATGGGAAGCTGCTAGGAGCTCATTCCTGAGGACATCGTAAAAAGCTCTTCCCCAGGACTTCCTAATCTTATCATTTTAGTATTAGGAGGGATATGGGATGACTTGTTGCTCCTGGAACGGTATTGTAGGAGCTTTTGTGCTACATGAGATGAACGGTGAATTTTCTCTTTGAGAATATTTACAAGTATCAACGTTTCATTTCAATGAATAAATCCTATCGGCAATCATGGGTTGCCAGTTTTAGTGGCATTTGTATAATTGTTGAATTTGAGAGCTATTACCTATTTTCAGCAACAGCCCTGCTTGAACTTAGAATTAAAATTAATTATCATATAAACCTCACATTCTTCTATTTGTATGCTAGTTTTAAATTAATAGCCCTGTAACTTTTCTGATATTGAATTTTCACATAAGGATTTAACTACTGTTAAGCGCAGCATACTATAGGCTAAAATAAGAAACTCCTGCACAACTTTCTGAATTTTAGATAACTGAAATATTTTATAAGAATTTTCGTTGACTTTATCTCATAATCAGTAGGGCTCTGATGGGAGCTCGAAAGGATATGATAAAAAATTACTTTGAAAAGCAATATGTATAATGATCTCCGTTACATGAAAACCTGAACACCGTCATCTGTGGGTGTTTCGTTAAAAGTAATTGAATGAACAATGAACTTTTTTTATCCACACATGCATTTTATTTGCAGTATTATTCAACATGTACAGGCACAGGTTTATTTTCATAAGTATGAGACATTGCACGAAAACATACAGATTATTACACTTAAATAAATTGTTACATAAGATAAGAAATTCACGGATGAAAGATAGCTGGACACCTGTCAGGGATCGCACAGATTGCCTGCACAGATTAGGTTGTTGCACAGAAAGTATTATGGATGTAGCGAATATTTAATATGCCCACACATATTAAAGGGCATTAATTACATCAAATTTCTCTGTATTTTATTTCAAATATTAATTATTATAAAAAATGAAAGTATCTGCAATTCTTAAATGCTCTTAAAATATTTCAATGCACATTTGTTTATTTTGTTGTAGCTCACTTTTGATCTCAAAATGTTGTCTGGACCTAATTAAAAGTTTAGGAAATGTGAAAGGAATGCAACACTAAAAGCGTAATTCTATTAGAAATCTAATTAAATTCGCAAAAGAAAATTAAAATAAAATTTAAATTTAAAAGTTAATTATAAAATTAAGCACTAGATTAAATTATAGAAATACTACTACTAATAATAATAAAATCTAACACACTCGTAACACAATATTAATAAAACAACTTATACAACTTTTGACATTGTATAATAAAATAATCGTTCAGTGTGAGTTATTACTCGTGCACAGAGGCTTGCGTTCAAAAATTATATTGATCAGTAACATTGCACGAAATAATAAAAGAAATCCCTCCTAAAAAATAATAAGATTAAATCTTAGGTTTGCAAAGCAGATGGCGCACATAGTACGTCTCACAAGTTTCTATGTACAGTACATGCACCAGTAGTGGGCCACTTAAGGACATTTATCGAATTATTATTAAAGTATTAGTGAATTTAAAAAAATATTTTTTAGCCTAGGCCTTACCTTTAAGTATCACAATAAACATTCAATTTTTTAAAAAATATTCTCTAAAAAATGAAAAATAAAAAATGTTACCTTCATTTATGCTCCGGTAGTGGGCCAAGTAAATTTCTGATGCTCCAGTAGGGGCCCCCTAGAAGTGAGCCTATCCCTTATTGAGTTTAATGCATACTGTACAGAAGTTATAATTTGTTTCACATTTCTACACTTTAAATATACAGAATAATGAAATCACATTGAGAAGTTTTGATGATTACGTAAAATATTTTTAGCTCCGATTTAGCTTTTTTCGTATAGTCTGTAAAAACACCCTTCTAGCTCAAAGACTATGAGAATAATGAAATTGTCTTTTTGCCTGATAACAGATAAGGGTTCCAGTTAATCAGCAATTGGTTTGTTATCTGACAGGAGAGACTAGAAAACTAGTTTTTCAACTTTGAAATCTGGTGGCCCACTATTGGTACATGGCGCACTACTGGTAAATTTACCCTATATATTCAAACCGCACGTGTCTAATATATCGGCTAATTAAAGACTTTTTTTAAAAAAATCATGACCAACATTTTTTTTCTTTCGTGATGATATATATTTGGAGCGTATTTTTGCCCCTTGTGGTAGAGTCTGAAAAACGGAATTTTTGCGTAAAATAAAATTGCGATAAAAAAAGGGTGACCAAGTATAATCGTTATAGCTCTCTTCCATTATTTAAATAAAATTTTACTTCGTTTATATTTTTCATAATTTTAGTTAAGTACGTAGGTGTGTGTAGGGGACATACTTTTGTAATATATTTTCAACGATATTTCTGGAAATGCAACTCCTACAATTAAAAGAAAAAAAACATACTTTTGAATTTGGCACTGCGAATTTTTTTAAAAAATGAAGCAAAAAAAAAAAAAAAAAAAAAAAAAAACATTTCATTTTTCATTAATTTTACTGTGCCCTTACATTTATCAAAATAGATTATGAAAAAAAAAGACGGTGACAGGCGAATAGTTTTTAAGTACGAGTCTTAAATAATTAATGATCCTCATCCCCAAAAATATTATAAACTAACAGTTATTAAATCAGTCTTCATATAACTAATACATATTTTGTTTTATAGTAAAGGTCTTATTTATGTAAGTTTTTAAATATATGTAGAAATAATATATATTCTACTAAACATTGCTTGAGAAGTATACATTATTTCATGCGTTACAAAGAATTCACGTAATAATTATATCTGTTCTAGAAAAATAAGAAAATAAAACATAAAATAATTCTGTTTCAGCCTGAAAAATAACATATGCTTCCTTGACATACACATTATTTTATTTTTTTTTAAAAGATGACTCAAATGATGGATGTCGATTACATACGAAAATATTGATTTCATATTAAGGATCTACAAATAGCTAAATCTGAGCTCTTGGTGTGAACTTTAATCATTTCTTCTCAACTAAAATAAGTAAACATGTTGCAACTATGGGATTATGATGCAATATTATTTATTTTAAGAGTTTATTAAATCTAAACTTTTACTTACAAAATTGTCTAAGCTAAATCATATTATAATTGTTTTAATGAATTACATAAAATTTTGTGTTCATATGTTCAATAGTTTATAATTTTACTCTCGTATATTTGTGAAATTTTCTCACAATCTATTCGTTAACTACGCTTTATTTTGACTGCAATAGAAGCAGTATTCCAATTAATATAATTCTACCGGTTTAAAGTAAAATGGTTTAAGAAAATTAATTATGATTAATACTCTCAGTTTCCATGTACCTATATGTAAAAAAAGAATATTTAAATCATTAAAAAATAATAAAAAGTTTTTTTTCATTTAGTTACATGGAAAACAACGTTGCAATTTTGCTAATGGTTCAAATCAAATGGGTAGGAAAAAACAAATTTAAAATAAATGTTTATGAAAAAAACTAAAAAACATAACACTTAATTTAATTTCAATCTAATGTCATTTTTATATCTACCAAATACATAGTTATAATAAATCTTTTTAATGCATATTTAAAAAATTCTTAATCAGTTTTAATATTGTCAAACTATCTTTTTACAGTTAATTTACTTGTTTTTGATATTTTATTTCACAAAAAGAAATATGAAATTTCTATGTAATATATTGTTTTGTCTAATCTTTCAAAATCTGCTTTTAATTTTTTAATGTTCTTTTTAATAGAAAATTTTCAAAACACGAAATACGCAGATAATGTTTATTTATTTTATCTAGGAACCATTGTGTTTTGAACAACCTTTACTCCTTTCACCTATCCTAAGAATTTGATAAAATGTTGATCATGAATATAAAGACATTTTGCATGTGTCGTTATTGTCTATGGAAAATCATATAAACTAATCGGTGAGAGTTCTGAATATGGAAAAGTAAATACTAATAATTAAAAAAATATTCAAAATTTAACATTTCAATACAATAGATTCGTATCGATTGCAATACTTAGTGAAAAACAGTTGCGAATTTTAAAATATTTATGTGAATAAGATTTTCCATTCATTTACTATCTCCACAAAATCCCATTAATATTCAAAGAAGATTTAAAGAAAATCTGATTTTTTTCTGCTCCGTTTCAGTACTTTTATAGGTAAGTCAACATGCCGCAACTGTCGCAACTTAGTCAACATACGCAATTTATTCGTATAATAAATTACATTTTCGTTTTTAAACCCAGTGCGATTTATACGGAATTCTTCTTATTTTTTCCACCACTTTTTCAAAATAAAGAAGTTTCCATAATTGAATCGGTAAATTGAATGATTAAAAGGTAAAAATTGCATTAAAAAAACTCGTGAGATTAATGAAAGATTAAGAGCCCTTCCAGGATTCTGAGCACGTCAAGCTCGTCCCTAAGGAATTATTTATTATGTTTATTAATACGATGCCAGTTTTATTCTATTATTAGACATTTTGCACTATTAGATGTTTATATTTAAATGTAAATATCATAAAAAATGCTATTAAAGCTTTGAAAAATCGTTTGCATATGTAGTTCAACGCCCATATTACATTAATTATAATTAAATTAGTTTTTTAATAATTTTAATTTTATTACTTTTCTATTACTGCCATAGTATAAGACATAGTTATGTTTAAAAATATGTAATTTATTCATAAAAACAGATGCTGTTTAGCTTCTGATGTTTTGTCTTTAAAGGGTTATTCATCCTTTCCTTAGTAAAATATTGTAAATAAACTAGTATAATTATGGTACATAACTGTTTTCTATACAATATTTGTGGTATTTACTTCATATAAACAAACATGATGCTGATTTATTTTAACACTTCACAAATCGGATTGTGTTCCCATCAGAAAAATGGTACTATAATGTATAGGTATTAATTATTTTTTAATAATTTTCAAAAGAAAAAACATAATTTAAACATGCAAGGTATACATCTGCCTATGTATAGTAAAATGAGTTAAAATGCTCAAAACTAACATTGCTCACAGGGACAAAAATCGTATATTTATTTTATAGTCCAGGCATTTGGCTGAAAATAAATAAAGTTTTGGTGTAGTTTTGAAATTTGGTACTTTTATGTTTTTGGGGTCGCTAAATACGAATCTGGTGTTATCAAACAAAATTTATACCCGGAAAGACGTTTATTTGAAGAAAAAAAGTGACTTTTCTTTATTTTTTCTAAATAACTTCAAAATTTTACATTTTGCATAAAAGTCCTCAGTACATAAATTAAACATGACAAAATTCCCTACATTTTATGTATTTAAAGTTTTTTTTTTCTCTGATAAATAGTTTAGCCGTGACAGCGCCGCAAAAATGGGTGTGAAAAGTAAAAAATTCTGAAAAACGGTAAGTACGGTATTGTACGTCGATGAAACGTGAAAAAGAACCATTCTACGCAAATTTTGACCTCTTAATAACATTAAATATAGTATTATTGACTATATTTTATAATCTGATGTTCTTTGTTTCCTTCATAACTAAAAAATAATTAACAAGAAAGAAAAATCATGCGTTAAGCATAGATTATGAAGCCCTTTCTAACACTTCATGAAATCTATACAAAACTTCGTTATTTAAGGAACTAAGGTTACTGTATATAGCCAAATGTATATTCCAGTACTGTTGAAGAGCCCTGTATTTGATCTTTCGGTTGATATATAATATACTATATAATGGGAAAATTTAGTTTCGCAAAAAATGCCTAGCAGGTTGAAATTTCTCTTACAGCAATTTATTCTAATAGATGGAAACATACTTGAATACTTTTATTCAGCCCTCTAGTTTACCTTGTACCTTTATGCTCTAATTTGCTTCATAACTAAAAAATAAATAGAAATGGGCATATCTGTTATTATTAAAATGTTCATTTGCTATTACAAAATACCCACTGAACCAGTGAATTCAATGGAAGGGGAAATAGTCATGCTGCAAAATATCAAATATTTACTATTAAAATTTTTTTATTTTATAATATTGTTGTTATATTGTTAATTATTTTTAGCAACTTCATTGTAAAATATAGTCAATCATATAATCTTTAGTATTATTTGCAGTCAATCTTTGGATGAAATAGTCAGTTTCATGTTAAATCTATGCACAATGCCGTAATTCCTGTTTTCCAGAATTTTTTGTTTTTCACACGAACTACTGAACTTTAATAATATTATTATTATTATTATTATTATTATTATTATTATTATTATCATTATCATTATCATTATTATTATTATTATTATTATTTTATTATTATTATTATTATTATTATTATTATTATTATTATTATTATTATTATTATAGTTTTCTAGTCGTAAATGAAGATATCGACCACAGATATACTAATTTTTATCACTTTCCAACAAAGTCGAAAAGTGCTTAAACATTTGGTTTGTCTGTAAGTCTGTCTGCGCGCTAATTGCTGTAAATACACTGGGATTGCCCAGAAATTTTTGGAAGTAATTGATGTTTACTTTAGCACGAACCCTGTTTCAAATGAAGTTTTAAACACGATTAGTTCATTTGTAGGGGCAGTCACAACTTTACTGTTACATTACGAACTATGGGAAAAATCGTTTAAAATGAAATCTAAAGGTGTCAAAACCCTGACAAAGCATTTGAAATTTATATACAATTACGAGATGCACTTAAATATGCATTCTGTAAAATTTGCGGTAAAAAATAGCTAATATTCATTTACTGGACCACACAAACGAATTCCATTCCATAACGCTAAAGGGGAAATTGTGTGCGACATATTTTAATTATATTAAAATTATTACATAAATAATAAAACTGATATACGTCGCTGAGTTTTAATACAAGTTATACGATACAATCATTCATACTATGAAGTACATAGCATTTACATGGACATACGAAAGATTTCAAATAGTATACTCTTTCCGAAATACTGCATATGTATCCGATGACGCTGATAGATAGATGAAATGCAATTTAATTAATTATAATTTCACCAAATTAATCATTATTTCAAATCTGAAACCTCTCTGAAGATTATGGCACTAACATAAAATGCCTATGTTAACCTTGATATTTTCAAAACCCCCACAGTTAAAATGATATGAAAAATTCCGTCTGTTTTATTGGAAAATTAAAAATAATTTATTAATCAATGTAGATAAAAAAGTTTTATTCATTGATTATTACATTGATATCTTTTAGTAATTCGGTCCACAAAACCTCTAAAATGCATTAACGAAACAGATTATTTTAAGCTAAAAAAATACTTTTCAGTCAAGTTAGAAGCAATAAAACATAATGATGGTTTCGAAATATTCTATAGATTATACGGGGTTTTCTTGTTTATAAATTTTATTTTATTCTTAGAAAATAGTATAAATGGGATATATGAGGAAATATTGAACTGAAAGTATATATATATATATATATATGCACAAAATATAAATTAATTTTATCTTCAATTCGTATCATCGTACTTTACATAAAAAAATAATAATCCCAGCTATGGTTTCTATCTACACTATCTTGAATTCTTGTTGTGCTTTTCTGAAAAAATTGACAGTTCGTCTAAAAAAAAACTTTAGACACATCCGATAAACAAAAATATAAACTTTAAAAAATTCCCTTTCTTCTTCTCTTGATAAAATATCAATGAAAAACCTTTTTTTAAAAATTTAATCTATTCTCGTAAGATAGAAAAACTAAAAAAGAAAAACAACTTCGCAGCTATGGCAATGAGTCGCGTTTAATAAACAAAATATGACAGCAGCAAAAATTAAGAAAGCTCTAAATAAATGAGATTTTTATTTACCAATTCCCAACAAATACATTATTTACTGTAAAAAAATGTAGTACATATATATATATATATATATATATATTCCTAGTATTTATTCAAGTAGTATTTTTAGTAATTTTCTCTAACATGCTTATATTGATTTTACTTTTCTTAGATTTTAGTTTTCAAATGTATGTTTGTTTGTTTTTAAATTTTTTTAATAGATTTTATCGGGGAATTCTACAAACAACTGTCTAACAAAATCTGTCTAACAAAGTCTAACAAAAATCTAATATTTAAGGAGAAAATCATGCAATTGCCGTAGGAGTATAACCGTCATATGCTCAAAACGAAAAATTTAATTATTTATATATGATCCAAATGATGTTTTTTGATGCTTTTATTTATGCTTTAAAAACAAAAAATATATAAATAAATATATCCAAACATTCAAATAATATTACTAAACACTCAGACTGTTTGAAGTAATGTGAAATATTGTTTTCGCAATTATCTACCACACATATTAAGAATGCCTGCTTGCATTTTTGCCGATCCCACCGAAGCTAGCATAGGGGAGAAAATACGGGCTCCTGATTGGTTAATTTTAAAGAACATTTTGCTTTGGTTTATTTGAGTTTATGTTTATTTAATCATAATTTCTGTTTGAAAACCTTTTGAAAGATTGATTTTTCTTCCGATTATAAATATTTATTAATAGATAAAGAAATATTTTTCGAATGTATAATTAAAAAAGTTAATCATGTTTCTCAACTGTTCTGTATTATCTTTGGAAAATAAAAATAAAATTGCGATTTCATTTTATTTTTACATGATATGCACATATATGCCTCTAATACGTACATCCACATCCAGAAGAATTTTTTTAGAAACAATAATTACATTTTCTTAACTCAATTGTTCTAGATTACTTTAAAAAATTGCCTTTTCTTATTAGTTTAACAGGATATACCTATATACGCTCCTAAAACGTGCACATTTGCATTCAGAATGATTTATTTGCAAACAATTTCTCAATAAATTATTCAGCCAATCAGAAGCCCATATTTTCTTTCCTGTGCTAGCCTCGGTGGGATCGGCAAAAATGCTTCCTGTTTGGTTTATCTAAACAATTTTGTCACTTTGTTGCTGCGGACAATAAAGCTTTTTCTTTTGTTTTTGTTGACAGACGATTTTTACTTTGTTCATGTAAAAACCATATTGAACCGAAATATGTCGGTTATAGAAACTCTCAGAATGAGTGTAATAAAATATTAATATTTCTTTATGTAAATAGATGTAATTATTCTTTTTTTTAATATGAAGATTATTTAATTGAATCTATTGTAAGATTTACTCAGTGTATTAGAGTTTCTTATTTACGAACTGATATTTCAATAAGAACTGTTTTCTGATGAACTGAATATTATTTGAAATTTTCGAGCCTGCTGTCTTAGCAAAGTAGCAATCTTCAACATGCTATCTTTATAGCTCAATCAGTATGAATTGTCAAATTTCTTTAAATTTATATTCATTTACAGCCTAAAGTTGTCGAATTAGTGAAGTAAACATTATTAGACGATTTTTTTATGTCTTAAGGAAAAAATATAAATAAAGAAATAAAGAAAAAAAACACAAAAAATTAATTTAACATGTTACAATGACTTTTTGGAAAATGTTTTTTTCAGAGGCTAAATTTTTAAAGATTTATAAATAAATTCTATATTTAATAATAATAAGTATCATTTTTATGATCGTCATAATGAGTCATATATTACGTGCGTCATGCATTAAACATTAATATTCTCAGACTAATGATAAAAAAAAACGGTACTACTCTGTTATCCCGTCGATCAATTTCGCCAATTTATAGAAATCGCCAAATTAATATCCAAATTATACATATTGACATAGTTTTTTTTTTTAAATAACGTAAAACAAATAATTAGTAGAATAGTAATAAAAATTCAAATAAAAAACAATATAAAAATCGCTTAATGACATTTTAAACATGTGAATCGTATTTAATATCATTGAATGTGACATTCACGATCATCCATTATTGGCATTTAATCTTATAGTTTGGCGATAATTTTTTGGTCGACGGGAGAGTCTAGTAGTACCAAAAAAAAACTGTAGTAAATATATTACTTTAACTGTTTAAAATATGTATTTTTGTTTCGTGGAGGTCATAGGACTGACTTCTAAATGCCTCATATTACGTACCGCATAGATTAAACATTAATGTTCCTGTACCCATCGTGAACAAACATTAAATGAAATTTCAGATTAAAAATTTTTGGAACTCTAGATTTTTAAACTTATAAAAACCGCTTATTTTACTTTTTCACACCGTTGCACAGAGAAAAAAAATGCACTTTTAACTAGAAATTGTTTGTAAACTTTAAGACAATTTCTTTTTAAATTATTAATTTTTTTTTAAAAGTTTTGTTTTTCTCAGTGTGGCAACAGAAATATTATATTTTTGGACATTAAACAGGGACCAATCAGAAAATGAATAAAATAAAATAAATTGCGGAATTCAACCAATAAAATGATTCAGATATACTTCAGATTTCCGGGTTCTTTACCGAGAAACACTATTTTCCAAATATTTAAAAATATGTCGAATAACATTATAAAACATTCATATTGTCTTAGGTTATGTAGCGCATTTGTTTTGGGCAAGTATCTGCAATACGCTCCATATGTAACTTTAAATTTATATTTATTGTAGCTTTGAATAAACGATTAAAGGAAGTAAACATGCATAGAGAAAGACACTTTAATTTTAGCTTATAGCAATATCTTTATCATTATTATTTTAAGTTTAAAACAATTTTTTTTCAATCAATCAGAAACTATTATAATAATACAAAAATTATGTATTTTTTTTTAATCCAGCAATATTTTTTTTCAATTTTTCCAAAAGCAGCGGTAGAAATTTTTTTAATATATAAATGAAGTCTACAGTGACATACATACATTTTTAAAAATAGCTTTTTTTTCAATGCAGTAGTTTCCATTTTAGATATTTTGTTACACTTTAATTAAGACTGAATCTTAGGAATGATTGTGATTTAGTATTTTTTTTTCTTTAATCATTTATTTAAATCATAATGAAAGTACTTAAACTACGAAGTTTTATGATTTGCACTTTTACTACCTTAAATTCTTAATCAGACGGTGGATTTTAAAATGCTCTCAAAATAAAACTAATTTAAAAAACACTACTCATTCATGCTTTAGAAATTTTAAATGTTTCATTAATTATCTCAGATTTTTATTGCACTGTTTTAAGAATAAGAAAAATTATGCAAAACAATTTATTGCGTTTTTGTACTTTAAGTATGCAAATTTCATAATACTGCATCCTTTAAACATGATAGGATTTAGTCATTAAGTCCACACTTTTTTTCTGCACGGTTTCTTTTTAAACTATAACAATGAAAATAAATCAATATGTACATTTGGAAATATGCCCCATTTTATTTAAATGTAAGCTGTATTTTTCATTATATTATTTATTTTACTATAAGACTTATTTGCAATATTTATTTTTATAGTTCCATGCTTTATACTCATGAGATTTTTTATCCTGTCAAAATAAATGCGCATTTCGTATGCACAGAAACATAAAGAATGGTGTTTTTAAGTGCAGTTACAAGGAAATAAATTGCTTACGACATTCATAAAAATAATTCATTTGAAATATTTTATAGCTTCTTTCATAGATTTAGCATATTTCTATCGCTAAGCATAATATGTTATAACTCATGCTAGATTAAAAAAAACATCCATCGAGATTATTAAGCAGGACATTATCAAAATGAAAAAAAAATTCTCAGTGAATTGTATCAATTTAAAATACCACATTGAAAGTTTTTAATGTAAGAACATATACAGCGAAAACAGCCCCTGGTTACATATGTCTGCAATAAAAAGTCATTTTTTATTGTAATTCTATTTATTAATTCACTTATTTTACACATGGGATTTCCCTAAATACTAAATAAAAGAAACTGTCTGGTGTATGCACTTTTATGCACTTTAATGCGCAATAGTACGTTATAATTTAATATGTCTGAGAATGTACTATATTTAGCATATTTATTTTGATAAATTCTGTTTGGCAATTTAACATCTTTTACATTTAATTAATTAACAAAAACTTTATATTTTATATTTACATTCAGATTTTGATCATTTCTATCTTAGATTTCAATATCTTTTACAGTTAATTAATTAAGTTTTATACTTTATATTTGCTTTCGGATGTTTATGAATGTTTATGCTTTTAAAATTATTGAGAAGCTGTTTTTCAATGAAATATTATTGATACTAAGGAAATATTGCTTCGATATGAAACCATATTATAAAGAAACTCTATTTATCTAAATATTTTTAAAAATGTTATTAGATGCCAGATTGCATTTGTCAGATATTTTTTTACTCTTTCATTTCATATTTCATTCTTTCAGTTTTTTTATATTTGTTTCCTAGCAACAATAACTGATCCTAATAATATTATAAACATGCATAATGCATGAGTGATATATTTAAATAAAAAACCCTGCAAAACAGATAAATTATTTGTACAAAAATACCAACAAATCTGACGTAATATATAGAAATTAAAATTAATTTACTTTGATATTGAAATAACATGAACTTTGGTTGTGATATTAATAATTATTTATTTTAAGAAAATTGCTATGAACATTTTAGAATTTATCGTCTGCGCATAGTAAACATAAAGGTTTATTTTTTCTATTTAAAATCATACAAAAAAAAATACTGTAGAAAATGTCAATACTATGATCCGCATAGATATAAATATCAAAATTATATTTTCATTCTTAAAAACTAAAAAAAATAACAAGATTGCTTCAGTAATCATGTTCCAAAATTAAGTTCGTTACTTAGTCAATTAGTACTAGAGACGATGATAAATGGTAACCGATTAGGTTATGCTTCCAAACATGTTTATTTTTGGTGAATTGAGTAATGTAATGTTATCAAATAAATCAGTATTTGTATTTAGATAAAATCTTAAATCGAAGTGTTATAAAACGATAATAAAAAGCATTTTTGGGAAATAAAAAATGTAAATAAATAAATAAATAAATAAAAATAAAATTTTAAATTAAATTATATTTCGATAAGTTACTAATTCATCACATGCAGATGTTGGTTAATTGTATGTAAATATATATACACTTTTGTGCAAAATTCAAGGACGAAGGGATTTTTAAGCGACAATTTTCACGCGAATATTCAGCAGGAAGTAATATAATTTGAATAATTACTATCCCTGTATAACAGCTAGTCCATGTAACATCTCATTCAGGTCACACATAGTCACAAGAGTCACAGTCACTACGGCGAAACAAAAAAATAGGAAATTCCATGCGTCTCCTTTATCATTCTCAAATGACTACTACATGTGAGTCCACTGTCAGGCCACTGCGACCGCTGCTTTGTTACTGTCACCATTTTGTGTGTGTCACCAGGTGACCTTACAGTGTCGTTTTATTGAGACTCGCAAGTGACTGTCATTTGGAGGCTCAATTTCAAAGTCATTCTTAATGTTGCATTATTATAAATAACCAAATAATGACACATTAAAGTCACATGGTGACTTTTTGTCACAAGACCTTTTCAAATGGCAACAGAGACCGTCCTGTGAATTAACCACTGTGAAAAGTGGGGAAAACTCACCATATAATTTTAATTGGACATTGTTTGTTGATTTATTATAATTCAACATTCACATTGACTTTGAAATTGAGCCTCCAAATGACAGTCACACGAGAGTCTCAATAAAACGACACTGTAAAATCACCTGGTAACTCGTCACAAAGCAGCAGTCGCAGTGACCTGACAGTGGAGTCACATGTAGTAGTCATTTGAGATTCATAAAGGAAAAGTATGAAATTTCCTATTTTTTTGTTTCACCATAGTGACTGTGACTTTTGTGATCATCTGTGACCTGAATGAGAGGTTATATGGACTAGCTGTTAGGCACGGATAGTAGTTATTCATATTATATTACTTCCTTTTGAATATTCGCGTGAAAATTGTCGATTGAAAATCCCTTGAAAATTGGCATTTTGGGACTCCGTCCTTAAATTTTTCACAGCAATGTATATCTGCGAATAAGAATAGTACAAAAGGCTTTTCTAAGCTGTCTCTTTCCCTTAAAAATTGTAGCGTAAAATGAAATTTAAGATGAATTCTAACTAAGATGAGCTGATAACCTGGAAATATGTTTCTTTCTTTTCAGATAATGCAATATAAGTGATTTTATAATTATCTAATGTGTTCTAGAGATAAACCACTTTTTGCTGAATAATAATCAATATTGATTAATTATAAATTTAAAGAAAATTTTACTTTTCTTTTTTTTACATTTATTGAAATAAGAGTTCAAACTCTACAATGAAAAAAGAGGCAGTTTCCTATTTCAATTTCAATTCAGTCATTTCTGTTATTGATGTTCTATTATTGATGTTTTTCTATTATTAATGTTCAAATTTAACGTGAATTATCTTTAAATTCAATATACTCGTAATTGAATTTTTGTCCCTTGTACTTTTTCACTTCTCAGATCATGAAACACTCTTGAAAAGCCATGAAATATTTTCATTTTAATTGAATTCGCAGCAGACAATTATTCATGTTTAAAGTGCGCCGACATTACATTTATAAGTAAACAAATTTCTATGAGGAATTTTAATATTACATAATTAAAAAAATAAATTGTTGAGGATCAGTAAAATATTATTTAAGAAAGCCAACAAAAGCAATAATTACTGATTAAAAATATTTCGTTTTTTATGATGTGAAATTATGTTCTTGTAAAACGATTCTAGCCTCAAAGCTCTATCCTGTTATATCCAGTATGGTAATAAAATACCTGAAAGAAGTAAATTAGTTTGAGCTAGATTTAATTTCCCTTTATTGAAATGCATTGGTATAAATTCGCTGATTCTTAAAGCAAGAAAAATGTCCAAATATGGAAATATTCGCTTTGGTACAATTGTATTTGAAAATAGAAGGAGTTGATCTTTCTGTGAAAATCATTGAACTTTTAGAATATATATTTAATTGAAAGTAAAACGATTTGAAAGAATTTCCTTGATATAAAAAATACTTTGATCTGTGAAAATGTATATTTTGATTTTTTCATTTTTTACTCAGAAGGTTGAAATCTACTTCAAATCGATTTCACGTTGGAAAATTTAGTTTTTTATTTTAAATTGTTTTTCAGAATGTTGGATGACGGTATTCTTATTGACTTTATTAAAGTCTCTCTTGTCTTATAAAGTCATTTGAGAACACTTTAATCCTGATATATGTCCCTTTTCTGGGGAAAGATGATTTAAATATTATACAGGGTGATTCATAAAAGATGGGCAGAACTTTAAGGGGTTATAGTACACTTAAAGACAAATAATATTAAATAGGAGACTAAGGGTCCCAGACGTATTCCCAAGGAGATAGGGGGCATTAAAGTTTAGGGTGCGAAATTTCAAATGATTATAAAAAATGGAAAAATTGGTCGATTCGTTTGCGGTTTTTGCAAAAAATTTTCTTTATACCAGTATTTTCTTGAAATAAAATTTTAAAGTTCAATTTCAAAAAATGTCGATAGGGGGCGCTTTAGACTTTGGAGTAACAAACAACTATTTTTTAACGTTATTTTTTGTATTTCTTTAATGATTTCGAAAGCTTAGACTTAAACTTAAATTTTGATCTAAAAATCTGAGTCCTAAGGAATAGTTAAGTAGCGTAAACTGAAATTTGAAATTTGAAACCCTTCTCCCCCCAGAACAAAAATCAGTTATTCCCGATCTTTGTGTCGTAGATTAGGCTCTAACTACTGCCGCGTTTTGCCAGAATTATTCTTTATGTCAGTATTTTCTTGAAAATAAATTTTAAAGAAAAGTTTCAAAAAATTCCGATAGAGGGCGCTTTAGACTTTGGAGTAACGAACAACTATTTTATACCGTTATTTTTTGTGTCTCATTAAATGCTTTCTAAAGCTTAGACTTAAACTTAAATTTTCAGCTCAAAATCTGAATCGCTGAGCGTGGTTCAGTAGCGAGGGAAGGGGGTTCAAATTTCAACTTCTGAACATAGTTCAGTTTGCACTACTTAACCATGCCCAACGATTCTGTGCTGTGATACGAGGCAAAAATACAACTTTCGTCAAGGACTGCATAGTCGGAATTCACTCATAAAGGCACTGGCACAGTTGGAAACGTCGCTCATGCAAACGTTAAAGCTCCATTCCTGACGCTAGTCACCGGGTGAAGAAGGAGACAGAAAGTATGCAAATGTCAAATGGGGAAGAAGAAGAACACGTATGCAAAATTTCGACACGATTCAGGCATAAAAACCACTGAACGGTGAGTCAAGTGTAAGTCGCTGTAGTAATGAATCGGAAGATGGTGCCCTTCACGAATAAGGAAAAGGCTGAGATGCATTTAATTTACGGAGCGGCAGATGGAAATGGTGCAGAGGCACAACGAAAGTACGGAGAGCGATTTCCCAACAGGCGGTTGCCCAACCGCAAAACTTTCGAGCGCTTGCACAGACAGTTGTGTGAGACGGGATCATTTCTCGCTTCCCGGTCGAATGCAGGTCGTGCAAAAAAGGACGAATCAGTAGTTGTTGCAGAAGCCATTCTGGATGTAGTAGCGGCGCAGCCAATACAAGTACACGAACAGTGGCTAGGCAGGTGGATACCTCACAGTACATGACTTGGAGGGTACTGAAGGATGAACATTTGCTCCCGTTTCATGTGCAACGAGTCCAGAAACTGTCTCCAGGGGATTATCCAAATCGTATTGAATTCGCCCGCTGGTTTCTGCAGCAGAACGCGCTAAATCCACATTTTGGACGAACTGTGCTATTCACAGATGAATGTACCTTCACACGTGAAGGTACATTTAACACACACAATGCACATGTATGGGCGGATGTCAATCCACATGCTACGTATCCACATGCTCATCAGTGACGCTTTTCCATCAATGTTTGGGCAGGAATCCTCGGAGACCACCTAATCGGACCGTACCTTCTTCCTGAACGCCTCAACGGTAAAACATACCTCACATTTCTGCAACATGTGCTGCCAGACCTGTTAAACGTTGTTCCTCCACGCATCCGGCGGGTCATGTGGGTCCAGCACGATGGAGCGCCAGCCCATTACGTACGAGACGTCCGCAACTATCTGGACATCACATTTCCGAACAGATGGATTGGTCGAGGTGGTCCTGTTGCTTGGCCTGCTCGCTCGCCAGATCTTTCACCCCTCGATTTCTTTTTTTGGGGACAATTGAAGGCTCTTATGTATGAGACACCCATTGAATCCCCCGAGGAACTGGTCGCCAGACTTTCCGCCGCTGTAGGGGAAGTGCTCGAAAAGCCTGATGTTTTCGCGAATGTTCGCCGTTCCATTCTTCGCCGTTGTTCTGCGTGCATAACCTCTGGTGGTCACAATTTTGAACATTTATTGTAATTACATGTTAATAAATATGCTTTGGTAACATAATCCTAATTTGTGTCTTTTTACCTCGTATCACAGCACACAATGTGTGGACATGGTAAACTGAACTGTGCTCAGGAGTAGAAATTTCAAACCCCTCTCCCCAGAAACTTAACCACGTCTAACGATTCAGATTTTGGGCTGAAAATTTAAGTCTAAGCTTTAGAAAGCATTTAATGAGACACAAAAAATAACGGTATAAAATAGTTGTTCGTTACTCAAAAGTCTAAAGCGCCCTCTATCGAAATTTTTTGAAACTTTTCTTTAAAATTTATTTTCAAGAAAATACTGACATAAAGAATAATCTTAGCAAAACGCGGCAGTAGTTAGAGCCTAATCTACGACACAAATATCGGGAATAACTGATTTTTGTTCTGGGGGGAGAAGGGTTTCAAATTTCAGTTTACGCTACTTAACTATTCGTTAGGACTCAGATTTTTAGATCAAAATTTAAGTTTAAGTCTAAGTTTTCGAAATCATTTAAAGAAATACAAAAAATAACGTTAAAAAATAGTTGTTTGTTACTCCAAAGTCTAAAGCGCCCCCTATCGGCATTTTTTGAAATTGAACTTTAAAATTTTATTTCAAGAAAATACTGGCATAAAGAAAATTTTTTGCAAAAACCGCAAACGAATCGACCAATTTTTCCATTTTTTATAATCATTTGAAATTTCGGACCCTAAACTTTAATGCCCCCTATCTCCTTGGGAATACGTCTGGGACCCTTAGTCTCCTATTTAATATTATTTGTCTTTAAGTGTGCTATAACCCCTTAAAGTTCTGCCCATCTTTTATGAATCACCCTGTATAAAAGATTTATACATAATTTTTATTTTTATGGCCAATAAATGTTTTATAATTTTTATAATTGTATTCTAATAATTTTAAAGACTTTTTTATAAGGTAATGAAAAAACCAAAAATATGTAACTCATTTATTTTGAATTTGAAATGTAAATTCTACATTCTATTTAATAAGATGCTAAATTAAATAAAAATTACCTTATGCGTTAATATGTTTTATAAAATTATACCTTAAATTATGTTTAGAAAAATAATTAAACATTATTAAAAATTTCTTTTTTAAAAATTTTTGCTATTGTTGTAATTTGGCGCAGCAAAGTTGTCGACATTGTACAAAATATTACAACGAAATAGCATATTTTAATATACGATTATATATGCATATTGTATTATAATATACAAATTTTGCATTTTCTATTATATGAAATCGCGTTCTGTTGAAACAATCGTAACATCAATGCTCTGTTCGGTTTTATTCAATATGGAAATGAAATTCCCAAAAGAGTTAAATTAGTTCGTGCTAACCAAATCTATATTTTTCCCTTTCTCGAAATACATTGATATAAATTCGTTAATTCTTAAAGCAGAAAAATATCCGAACATAAAAATATACTCTTTGGGACAATTCTATATTAAAATAGAAGAAATAAAGCTATTTCTTTGAAAATCATTGAACCTTCGCAATATATATTAAAGTAAAAGTGAAAAGATTTGAAACAGTTTTCTTGAAAAAAAAATTTAATCTGTGTAAAATCATCTTTTAATTTTTCTCCTTTTACTTAGAAGATTTAAATCAACTTCAAATCGATTCCGGATTAGAAAATTTTGTTTTCATTTTAAGTTGTTTTTGAAAATCAAGAATAACAATATTCTTATTGACTCTAATAAAGGCTATATTTTCTCTTAAAGTGGTCCAAAGAATCTCAAATCCAGATATTAATCCCATTTTGTTTTCAAACAACGATTTATTTATTATAGGAAGGATATGCACATAATTCTTTTTAATATCGTCACGAAATGTTTTGCAATACACTGTCTAATAATTTCAAATAAAATATTTTTTCTACTTTATTACAAAATTTATTGAAAAGTTATGTGTGAATATGGATAAAAAAATAATATATAGATAGTGTTCGAAGAAATTATTTTTTTAATAATTTTAAAAAGTAAGACTTAAATTCAAATGTCTAATTTAATTTTTCATTCTCTCAACTGCGTCTTTTTGCATGTCAACTCTGCTATCTCATCTCAAATCTCAAACTATACGCTTTGGGACAGTTCTATTTGAAAATAGAGAAATTAATGCTCTTTCTTTAAAAATCACGGAACATTTACAATATATATTTAACCATTAGTAAAAAAAAAAAAAAAAAAAAAAAAAAAATGAAAGATTTTTCTTGAAATTAAAAAAAAAAAAATACTTCGATCTTTTAAAAGTATTTTTTGATTTTTTCTTCTTTTACTCAGAAGATTAAATGTATTTAAAATCGATTGCGGATTAGAAAATTTTCTTTTATTTTAAGTTTTGTTTTAAATCCAGGAAGGCAATATTCTTATTGACTGCCTTTAAGTCTTTCTTGTCTCATAAAGTGCTCTAAAAAACTTAAATACTTTAATTAATCCCTTTTTTGAAGAAAGACGATTTGAATGTTATATGAAGGATTTATACATAAGTTTTATTACTATCGCCGATAAATGTTTTATAATTTGTATTATTTTATTCTAAAAAATTTAATACTATTTTATAAGGTAATGAAAAGACCAAAAATATATAACTCATATCGCATTTTTAATTTGAAATATAAATTCTACACTCTCCTTAATAATATGGATTATTATATAAGAATTATCTTACTTACTAATATATTTCATAAAACTATATCATAAATTATATTTAGTAAAATAATAACACAGTATTAAAAAATATTTTTTTATAATTCACGAAAATTTGGTAATTGAAGACAACAAAATTGTCGATATTATACAAAATATTACAAAGAAATATCATGTTATAATTTATAAGTAAAAATATTATGTTATAATATTCCAATTTTGCATTTTTTGTGATGTGAAATTTGCATCTTTTAAACAATTCTACCAACAAAGCTCTATTCTGTTCATTCAATATAGAAATAAAATTCCTAAAAGAGTTAAATTAATTGGCGTTATTTAGATCTAGATTTATTTTGTCTTTCTCGAAATACATTGATATAAATTCGCTGATTCTTAAAGCATTAAAATATGTGAAGACAAAAATCTATGAAAATATATGCTTTGGGACAGTTCTATTTGAAAAAAATGGAAATAAAGCTCTTTCTGAGAAATTCATTGAACCTTTACAATATATATTTAATCGAAAGTAAACAGATTGAAAATTGTTTCCTTGATTAAAAAAAACTTTGATCTGTGGTAAAGTGTCTTTCTATCTCCTCTTTTTTAATTTAGAAAAAAATTAAATCTACTTCAAATCAATTTCGGCTTAAATTTTTTTTTTACTTTTCATTTCAAGTTGTTCTTAAAAATCCAGGATGACAATATTCTGATTGACTCTATTAACGTCCCTCTTGTCTCACAAAGTGCTCTAAGGAAACTTAAATTCAGATATTAATCTGTTTTTTGGGGAAAGATGATTTGAATAATATATGAAGGATTTATAAAAAAGTATTTATAAATTAAAAATAAGGACATAAAGTTCTCCTTTTGTTATTTAAGAATAGCATTATGTGTTTTTGAAAATCGAGAATGACAGAATTTTCATTAATCTTATTAAAATGTGTATTGTCTCATAAAGTACCCTAAAAACTCTTGAATCTAGATATAATTTCTATTTTTTTAAAAAGACGATTTGAACATTATATAAAGTTACGCACAAAATATTTATTATTACCACAAATGAATGTTTCATAATTTACCTAATTTTATTCTAATAAATTTATTAGGTAATAAAATGACCAAAAATGTATAACTCAAATGTGACATTTAAAATTTGAAATATAAATTCTATATTCTCTTTAATAATCTGTGGTATTATATAAAAATCATCTTACGCCCTAATACATTTCATAAAATTATATTTAAATCATGTTTAGTAAAATAATTAAACAGTATTAAAAGTTTGTTTTTTATTATTCATGCAAATGTTGCTATTTAAGAGAACATAACTGTCGATATTATACAAAATCTTACATCGATATACAGGGTGTCCAGCAAATAACACCCTGATTTCAAAATTAAATTTCTCAAAAACAAAGATCAATAGAATTATGCAAAAATTTGTTTGTTTATCAGGTAAGCTGTAAAAATCTTAGACAAAAGTTTCGAACGGTAAATATTTTGAAAAGATTGTGTTCTGATTGCAAAGAATGCTTTGATTTGACATTTTTTCTTGCTTTAGATTGCTGCCAGAGAATGTATTTTTCCGCTTAAAGTACCATATTTCATAGTTTTTTTTTTATTAATTTTTTTAAATTTCGAAATTCTAAAAATTTACTTCGAAAAATCTTTAAAATATTGCACTGTAAGCTGAAAAATTACTTCTCTGTAGGCAATCTAAAACAAGAAAAATGTCAAATCAAAGTATTCTATTCAATCAGAACGCAATTTTTTCAAAGTATTCACTGTTTGTAATTTCTGTATAAGATTTCTAAAGCTTACCTAATGAAAAAACCGTTTACCGCATATTACTATCGATCTTTGTTTTTGAGAAATTTAATTTTGAAATCAGGATGTTATTTGCCGGACACCCTATACTACATTATAATATACAAATAAAAATATTATATCATAATATACCAATTTTACATTTTAAATATGTGAAATTAGCTTCTTTTAAACAATTCTAACATTAAAGCTCTATTTTGTTTTATTCAATATGGGAATAAAATTCCTAAAAGAGTTAAATTAGTTCGCGCCATCCAAATTTAAATTTATGTTCTCTTTCTCGAAACACTTTGATATAAATTCGCTGATTCTTAAAGCATGAAATTATCCGAACATAGAAATATACCTTTTGGGACAATTTTATTTGAAAATAGTGAAATTAAAGCTCTTTCTGTGAAAATCATTGAACCTTTACAATATATATTTAATCGAGAGTAAAAAGATTTGAAAAAAAAAATGATTTTCTTATTTTTATATCAGAAGATTTAAATGTACTTCAAATCGATTTCGTCTAAGAAAACTTTCCTTATACTTTATGTTCTTTTTAAAAATCCAGGATGACTTTATTCCTCTTGACTCTATTAAATTCTCTCTTGTCTCCTAAAGTGTTCTAAGAAGTTCTAAATCCACCCATCAATCCCGTTTTTTTTTTAGTGATGATGATTTAAATATTATATCAAGGATTTTTACATGGTTTTTATTGTTATCGATACTAAATGTTTTTTTTTTTATTTGACGTATTATTTTCTAGCGTAGTAAAAAGATAAAATATATAACTTACATGATGTTTTGTATTTGAAATATAAATTCAAACTTTTTGATTATATTGTTCTGCAAGTAATAGTATTAAAAGTTTTTTATATATAATTAGTCTGTTGTAATTTGAGGCAACAAATTTATCGATTTAATCAGTTTATGATTATCATATATATATGATATTCATAAACTGATTAAATCGATAAATTTGTTAGGAAATGTAAAATCATTTCGAATTTATGTCGGATTCTTAATTTATAAAGTAATCTATTAATCACAAATAAGTAAGACAGAAAATAATGCTTATGAAAATAATGAAATATACAATGCGCATTTATTTAGCTATTTCTTAAAGAAAAAACCCTAAGCAATATTAGATAGCTAATATATAATTCAATATGAGGATGTAGTTAAGAAAATAAAATGAATAAAAATAATTGTGAAGCATTTTTTTTTCTTTTTCAGAATAAATTGTTTAAAGAATTGTTTTTAAAACTATTCTACTCGAGGATAACTAATTTTTCATTCAAAACTAATTCGCCATTACTTTTCATTTTATTTATATATACTTTTTTCAAGTATGAATATTTAATGTAGGATTTTCTATTATCATAAGAGATAATATTCAATAAAACATCTGACATTCTGAGTTTGTCGACGCTATGTTATTTTTAATTAAAGCATGAAGAAATGTTATGTAAGAGAACAAAAAATGCCAATTACAAAGTATGTGCAACATGGCATAGTTGTTAATTAAATGTAAGAATATTTTCTCTTGACTTTATTTTATTATTTGTTTATTTACTTTTGTTAAATAAAGTTGTTTAATAAACTAATTATTCGAAAAATTGTTGTATCTGTTTCAAACACATATTGATGCATGATGTCTTTTGCAGATTAAAACTTTATTTTTTTTTATTTCTTATCTTATAGAGAAACGTACGAAAGTAAATTAGAGATATCTTTAATTTAAGGTAGGAATTAAATCTATATCTATGGAATACTTATCTCAAAGTATTTTAAAAATTTAAATTAAAAAATATATTTTTATATGCACAATAACATAAATTTAGAAAAGTTTTCCAGCAACTGTATAATATCGACAAAAATTCATCTAGGATTAAATTGCATAGAGATGTAATACGACGAAGTTTAGCACATTTTGGAGTTTTCAATCTCCTAAAAGCTGACACATATTTTTTATTGATTTTTAAATATAAGAAATATTAAACCTTTGCACTTGAGAGGTGATTCTCATTGACCAATAGAGTCCCGCGTAATTGAGTGCCCTAAATGCTCAGGACACCAGTATTTTAAACTACTTTTCTTCATCCTATCTGATGGTCGAATAATCTGTGATAACACATGGTCAAATAAACAGTAAGATATTACTAGCGACCTAAGAATTTGGCTTTCCCGATTGACAAGGGACACGTGAGAAAAGTAGGGGTGAGTGACGATTATTTCTCAAATGCAAAGATTTAATAGAAACTTATGCCTAAATAGATTACTCATATTTTATAACTGATGGAGTTTGGATAATTTTGAAGTCAACGGTGGCTGACAAGACAACGGTTACGCTGAAAACGGCCTCTTTGAAAAAAAAATAATATCTTCAGTATTACAAAATTTATTGAAAAGCTATTTGTGAATACAGATTAAAAAACAATGTAAAGATATGTTCGAAAAAAAATTCTTAAATAGTTTTTAAACGGAAGTTTTAAACCCAAATTTATATCTTCATTTATTTTTCCCTTGACTGCGTATTTTTGCATGTCAATCAGTTATCTCAACTCAAAAAAATTGATGCAGCATGTTGCCACCATTTTTAAGTAGTGACGTTACACCAATCTTTTTCAGTATAATTTACAATTGTAATTTTTTTAAAGCTGATTTTTTTAAAAGTAATATTTTGAGCATGACAATCTTTTAAATTTTACATTATGTCATTAGAAGTCAGACAAATATATTCTATTATGTTGTGGAAATAGTCGTACATGAAAAACTATAATTCGAACAAAAATGTCTTAATCATATTCAAAATTACTTAAAAATGTAACGTAATTTATAAGTCCATCCGGCAGTACCGGGAGGAAGAGGTAGCTTTCATATATCTAATTTATTTATTTATTTATTTTAAATTAAGTTATTCAAATATACGAAGCTCAAATTAGTGGAACCCGATTACATAAAATTGAATACTAGTTTTTGTCAATACACAATATTAATGGGAATTTTTAGAAATTGGTTATCTTTTATTTAAGCTGGTTTTATTTTTAACGATTTATAGGATTGCCAAATTCCTCGATATCATGAAGGGTATGCCATTTTAAAACAACATGATGGATAAAACAAATCAACGAGTTTGATCGAAATCTCAATTCATGTGCACATGCACACTCACATCGAAATCCATTAATATATACCAGTGCTTTTGCGGGCAAATTGATTTTTTTTAAATTTCATCCACATTAGAAATTGAAACTGCTATATCTCAGGCGATTTTAAAGTAGACTGAGCAAAAAATGTCCCAAAAATATATTATTAAAATCCAATACTTTAGATAGAAGCCTTTTAGGTAGCTTTCATTACAAAAAATAAAAAGCTACCTATTGCATGCAGCCGTCCGGAGGAAAGCACTTCTAGAAAATTTTGGTATATTTTCACTGATCATGACTCCCAGACCCCAAAACCAACCTCCGTTCAAATGTTGACATACACACATACATACATATATATATATATATATATATATGTGTATATCTGATTTATTTTCATGCTGTATCTAACATATTTAAGAACCGATTTGAATGAAACTTGGTATGTACACATAGTGCATACAAATGTCTTGACCGAGTTCGTTGGCCAGCATCATCCGCCATTTTCTTTCAAAATGACAGCCATTAAAAAAAAATCAAATTTAAAATTAAATGTAGAAAAATTAAAAGTTGAAAAATATTTTTATTTTATGTGTTAGAACTTAAAACAATAATTCCAGAACACTTTTTGTTTTTTCTATATATTGAAAAATGATTGATCTATAGCACTTTTAATTTTTCTTATGGTTGACATTTTGAAACGATCTGGTTTTTGTCACGTGATAACACGCGTATTTATCAATCTATTTGGATATAACTTCGTGTGTGCAGAGTACATAAGGAAACCTGGACTAAGTTCATTAGCCAGTTCCATCCGCCATCTTTTTCCACAATGGCGGTCATTTAATTAAAAAAAATTAAAGTTTAAAATTAGGTAGAAGAAAGTGAGAAATAGTAAAACATTTTGCTTTAATGCATTTATCCTTGATACCGAGATTTCAGAGAATATTTTGTTTTGTCTGTATCTTAAAAAATGGCTGAGTTATAGCATTTTTAGGTAGCTTTCATTATAAAAATTGAAAAGCTATCTATTGCAGCTATCCGGAGCAAAGCACAATTGGAAAATGTTGGTATATTTTCATCGGCCATGGCCCCCTGACCCCAAAACAACCCTCCGTTCAAATGTTGACACACACACACACACACATACACACACACATACACACACACACACGCACACACACATATATATATATATATATATATATATATATATATATATATATATATATATATATATATATATATATATATATAAGACCATTAATAGTAAGCAATATTAACTATTTTAAATTAACTATTGAACATAATAACTTATATCACATTGAATATGGAAGGAAAAAAGAGTAATATGAATACAAATGGAATTTGTAGAACCAAAGCAGAATCTTCAGGTCCCAAATACTTTGGAACTACGACTGTAGTGTGGGGTTTCATCTTCGTATTTGCCATGAGAAAGCAAAACAATACGAATTTGGGACTACCAACACACATAAAACCAAAATTAATTAGAGAAATATCAAGTAATCTATAGTGGATATAGAGAAAATAAAACAGTTATGAGCTATAAAGTAGAATAAATCCCAAAAGCACTACCTTAACCCTAATATCGCGCGTGGTCAATTAAAACATGAAGTATTCATATATCATATGACAGAAAAATGGAGATAATAAAATAATAAAAACAAAAACGACTTATCGTACACATCATAATATTAAGTTAATAAATTAATTAAAAGCAGAATAATGTAATAACAGAAAAATTAAACCATACACCATAGTTTACCCTAATATTATTTAAATCAATAACATTTATTTTTAATATGATAGACTGAACTCAATATCTTAATTAAGGAAGATTAAACATTAAAAAAATAGCTTATTAAGAAATGTACCCTATACATTTAGTAGTGATATAGTACACTCATTTATTAAAAGTGAAGTGCAGGTTAATAATGTAAATGATTAAAATTATTACTATAATAGATATGACTAAACAATAATCCATACATTGGTGTTATTTAAACTCCATAGAAGTTTCGCACCAAATTAACAAATAAATTCCCCACTCATTTTTACATACCCATCATACGTAATATAGGGTAAGTCTTGCAATCGTTTTGAAAATCGAAAAAAAAAATTTGACGGATTTACACGTTTTAGATAGTGGAGATTCCGAAAAACATATTTTTAGAAAAAAAAAATTGCCGTCCCATTGTCTGTCTGTCTGACGCTCTATCTCCCGAACAAATTGAGATAGAGACTTGAAATTTTGTATGTAGTTAGTATGTAAGAACGAGACGAAGCCTATTTAATATCAGCAACCTCGATTCTCCGGAACTATTTTTTTCGGACCCTCGAAAAATTTGTTCTGATGAAAGGTATATAAAAATTTCGAATTTTTTTTTTAAGGAATGGACGTAAAAGGCAATAAAATAACACACATTTTGCATATAGAACGAAGTCGATCGGATTTTTAGTTGCCGATATATTTGTAATCCTGTTTTCCACATTCTTCGATTTTTCAAGACCCTGTATTTCATTCAAATTTCAATTCAGAGGTATATTTTAATTGGAAATGAGACGCTTAATCCGACACAGTTAATTGTTAGTTAATAGAATTATTATTTTTGGAGTTATAAGGATGTTTCTTTTACGCAGTTCGGTAGTACTTGAGTAGTTTGACGTTTTATATAATTTGTCGAAAATGATTCATCAGCAGTTCTTTAATAAAGCATTACTATGTATATTAACAATATTTAAATTTTGTTTATTAATTGCAATGCATTGTATAAATAGTTTTCACATGTTTTATTTTCATATACATATCCATGATGGGTAAGTATTACGGTGGCCCCCAACGACTAGTTTAATATATTTAATTAACCTTTGCGTATTATATATATATATATATATATATATATATATATATATATATATATATATAACTTGGTATGTACATAGTACATACAAATGTCTCAACCGAGTTCGTTGACCAGCATCATCAGTCATCTTGTTTCAAAGGGGCGGCCATTTAAAGTTTTTTTAAAAATTTACAAATTTAAAATTAAATGTGAAAAAAATAAAAGTTGAAAACAATTTTTTTTATGTTTTAGAACTTAAAACAATGATTCCAGAAAACTTGTTTTACGTCTATATCTTAAAAAATGTCTGAGTTCTAGCACTTTGAATTTCTAGTATGGCTGACATTTTGAATCGATCTCAATATGCGACTACACTGTAAAAAAAAAAAAATCTGTAAAGGTACTTAACATTTTCTAGGAAACTGGGATTCCAAGAACTTTTCATGTAACGATAACAGGAAAAATCCATGTAACCGATTCTAAAACTTGAGGTTTTGTTGTTACCGTTACAGGAAAAGTTCTTGGAATCCCAGTTTCCTAGATAAAGTGTAGTACCTTTACAGATTTTTTTTACAGTGTAATCAGTCAGTAGGGGTCTTTATGAATCAGAGTCAAATTAGTTATATCTAAAAAATAGTTCAACCTATTTTGACTAAATCTTGGTTTCAACCGTTTTGGGTACGAGAAATCTATTGGGTTAGGTCACTTCAAATAGAAAAAAAAGATAGGAAATTTCAAATAGTATGTAATTTTTAGGTCACTGTAAAGTGAGTTAATTTTATCTAAAAAACAACTGTAATTTTTTTTTTTTATATTTTCTACATTTTTGGATCATGGAAAAATAAATCGGCAACGTCACATATTCGAGAAAACTCGATTAGTGGAACAATTTAGGTTTACTAAGAGTCAAGTTAATTTTATCTTGAAAGCAATTCCAATTATCTTGACTATTTTTTGTAATCAAGTGTTTTCAGGTACAAGATTATTCGGCTAGATCACATGCTGGAGAAATTTCATTTGAGGGGGCATCGCGGAGAACGCTAATTTTATCTAAAAATAACGCTAATGATTTTCACTAAACTTTATATTTTTCAGTTTTGAATTACAAGAAGATCACTGAATTGAGTCACATGCTCGAGAAATTTCAATTAGTGGCCCATTTTGGGGTGAATATGGGTCAATCTAATTTTTCATGAAAGTCAAATCATTCTAAAAAATTTGACAAGTTGCTAAAACGGCCTTTTTACACCATTTCGGATTCTTTCGTCAATCCTTTTAAAGAGAACCGGATACATAAATCTCCATGAGATTTTTGCTAATTTTTTTGGAAAACACGAAGCTAACTCGAAGAGCTCGATTAGTGATGATTAATTAAAACTGAATTTCAACGGGAAGTTCATTTATGTAGACAGTTATAATCAAGTTGGCTTCACTTATCGCGACTTAATTTTGGTCGCCAGATTTGGCTAAACTTCTTCAAATATTGCAAAGCTTGGAAAGAGCTTAACATTCATATAAATGAATATATAGGTGTATGCTAATAATTGGGAAAATTTTGACAAAATAATAGATAGTTTGTGTGAATTCTCGCTCGTTAAAATCCATAAAGTATTTTCTGATGTTTCTCAGTCTTTTTTCTAGATTGAGAGTATATTTTATAAATCACAATAATTTTATTGTGACAACACAGCTCTGGATTTCCAGAAAATGACACTTTTATGTGTAATATTGCATAGAGATATTGCTAATGAGCCGGTTAAAAGAAACCAATTGAAATTAAAAGCGTGATTTATCGCAATTCTATTAAAAACAAAATAACAACAAAATTCAATCTTATGAACAGTGTCATTATATAAGTTGATCACACTAATTAAACAGCAAGGTGGAGTAATGAGGATCACGCGTCATGACTTCAGAAATAACCTTTCACAGCGATTGGGTGCAGAGTTATGCTACGTACCAATATTGGCACAAAGTAAGGATTGATCAACGGGGAACTGAATATGGTAAAACATATCATATATGGCCTAATGTTTCAGTCTTCAGACTAGCCACAATCTGACTATAAGTTTTAGACTATAATTTTTCATTTTGATGATTATCATTGGCTATATCTAACTGAAATATTTTTTCTTATCGAAACTATTTTTAAACTTGGAAAATAGAAAAGTCTCATGAACATGAACTCAGTTGCCCTTAACATTTGAATACCTTGCCTACACAAATACTGGAATTTAAAATTTTCAAAATCTGCTGTAACCATTCGTCTATAAGAGTTCTCATTTAAAGCAACTTATGTCACTTTTAGTGTAATATGCCAGTTAAAGGAAGTTCTCAATGAAGAGCTTTTCGCAAGAAAATGGTTCTGAATAAAGTAGAAGGATACGAGCACTTTTTGCTACATCTACACTTGAGCATTAAAGGGCAACAGACGACTTAATTAAATACTTGAAAATGGTGATTTTTCAGCCGTTATTCCAAACTGACTTTTACATTATTAAACTGTAACATTAAATTAAAACTTTTAAAAAATGCCGTTTTAGTTATGCAAACCTATGCTCCGACATTTTGACCTGACGGATACTATTGAATTTTATCAGATATGAAACATTTCTGAGTTTAAACGAATTGTATGAGATATTTTACAGGAACAAAAAGAGCCTAAAACTACCTTGTTAAAATTGCATTTGAACTGCTTGCAGACTAAATAAGTAATTTGTGAAATGTATATTAATTCAAAGTAGATAATATATTAATTTTTTTTTATTTTACTATATTATAAAATAATTTTAAGTAATTTTTAAAGCTATTTTACGTGCCTGCACTATATCTTCTTCTTAATAAACATATAAAAAACAAGATATTTCCGAAAATACAAAAGAATCATAGTGACAAAATATGTCTTTTATTGTATATTGAAAATAAAAGATTTGTACATTAAATAGTCATGCAATTTCAAGTGGCTCTTAATATCCTGTTTAATATCCATGATATTGAAAATTTTGCATTCGATGAATTATCATAAAACACTTGAACATTTGTCCCTTTTGTATTGCAACGTTTCAAGGTGTACGGAAATTTCCCTTATTCACAGTATACTTGAATCTTAATACAGATATAATTTTAATATTTTTAAAATTTTTTGTTTTTAAACTTTTAACAATTCAGTTCAAATGATTTTAGAAGCATGAGAACAACTTGACATATACTTCAAAATGGACGGTTCCATCAAAAGGAAGTACTTACCCTTTCATAGGAATTTCTTTCATATTTAGAGAGCTTTATAGAGTATTTCATGAAAGAAATTGTGCTAAAATTGATCGTTTAGCAATATTTTTAAAAATCATCTTTACATTTTTCAAAAAGAAAATTTTAACTCTGATTCAATAAATTCTATGTTGAAGTAAAAAATATGTCATTTTAAAGTGTTTTTGTACAATCAAGTAAACTGTAAATAAAGATAAAAAATTAAACTAATTCATTTTCACAGATGCAGTCCAACGTTGTTAAGGCGCTCATCATTAATACGCGGTGAAATTTCCACCTTTGACAGAAAAAATTCACTTTTAAGATGTGCATGATTTCTTTCTTATTGATTGTTGCCAATTTAGCGGGTTGTTTTTATTTAGATAAAAACAATGTTTTCGAGTAGCTTTATTTGTTTGTTAGAAATCATGCACATCTTAAAAGTGAATTTTTTCTGTCAAAGGTGGAAATTTCACCGCGTATTAATGATGAGCGCCTTAACAACGTTGGACTGCATCTGTGAAAATGAATTAGTTTAATTTTTTATCTTTATTTACAGTTTACTTGATTGTACAAAAACACTTTAAAATGACATATTTTTTACTTCAACATAGAATTTATTGAATCAGAGTTAAAATTTTCTTTTTGAAAAATGTAAAGATGATTTTTAAAAATATTGCATTTATGATAATTCATCGAATGCAAAATTTTCAATATCATGGATATTAAACAGGATATTAAGAGCCACTTGAAATTGCATGACTATTTAATGTACAAATCTTTTATTTTCAATATACAATAAAAGACATATTTTGTCACTATGATATTTAACGGCGAAAATTATTATTAAAAAAATGTGTGAGATATTTTAATAATAATTAATAATAATAATAATAATAAGCCAAATTAACATAACTGCAAGTATTCTTATCCCACCCCCAACATTATTAATTTTTAATCGCTACAGTATGTTTTTGCTATAGTAAATAAATGGAAACAATTTCACTTCTCAGTTACGGCATTAAAATGATTATGATTATAATCATGACTCTAAATGTGGTTTTAAATGTATGTTATATCCGTACTGTAAATATACAGGAATAGTAACTCTTATTGCACCTCAGCAACATGTATCATATTCATAAAATGTGAAACAATTTAACATTATTAAAACGCGCACCTAACAATGTTCTTCCTATACTATTATGTAATGGAATACTTTTGTGTGGCCTTGTAAATCAATAGCAAATGTTCTTTACACCACAGTTTGTGCAAAATATATATTACAATATGTACTTCATAGATTTATATCCATTTTATTATCTTCGAATGAGTGTAACACCATTAAAATGCATTTGAAACTTTTTTTCCCATTGACCGTAATGTAACGGAAAATTTTTTATCGTCCCTGTAATTGATCTATGTATCCAATATTTATAATTGGATGGCTCGACAAAAGTATGTAATAATTATATATTTTAAATTTCAAACGATTAAAATGCATTTGAAACTTTTTCTCCATTGACCATAATGTAACGGAATATTTTTGATTGCCCCTGTAATTGATCTAAGCATCCGATTTTCATAAAATGTGAAATGACTCGACAAAATTATCCAATAGTTATATATTTTAAATTTCAAAGAGTCTGTTGGGTAGTTTTTGCGTTGTTATATGCGGAACAAAAGACGAACAATCGGACGGATGGACAACCGGACAGACGGTCGAACGGACGAACTGAACAACTATAGGTTCTACGTATTTACATACTTACGAACGCACCTAAAAACTGCAGAAATTAATATATTTTCATAATTTAACAATTTATTATAAAGAAAAATATTTCTGTTGTTACACTGAGTTTTGTCCGAAAATTTTTTATAGTAAATACGGCATATGTCTTAAACCTGAAATGCTTTTGGATGCACTCAGTTCTCAGTGAAGCATTTTAATCTTCAAAAAACAATGTTTTTGCATCATTACTTTACTATTTTCAATTTTTTAATGCATCCAACTCTGTTTAAATTTATTAATTTTATTTAGTCTTTCAATAAATGTGTATACAGACCAATATGCTACATTAATAACATTAATATTTACATTAAATTCATATTATTGTGTACTCTCTAATAAAAAAATCCTTTACTCTAGCCCTAAAAGTTTTAGAAGTTTTTTAAAACACTTGAAAAAAACCGCTCTGAAAAAAATCAAGGTTACTTAAAAATGTACATATTAAAATTTTATCATATGTGTAATCTTCCAAAACTGTATTACATATTATTTAAAACATGCAATATAGATTTATTATCTCACAGAAATAAATAAAATAAATAAACAAGAAGAAATGCGTATTACAATCAAATCAAAACAAAATAAAACATCGGGCTAAATTATTATTAACTAAGCATTTTTAAGAAAAGAAACTACAGTCGACTCTCGTTAATTCGAAATCGGATAAATCGAATCTTCGTTTAATTCGAACTAAACAAAAGTCCCGAAATTTTCAATGGCAGAATATTGTTAAAAAATTTCTTTAATTTAAACTCATTTTCTCTTGACTTATTTTAATTCAAATTAAAGAGTATTCACATTTTTCGTTTTTCCATATTTTCTCTCGGACATTAGATCCTTGAAATAACTTTCTTTCTTTCATTTTTGTCAGAATTGTTCTGAACTTGCATACATATAATCCCATACATTTAATATTCGCTTTCTTAACGTCCTTTCTGCTCCTCAGTGACAGTATGACTCTTTCTTACTTTGCGGTTATTTCTAATTTCCATCATAGCATGCATGGTCACAGTGACGTCACAATGACGTCACTGTGAGTCACTGTGATCATATCACATCTGTGACCAAAATGCCAACACTCAGTGACGTCACATTGTGACTAAGATGTGACTTTCTTAAAAATCTTTAGGAAACGTTTTTGTCACAGTTTCATCACGATGTTAATGTCAAAGTAGTCACAAATGACACATTTTTCACAAATTTGTCACACCGTGACTTCACAATGTGACGTCACAAACGAGCTCTAAAACGGCCATAACGACATCACATTTTAATCACTCTGGGTTCCCACCCGTAAGACATGGTGACGTCACTGCAACGTCGTTGTGATGTCACATTGTGACTTTGTGACCATCGATTGTCGATGTGAAGTCACAGTGACTAAAATGAGAAGTCGTTATGGCCGTTTTGGAGCTTTTTTTGTGACGTCACATTGTGACCACTTTGTGACGTCACAATGTGACCAATTTGTGGAAAGTGTGTCATTTGTGACTACTTTGACATTAACATTGTGACGATTTTCTAAAAATTTTTAAGAAAATCATATCTCAGTCACAATGTGACGTCACTGAGTGGTGGCATTTTGGTCACAAATGTGATGTGACCAAAGTAACTCACAGTGACGTCATTGTGACGTCACTGTGACCATGCATGCTATGAGGGCATGGACGATCGATGGTCACATAGTCACAGTGTGACTTCACAACGACGTCGCAGTGAGGTCACCATGCCTTAAATAGTTTATGTATTTATGTCTTTAAATGTATTATTAATTTATATTCTAATGATAATAGCAAAATGAATTGAAAAAAGGCTATTGCATTAAAACCTTTGTAAAGCGCCCATTTACACATGTTTAATTATATGTTTTACACAATCCGAAAGCTGGATAATTCAAACATTTCTTGTGGTTCCGACGAGTTTGAATTAATGACAGCCGACGTTATTTACAGTTTATAATATATATTTACAAAATTTTAAATCATTATTGGTAGACACAGTGATCCACGATTCTATTTCATTTATGGCCGATAATAGTCACATCTTTATGGCATGACAAAATCATTCTATTCTAGAGCTACATTCCATTGCATCCTGCTCGGAAAACAAGATGTTCTGTTAGTGGAAGAAGCAGTTAAAGAATTACCTAATATTATATATCGCTCTAGCGCTAATCTAACTATAAACCTTTTTTTAAGGAGCTCTCTGATGTCATTTTTATGAAAGAAATCTTGTTTGCACTTCTGTATTTTTAAACAATTCTTTTTGCATTGGGTAACTAAGATCGATCTGTACAAAAATTGTATTTTATTTTATTATTTATTTATTTATTTATTTATTTTCAGATGATTTTGAATTTGGACACTTTCATTTTCGGTACAGATTTTGAAAATGAAAATATTTTCTTCAGAAAAAAATATGCAGACAAAATTGAAAAAAGAAAAAAAAAGGAAGATACAGAGAACAATTTTGGGTATACAATGCAAAAAATTAATAATTAAAAATATTAAAAATGCAAAGGAGATATCGTTAAAAAAGTTTTCCACATGATTGCTTTAGTGATCAAGAATAAAGAAAAATCCTAAATCTTATACTATATCTTAATAATACCAATTAATACAACAAGCAAACGAGATATCGTTATAAAACTTCTTACATATGATTACCATTAGCGAACAAATCCTTCTAGTTGATTCAAGTTACATTTTAATACAATCTTGGAGAACCATAAAATCATATATTGAATGTTGATAGTAATAATTAAAGCAATATAAAAACAATACAAATGTTTTCGAAAATCAATAACAAAATATGAATAATTTTTCTTATAAACATTTCTTTAAATATCAATATTATATTATTTTCTTAGGATTGTGAAGATAAGGAATGCTATGGAATCGTGGGTTTATTGGAAGTTGTTAATGTATATAGTCCTTCTGTATTATATTATGTATTTTTAGATTAAGTGAAAATATATCTTTTTTTTTCTAACCTTATATTAATAAAGTTAAACCGTCTTTTAAATTTATTAATAGTATCAAATGTAAAGCGATATTGTAATAAATCATCATAAAATGCATATTTAACGTCTCATAGTTTCTGCGTTTGCGCATTTTACTTTGATTAGTTTATTTACAAAAGAGAATTAAACAATATCGTAATCGGCATATTTTGTCAAAACCATTTTTAAATGATATTTTTATCACGTAAGAAGTATTATGTTTAATATGAAACATACAAATACAGTCTTCATTACTCTGCTTACAAAATGATTAAAATATTTTAAATGCAGCACAATTTTCAATAAATTATACTATTTGTTTCCTGTATGAAAGTTTAGAAAATATATATTTAAAAAAAAAAAGAAAAAAAGCGGAAAATATTGTTATGAAGAGATATATCTTTTGCAATATATTAATGACCCTCGAAATAAAAAAATACTTACTTTAGCAGGAAACATAATCCGATGCTATTAAAAAAAGACAACGTTTTATGCATTAGAAATGATCTTTTGTAATATAAAGTACATTTCTAAATGTACTTTATATTACATGTATTACATGTGTATTGTCTAAATGTATAAATATCATAGATATTTTTCATAAATATGTGATTTAGATATATTATGTAAACTTAAATAACACGATTTTAAAACTACTGTAGACTACTGTAAAAAATTATACTTAAAAAAATGTATTGTTGCAAAATTTATTTTTATAAGGAAAAGAGCGTTAAACACAGAATTTAGAATAGTTTTTTAAAATTACTTTATTCTGAATTATAAATAAAATTAATATTTACTAAATATAAATGTTGTTAAATGTATATGATATATGTAAATATGAGCACAAACAATAAGTATGCCTTCCATATCTGATTGAAAATACATTTGTTTAAGCAAATGACAAATCATAATTTGCTTAATTTGGCTGGATTAGTAATCCGAAAAGATATCAAGGAAATTTAAGATTATACATTTTTATACATTTAAAGTACTTCTGAAAATAACTGCCAGAAAAATCCCAAACTACAGTGATTACTTTCAAAATTCAATGACAAGATATTAATATCAACATTGAAATTATTCATACAAAGTTTCTGTGCATAAAATAAGAATTTTCTTTACTACATTTTGTTGTAATAATTCTCACAGCTATATACATGCACACATATACACATATAGGTGTAACACTTTGTATGCATAACTTATACTTCCCAAGAACAATATTTTATTAAAATATTTATAAAATATATTTAATTTTTTTCACAACAGTCTATCATGTCCTTTCATGAAGAAAAGTCGAAAAATAATAAAATATGCAAATATCTTTTGAGATTAAAACATTTTAAAAGATACGATATGATTCTATTTTCTTTATTGTCGTTTTTTTAACAGTTTTTTACAGGGATCGCATTGTTCCTAAAATTTTCTGAGTTTCCCACTAATATTTTAAATCAAATTATTCATCGTTGTTTCTTTTAACATCTGCAATAGGAGCCTACAACAATTATTACCGAAATAAAATGTTGGTGGCAGAGGGTGAAAATTTTAGGAATGCTGCGAATCCTGCTTTTATTCTACGTTTTGATGCAAAAGAAAAGTAACATTATCGTTTACATAAAGGCAATTACGGTGTTCTATGAGTTTTAATTAAGATTGTTGTTCTATTGCGTCTGGTTTAGTTTAAGAATGTTAAAAATTAGGCAATCTCACCTTGTTTCAGTTTGCTAGGATTTCCATATTTTTTTTATGTACACAAGTGTTAAAAAGACGAAAATCTCCACCACGACGAACTGTCACAATTTTATAATGTGAACATTTGTGAGAAGTGAATAAAAGCCGAAACATTATTCTATATTATAAATTTCTGTCTATGTTGTCCCATAAAAAGAAAAGTTTATTTATTTATTTATTTATTTATTCATTCATTTATTTATTTATTTAATTATTTTGCTTTTTAATGGCATTGCCTTGATTTTTGCACGTATCTTTTCTTATTGCAACTTATTTTTGAAACAAAAATTTAGCAATCACTACTTTTTCCCCGATTTTCAATCAGGTTGTCAACACTATATTTTAAAAGACCAAAGTAACAATAAATGTATGCTTGTGGATGCATCTTATTGTACAAAATATATACATTTTGCAGATATGTATCCTTGGAAATTTTTTCCATTTTAGTTATTTCCTTTATCCGGTGTCTCAATTTACATAGCAATACATCTTTTACGATGTTTGTCTAAGTACTGGAATTCTTACATTTCCCTTTATTGTTATAACGTTTGAAATATATTCTTTGGCAAAAAAGACTATTTCTAAATGGAAATACGCATCTGTGTCACGTGTAGAAGAAATTCTGCATTAAATATGCACATACATTGGCTAAATTTATCATTTTACATAAATATCAATACATATTTTATTGTAAGAAAAATTATATTTTTTTATTATAAGAATCTGTTATATGAATTTTTACTGTTGCCGTTTCATAAAAAGATTTAAAAAACCCGGTTTCCTAGAAAAAGTTTCAGTATCTTTAATTTTTATTAATTTTTATTTATTTTTACAGTATAGGCATAAATTAAGGTTGAAAAGTTACTTTTGGAAAGGAAAATAAGTTTTTGTGCTGTAACATAATGAATTTACAATATGAATGCGGTAAGTTAGATAAAAACAAGTGGCATAAACAATAGACACAGTTATATATGTTATGTACGTAAATTTGTTGCTGTATCTTTTTCATTCTTCCAATTTTAAATAAAATACGTGAGGTATTTTCTACTTAACAAAATGCCCCCACAACAAAAATAATGATTGCATTGATAAACAAAGTTTCTAACTAAGTATGTGGTGACTTTCATATTTTAGGTGGTGTTGTGAAAGAATATGCCATTAAAAATTTTCCATCACCCACAGATTTTTAGAAAATTCAAATCTTGAAAATCTGAATTTTGCAGTATTTATTCAACACATATACCTTATGAAATCTATCACTTGGTATTTTAGTAATGACAAACTTTTAAATAAACACTTATAAAGCTTAAAATTAATATTTAAAACACTGAAATGAATGTATGCATTGTTTATAAAGTTTCAGAAGAATAAGGAAGAATTTTTGTAAAAAGAAATGTTATTAATAAGAAATTAAATACTTTATGTAGCGGTAAATGTCTTATCTGTGACTGCTCTCTTATAAGGAAAGGGCAGCTGACGACACTGTGGGCAAAATTACTGTGGATCCACAGTAATTTCCTGCCCGTTTTTAACACTCCTACTATGAACAAGAAGTCAACGTGATCTGATTGGTCTGATTTGTCTGTGATTAAAAGATCTGTTGTATGATTGGTCAACGATGCCATATCATGGGTATAGCAAAGGACATACAACTTTTTGTTCTTTCATCCACACCCGGAGGTTTGTAACACATTGTGTACAACAAGAATGTGGAGCCCATTTACTCTATTGTTCATCTACGTACTTTATATCCAAATTACATATGATAGTCCGTCTTTATTAACGGCGTGAAAGCGCATCGATACTTTTTCAAAGTTAGCGCCCCTCACACATAGCAAAAAGAATCGGGTTCATTAACGCATCCTCTAGACATGTTTTACATATTGTACAGGAAAATAGGATAATTATAATTAAAATTTAATTAAAAAGTCTTACAGAACAAAGAAATAGTAATACACTCGCCCCGAAAGTTTCAACTGTCATGGATTTGGGTTTAAGTAAAATACTGTGGGGTTGGCTAGAGCTGTCTGTTCAAGGTCGCTAACATAAAATTTATTAGGGGGACATCTGTTTCTACTCCCTTTGCTGTATCTTCTATCGTTGTAATAATATAAAGGAATGTTTGTGTGAATCAAATACATGAAATAGAATAATGTAATATAATTATAATACCTATACGATGCCTACATACTCCAAAACGTATAAATAAAATTTCTCAAAATTGAAGGGTGATAGAAAATTTTTACAAAAATATTTTTTTCAACAGCTTGAAATCTATAAGAAACACCCAACGTATATAGAGAAACAGAAAATTCGTTAAAATTTGTTTATCAGTGTTATTTACAAATATTTATTCAATAAACATTTATATATAATGTGAGTTACTAAAAGTAAAATCACCTTCATTCTAAGCAACAAAACAATATCTTACGAAATAATTATCATACGCTTTTTATCTGTCAATTCAACAAAATATCTACCAAGCTTCAGGATGATATGAGATTTTAGTTATTAAAATTATATATGTGCATAAATCTTAGGTGGTCACTCAAATATAAACATATTTTGAAGATCAATAATTTGCTATAATTGATTATTTATGAAGATAAAAAACAGCAATTTTTTATAAGCACTTTATAAAATAGTTGAAAAAAAATTTAAGAATTCACTTAGCTATGTGTCCATCTGTGTGATTGTCCTTGCGATATATACATATTGACATATTAGTTAGGAAATTACTCACAGAAGAACGTGTAAATTTCAATAAATTTAATTGGCAAAATTGAGTATAAAAGAAAACGCATGTTCTTAAAAGTTTCCTGCCATTTATCATTCTTTAGTTTTTTTCTGTCCGTAAAGTGTTTTTTGTTTGTGTTTATGAATGAATCAACGTGTATATCATAGTTTGAAATCAAATTTGAAAAGTTCAACAATTATTGTTCATAAATGAGTGATTAGTTTGTTGCTAAAAGGCCAATCTTCCCGAGATATTGCGGCTAAGTTATCGATCGGTAAAATCGATTGTAAACGATATTTAAAAATATTATAATGATGGTTATGTCTTTCAGGACTTTAAGAGTTCCGGGAGACCCCGGAAAATTACTCTTCCCGTGGACAGAATTATCAGGAGAAAAACCATTGATAATCCGCATGAAAATTCCGTTGCAATATGCTGTGATTTACGGAATGAAAATATTACTGGAATAAGTTTGTCTACCGTGTTATGATGCCGACGTGATACAAAACTTTATGGAAGAGTCGGTGTTAAAAAAATTTCAGAGGTTAAAAAAATATCGACGTACCCTAGTGGCATTATCCAAGGAACACAAAGTCTGGTCAAGTGAAAACTGGACAAAAGTTCTATTTTTCCATTAATCGCATTCAAAACAGTTTTGGAAGTGATGTCAGACACAGCGTCTGATGACCTAACAACAAAAGATAGCGTTCGACCTATGTTTTTCCTACAATGAATCATGAAGGAGGACACGTTATGCCGTGGGGAGTATTTTCTTCAAAAAGTGTCGGTCCGTTATTTGAAATCCGCAGCCAAGTGAATGATACAATGTATAAGGATATCTTGCAAGACCATTTTTTGCCTTATTAGAGAAAAAAAATATATCACAACTTTTTTTCTTAACATGATAACGAGATAAATAATGTATGCAAGCCTCGATAAGCAATGATTTTCACACAAAAAATTTCGTTTTTGAAATGGTGTACAAATTGATAAATTTCTCCCCTTCTCTTTCTTTCTTTGAAATATCCACTTCTTCATGCCTTATTTAGCATTTTCCTACGAAGCATACAGCAGTGAAATAACTTGGTGATAAAGTAATATTAAGGAGCGTTTCAGTCAATAAAGTGCTCTGATGTTTGAATTGTTTGAAAAGGAGAAAAAATTATTTTACATTTAAAATAGCTTTACATTATTTGTATTTTTTCAGGGTTGCATAAAATAAATAATAATGAATTTTTGAATGTCTCTTACTCAGTACAAATTACAAGCCAAAATTTCTGTGAGATTTACATGCAATGATGGTGATAATATATCAGTTATTACGTGCGATTAGTTAAGTTTGGGGTAAAGTAGGATAATGTGAAAAATAAAAGAAATATTTATGTGTACTTTCTACCCAACCCCAAGCCCAAACACCCTTGAGAACATCCGTTTTCCTTTATACTTAATTTTTTCAATTAAATTTATTGATATTTACACGTTCTTCTATAAGTAAGTTCCTAACTATTATGTCAATAAAATGTATAAGTATCTCTTCGAGATTCCTCTTCATATGGGTATACTTACAAATAAACTGAAAAATTTTTACTGACCGGAAATTTTTGACCGCCACTTTATGTAAACTTCTCTGTGAAGTTGCTGAAGAGGAATTTTCAGCTGTGCTATATGTTCGCTAAAGGAACTAAATTTTAGAATATTATATAAAAATATATAGATTTATAGATAATATACGCGGTTTTTCTAAATAATTTAATTATTTCTCGAAACATTTATGGTGATTGCTGAAATTGTGTTTCAGATGGGGCGTTTTGCATTCTCCAAATTTTTTAAATAGCCGATCGTTTATCATCGTTTACCTTATTAAACGGTGCATTTTTGTTACACCGTTTGAAATGAAAACGGTGAGTTTGTTTCGAAAAGTATTTCAAGATCCATGGTTCACGCATGCTATTTTGCTTTTGTTTCTGAAAATCTGAAATTCCCGAAAATTCTTTATGTTTAGGTACTGAGTCTTTCATAATATAAATAATTGATTTATTTTCTATATTTTCTCTAATTTTTAAAACTACTGAAGCAGCAATTTTAGTTTTAGAGCTAGAAAAATGAAAGTAATAACAGCATTTCAAGTCAACACTTGCAAAAAATACCTATTTTTTTAGTTTTTCCAAATTTATATATATATATATATATATATTTATAAATATATATATATATATATATATATATATATACCTGCGTGCGTTTAACAAATTATTGAGAAACAATTACATACATAAAATTACAGCAAAAGTTTACAAGATAAGTTTTAATGTACAGTGATCCTCCATTTTCCTTTTTTTAATAAAGATAGAATTTGTGTCGATTAAACTAATTTTGTAAAATTTTGACGACACATTCATGAAATTAAATGCATTACAAAGTCCTGAAATATATATCAAAACATGGCGTTAGCTTTAATTTTCAAGTTAAAGCTTTTATACCAATTTAGTTGAGTATTCAAATAAGTGGAATAATATTTATTGAGAAAAAGTATTATTATCTGAGGAAGGTTTTTTATGATTTGTGTTAGTTGTTATAAATATACAGAATAGAATGTACTCAATTGATAAAATATTTTCAATTCTGTAACATAAAAGCATTTCGATTATAACTAAAAAAATGAAATAAAAAGACAATGTAGATAAAAATAAAGATTTACTGATAAATTTGGGTATTTCATTTAACTTATGGAATAGTAATATGTTTGCCGGGTGCTTTTAAAGCTTTTATTATAAAACTAAAACACACTTGAAAATATCTCGGGATGTTATACCGAAAGGTGGGGGAACCAGCAGACTGTACTTACTTTTGGCGTGTAAGTGCTCCATAAGTTTTGCTTGCAGAGTACATCTAGAGTTTGAATGAAATAGCTGGCATGAAGTACGCGGATTAAGGTTTGCCCTAGAAATTTTTTTCTATAATTAATCACATTTTTAAATATTTCATATTTCATTATATAAATAGTTTACTTAAGTATGTGTTGTATATCATGTAGTCAAGAATTGTACATTAAATGTTTCCCAACTAAATCCCAAAATACCGTTTGGGGAGTAATGTTTTAATCTTAAAAAATGTTGGCGTCTACTAATAATATTTTAAATGTGGCTTTCAAACATTAGCCTTTTTTCCATCTTATATTATATAACGAAATTATAATTCCAATATGAACTGAATAATATGAACAAATAAATTAGAAATTTTACACATATATATAAAAAAACCGATTTGAATTTCTCATAAAAATGTAGGGTGCAATGTGGAGAATGTTTAAATATGAGAAATTCACCCTCATAACATTATTTGAGCGGAAGCGACGTTATTCTTAAATATAAAAGTATAGCATCCGTTTATTTGTTTCATTTCTTTCACCACTTTTTCTACATCCAATATTTTATGGAGAAAGTTAGAATTCTTCTATATAAATTAAAATTTTGAAATCTAAACAAAGCAAACATGTATTATTTATCTTTTATTTAAATATCGTTAAGAGAACATTTAAATTTGTTAAAAAAAATTAAATTAATCCATTTATTTACATCGTAATAAAAATTTAAAAGCTTGAAAATCATCTGCATCAAAGGCATATTTCCTTGTTTTAAACACAATCAAATTTTAAAATGGCTCATTTCGCAACATAATATTTTCAATAAATCATTATTTATTTGTTCGATTTTAAAAGCGATATGCTTCTATGAATCCATAATAAAAGGAACTGACGCATTACGGATGGTTTAAAACGAATGTCATAAAAATTAGAATTACACTTTTCTAAATTTTACCTCATTAAAGGAAATCCATTGGAGCTTTAATCTTTTAAACTTTACTTAACAATTGCTATTACCTTTCAAATGTTACGAATTTTGATTTAAATGACTATTAATCCATTATCTTTGTTAAAAGAATTAAAGTTTGCGTAAATTAATAATACATATGAATAAAAAAGCATTATTAAAATAACGAATTTAGTTAAAAGCATTTATGCCTGATTAGCTATTCCTTCTTAATAAACGAAAATCTTTATTAATAAAACAGACTTTTAATAAACATATAAAAATCCTCGAATCCATAAACACCTAATATTTTAAATGACTTTTGAAATTTTAGTCTAAATTTGTTTAATGTACTTAATATTGTCTTGCTTCAGTTAAAAAAATGTAATTTTTAAAAAGTCTTTTTATACTGAAAGTGATTTTAGTATTCCAATACTTTAGTGACAACAAATTTGTATTTAAAGAAATTAATTTATCTAATCAATATTATTTTTAAGCAATGCATTACGTTTATTACACCATTGCAAGTTTGATTTTATTAATTTATTTAAAAAAGGAAGTATGGATAAATATTAATAAAAAAATGTTTCGAAGGAAAAGGAAAAAACATTGTGAATATTTTTCTATATTTTAATGTTTATGGGAATGTCTATGGCACAAGACAGAGAGGGAAATTTTTATTTTAAGGAAAAATTTTTGAAGGGAAATATATATATATATGTCAATACCCTCATAGCATGCATGGTCACAGTGACGTCGCAATGACGTCACTGTGAATCAATTTGGTCACATCACATCTGTGACGAAAATGTCACCACTCAGTGACGTCACATTGTGACTGAGATGTGACTTTCTTAATTTTTTTTAGAAAATTACAAATATTCTTCAATACATTTTATTTACTTCAAAAAACATGCTTTTGGCAACATATTTCTGGTTTTTGTCACAGTTTCGTCACAATGTTAATGTCAAAGTAGTCACAAATGACACACTTTCAGAAATTGGTCACATTGTGACGTCACAAAAAGCTCTAACGCTATAACGACTTCACATTTTAGCCACTGTGTCTTCACATTGACGTCACATCGACAATCGATGGTCACAAAGTCACAATATGATTTCACAACGACGTTGCAGCGACGTCACAATGTCTTACGGGTATAAATCGTACACTCATAGCATGAATGGTTACAGTGACGTCACAATGACGTCACGTGAGTCACTGTGGTCACATCACATCTGTGACCAAAATGCCATCACTCAGTGACGTCACATTGTGACTGAGATGTAACTTTTTAAAAAATCTTTAGAAAATTACGAAAATTCTTCAAAACATGTTATTTACTTTTAAAAACATGTTTCTGGCATTTTAAATATCGTCTCTTTTGTCACAGTTCCGTCACAATGTTAATGTCAAAGTTTGGGTCATTTTCAAAATAAGGTACATTTTCAGCAATTTATTCTTGAAATTTAAAAATATATTTTTTTCCACAAAATATTTTATTAAATTTAATAAAATGGTAAAATAACTCAAATAATGCAGTGGCTGAGCTTAATTGGCTCATTAACACAAATACGGTAATTACATAAAAGTAAGTATTAGTTAGACCAATGACATGCGTTAGGCCAGTGACATTTTGCATTAGATTGGTAAAATTTGTGTATTAATCCGAAGACATTCTTTATTAAGGTTGTGAATAATCATACCATTACTATAACTTTTAAAAAATAATTTTCTACATGAAATTATTTTATTGCTTAACAGCGTGTCACTGGCACAACAGGATTTGTCACTAGCCAAACAAATGTATTCTTAGGCCAGTGACTGTTAGACCAGTGACATTTCTTTAAAAATAAATTCTTATTCCTTATTTCAAAATTATAATAGTGTGGTTTAGGATGTTAAACACAACTTTATTTGCTGTATTATTATAATCTTTTTATTAAATTGACTTAACTGTTAGCAGTTTAATATAATAATTGTTAGACCAGTGACACATAATAAAAGAACTCGGCTGACTTAGGATTTTTTTTTCTTTTTTAAGCAGTAGATCACACGGAGACAGCTAGTTTTTCCATTATTCTGTTTACAAACAGTGTTTCTAACATAAAAAAGCCAGTTCAATCAGATTTTATCATCAGAATAACATTTGAAATTGAAAAATACTAGTTGTTAGACCAGTGACATAAAAGACATAAGACAGTCTTATTTAATTTAATTAATCCTTATTAAAATAAATTTTCAGACAGAATTGTAATACATACACAAAATTTACATTGTTCGCAAAGTACAATTGCCCAAATCAACGAAAATAGCGATTATTAATTAGAAATTATAACATGTTGAAAATCAAAGTTTGGGTTTGAGACAAAAATGATTCCCATTGAAAAGTCAATAGCCTAATTTAATTTATTTTTATATAAATTACTTAGTTTAGTACTCCGATTATTAAAAAAAGAAATCAAGAACAAGTATGGGTTTGAAATTTTTCCCTACTTTTAATATTATAAATTTCAGAATAGTAAGACACAAAATTGTACTTATTTTGAAAATGACCAGTTACAAATGACACATTTTTCACAAATTGGTCACATCGTGACTTCACAAAATGGTCACAATATGACGTCACAAAATAGCTCTAAAACGGCCATAACAGCTTCACATTTTGGTCACTATGACTTCACATCGACGTCATTAGACGTCACATCGACAATCGATGGTCACAAAGTCACATTGTGACTTCACAACGACGTCACAGTGACGTCATCATGTCTTACGGGTAAGAACTCTTGTTTATGAATACATGAATTTAAATTTCATAAGAATACTTCTATAGCTATAATAAGCGAGAAAGTGGCAGCAATAAAAATCTTTAAAGCGGAGCATAAAACACACTTATTGAGTTATATGGGGTTTTTTTCTGATTATTAAATGAATTCATAGTGCGTTGAAAATAACAAGATATTATGATATCTGTCAGATCTAGACATTAGATGATAATTAAATGTCACAAAAGAAAACCAAAACAAAAGTGTTTTAAATTTATAAAAACTATTTAGTTTTTTTTTTTTTATTAAAAGTTCTAATTGTCTGATTTGGAGCTATAAGATATATTTCACATGAAATATATACTCTTTTATGATACGCATGGAATAAAATTTAGGTAGCTGTTACAAGAGTAACATATTACACTTTTTCTGACATAATTTAACATAAAATTTCGTTGCAATCAAAACAAACGCAAAGTTTAAAGCTTAGTTGTTATTACATTCATTATTACAACAGTTTATGAAATAATTTTACTCATAATTGAGAATTTGATCCAAAATACCAACTCTTTTGATGGAAATTGCATTATCTAAATACAACTTTGTATTCAAAATAGGACAAAATTTTAAATATAAATTTATTTAAGTTCAAGGTGTATATTACAATCCGATACATAAGTCAGCACAAAAATTTTCATTTAGTTGCCATATTTATTTTGTAATCGCGTGCGTAAGCTATTATACAAATTTTCTGTTAGTCAAATATCTGACAGTTTGGAGCAACCTGTAAAAGCTAATTCTGCACCGTGCTATTTTTAAATAAAATTAAAAAACCTACGTGCATAAAATTAAAAAACTTACTTTTATATTCTACCTGAATAAAAACTGAGAATTAATATCATAAAAAGTTTAAGATATTAAACATTGAAGATGGTCTCCTTTTTAATTTTTTTCCAGTTTTAAGAGTCCTGAGACCGCTTAACTTTTTTCGTGTCTAAAACACTTTCGAAGTATTTTTCATTCTTATAAATATGTCTGATATTAAAACTTTAAATAGCTGTTAGTAAGTTGTTGATTATTACGCAAAACAATAAAAAAGAATAATGATTGAAAGATCTGGTATTAAGGCTGAGTTTATGTGCGGATTTGTTAGTTATGGAATTTAGTGAAACCACATATGTACACAAAAGACAAATGTAAAATTATGACTTATTTCAAAGGTATGCATTTAATGAACAGAAAATTAGTGTGCAAATAGAGATTTTTTCATTTCTCAAATACATTTCTATGTATATTTACAAATGGTACACTATATAACATATGAACATTCATAAATATTCTTTTATGTTAATTTATTTTATACTCGTTTCCTTAGAATATTTTTACTTCAAGTTTCAAATATATACTGTACTATATTTCTCTTTGACAAACAGTGGCATTTTTATCTATCTCGTTCTCAAACATTTTCTTTTTCTTTACTTTACTAAAAAATAAATATAAAAATACTTCAAATTCCTACATATTTAATCTACAGACAGTGTCAGTATATTTTGACACATCATTCACTAGGTCGTATGCATAGGAAAATTTGTTTTTTTTCGGGGGGGGGGGGGATGGATGTTGTATATATATATATATATATATATATATATATATATATATATATATATATATATATATATATATATATGTATTCTGTGGTTATTCTTATGTATTCTATGTATTCGGGTTCTATGTATATTGTTTTATTAATATTCAATTATAAAAAAATTTTGCACATTAATATGAATAGTAAAAAATACAATATTAACGGTACCGGCAAGATATGGAATTATAAATTCCGTAGTGCTCGGTCGGCTCCAGAATCCATGGTGGGGAGCGGAACGTTAGAAAGTGACCATGGTGGAAAAGAGTTTACAGAGTTTAGAGTTATGAGGAGTATGTCTAATAGTGGCGATTGTGTTAAAAGTGGCATAGATTGGAAATATGTTGGATTACGGAATGATTGTGGTTCGACTAAAGATAGTTGTGCTTATGGAAATACGGAAATTATAAGATATCGGACTAGATATATTTATAATAATTCAATGAATAGCCTTGGGCAATATAAACATAGTTATAGGGAAAAAAAATTACAAAAATAGTAATAACACTGAGAAAAGATATAAAACAAGATGGTTTTATAGAAGGGACTTTAAAAAAAGTCAATTAGATAATGGTATACTGTTAGTTAAATGTAGTGACAAACGTTGTAAAGTTTGTACTTGTGCAGAGATAAAACGTAAAGATGAGAGGACAGAGGGACAATGTCTTAAATTTTGTAAAGTTTATAATTGTGTTTATAGATTAAGATGTAACGTTTGTAATCAATTGTATATTGGACAAACATCTACTCCTTTAAACAGAAGGTTCAATAATCATAAATCGGACATTAGAAAACTTATCATCGAAAGTGAGGATCAAGAAATAGAAATAAAACATTTTTCAGAGCATGGTATTGAAAATATACGGATATCTATCATGTTTATTATTCCAAATGAAATGGAAAGAAAATTGTGTGAGAATGAAATGATGAAAAATTATGGTACGGTATATCCTTACGGGTTAAATGTTAAGTTTAATAATAGTAATGTAGTTAAAAATTTAAAAACTGAAAATATAGATGATTCTATTTATGCAAAAATAAAACATGATTTGAGGAATGAAATATTGAATGATAATTGTAATAGTTCTTTTAATGTAATTACTTGGTATAATAAAAATAATAATTGTAAAGATATACTGAACGCAATAATTAATTATAATGGTTTAAGAAGAATTAATGTACTTAAGTGTTTAGTTTTTAACATTAAAAAGAAATTAATTCCCGAAACACTATGGGCATTGCATGACAGAGTAGGATGTAGTAACATAGATTTAGCTTTAGATTTATTGAGGTATAGAATTAAAAAACAGAATTTGCAATTTTACTGTAATTTAAACATTAGCAATAAAGGTTCAGTAGATAAGATATATTTTGTGTTGGATTATGTTGGAAATTGTCAAAATAAACTAAATTATAATAAAATATTAAATAAATATTATGATCTATTACCTGTGGGCAAGCTTAAAATAATTAAGGCTTTTAAATATGATAAACCTTTGGGGCGTAAAATTTTTAACTATAACAGTTTTGCAAAAAATCTTGAGAAAAGTACCGGAGAATGCATTTGTAATTGCAATGATAGTGATTACATAAATTATATAGATAACGATTTTGGACACGTTATAACTGGAAATTTGGAGATAGTAGGGGATGTGGAGTTGAGGAAGTTAATGGAGTATGGAACAAAATATAGAGTGAAACGCATAATACCTAAAAGTGAAGTAATTAAGCGCTTTAACTTAAATTTAGATTTTTTTATACAAAAACTAATGTATAGGTATAGTTTACCATGTAGTGTTTTTCAAGAGTGGAAATACCATATACTAAAGGATTTAAAAATGGAATACATTAGAGATTGTGACGGTATGTCACGCAAAAATTGTATAAAAATTACAAAATCAATTAAGAATCTCCAGGATAAATTTATAATTACATATGTAGACAAAGCCAACACAAATTACGCATTGATATGTAAAAAACTTTATAGTACGCTTTTGAATGAGTGCTATAACAATAAATATCATTATCAACTTTTGAATACAAAAATCACTGTTGTGGAGAATAAAATCAAAGCACTTTATAAAAAAGTAAAGTTAAAACAAAAAAGTCAAAATTTCCCATATCTTATATTAGTTCCTAAATTTCATAAAAAGCCAATTAAATTCAGAAGTATAACTTGTGGTTTCGGATCTTACATTGAGGTAGTTAGCAAAAAATTAAAGGAGATTTTAACAGGTGTGTTTCACAAAGTGACTGGTAGGGAATCAACATTTATTATAAAAAATAGCTACATCTGATTGGATAAGCTGAAAAATATAAAAAACATTACAGGTCTGTATGCATATGACTTCGCAGACCTATACAATAATATAGATTTAACGGATTTAAAAGAGAAAATTGTGGAATTTTATGTTACTGTAAATCAGAAACTGATATCGATTTATTTTTGAATTTATTTAAATTTGTTGTAGAAGAAAATTACCTTTACGACGGTAAAAAAACGTTTAGACAAATTTGTGGCATTCCAATGGGGGGGAGTTGTAGTTCTATTATAGCTGACATATACCTATATTTATATGAACGTAACAATAACTTAAATAAAAATATTTTGTGTTATAGATACATTGATGATGTTTTAATAGTTAAATTAAATAACGATAATATAATTTTAGATTTCTTATATTACCCTACAACATTCAAATTAGAGCCCTCCTCACTGGATTGCAGAAATATTGATTTTTTGGATGTAAACTTAATTTTAGAGCGTAAAAAATTGGTTACAAAGATATTTGATAAACGGAACACTTTTAGTTTCCGAACTTTAAAGTTAATGAATTTCAATTCATGTGTACATGTCTCGGTAAAAAGAAATATTTTCAGAAATGGTTTAATTCGTATTGATAGGTTGAGTTCAGAAATTGGAGATGCGATTAATGACATTGCGGAGTGGTACAGACTGGGTTCTGAACAAGATTACCCCCGGAACTTTATGAAAAATATTATGAATGATTTTGTTAGGGGTAGTTGTCGTCGAAATGAACTGAAATCATTATTGAATGGATTTGATAGTTCGACAAGTTTAATGTTTTAGTTTAAGGGTCATTTGAAGGTTATTGCTGGTCGATAGTTTATTTTTAGTATGGATTGCTTTTAGTTAAAATTCATTTATGGTTGTGACGGGCATGGGGAATGTTGCATGCATAAAATCAGATTTAACCCAGCAGTTCATGTCATTAGCCATGCCGCCCGTCTCCTTGTTTGTTACTTTTCGAGTTTCTTGTTTAAGTTATTTATGAGTTGTTATTTGTTAGATCAGTTTATAATTTATGGATTAGTTATTGTTCACCTAGTGGTTTTTCAAGTTTGTTTAGCGGTGTAGATGTTCGTGAGTTTTTGCTTTTAAGAATATTTTTATATTTTATATATTTCTTTAGTTAATTATATATGGTGTGCGATTTGAGTTTAATATATCAGTCTTATTTAAATATATATATATATATATATATATATATATATATATATATATATATACATATACATTTTTCATCTCCCTTTTTTTTAATCTAGGAAATTATTATAGAAAAAACTGTAAAAAATGACAGATGTTTCAAAACTTAATAATCACGGTCGCAACTACTATATATATATATATATATATATTCAAAACTTAAAGAAGATGTTACAAAAACATTTATTTATTAATGCCTGTAATATTCGGGAAAACTTCATAGCATAATTTACAATGCACTAATCAGTTCTCTGTACTCTGAAATCGGTTTGTCTGATTTCGATCATTTTTCTTTAATCAATTTTCATTCTTCAATCTATACTGAACGTATTGATTGGACAAAACGAAAACTGACACTAACTCCAACATTGTCAAATATGGCAACAAACTCATTTTCACTTTATTATAAGAAAAATTCCAACCAGAATTTTAGTTTTTGAATTTTTCGTTCTAGACTCAAACAGTAGAGAGAAATGTTGTGAAGTACTGTGATGAATTATTCTTATACATTCACCAGATGTTGGTGGATGATTAAAAACTGTTATTTGCGTTAGAGGCAAGTGTTGTTTAAAAACATTTAGACGAACAATTTTGGCAACAGATAGCAGTTGTTGTTATTGCAGACTTTCCCGGTTTTGTTTGCATCTTGTGATCTAGCTGCCTCATCAATTCCTCTTTTTCAACATGAAACTTACAACTCATCTTTTCCAGGAAAATATTAAAAAATTAGCTGAGTTGTAAGTTACATGTTAAAAAGGACGAATTAGTCAGGCAGCTAGATCACAAGATACAAACAAAGCCGGGAAAGTCTTCGATAAAAACAACTGATAACTGTAGCCAAAAGTATTCATCTAAAAGTTTTTAAACAACACTGTTTTCACAAACGCAATTAACAGTTTTTAATCCTCCATCGACATTTTGTGGATGTTAGAAGAATAATTCACTATAGAGGTATTAAAATTGTCACTCAGGCCACTGGAAAAGTTGTGAGGGAGTGTGTCTTTGTAACAAAGGAACTCGGGTGTTTTCAGTGAGATCGTGACGTCAATGTTCTAACATGTGAGGTGCAAAAGCGACATCTATCATTTATGCAACTCTAATTTTCCGAAGTGTGTCTGTGGCACCCTCGATCTACAGTTAACTGCGGTTTCATGAATTTTTAGGCAAATTTCTTGCTCCGTCTTTAGTTTGCAATGTATAAAACCTGAAAATTGTGAGTTTGAGTGTGTGTGGTGACTTGGAAGAGCCTCCAGTGACGAATTGTAGAGCTGACGTGTGAAGGTAGAAAGCCTTAGTACCAGAGTTTGGTAAGAGTTAGTATGAATAATTTCGCACTGTGATGTGTTTAAAATAAAGATATTTGTGCAGCCATGGGCAGTTTACTTACAAGTTAAGTCAAAGTAGTCCGCGACCTAAAGGTCAGAACCGAATTGGTGATTTGAGCCGGACTTAATTTTAATGTGAGTACAAGCTACTGTTTATTCTCATAGTAGTGTGTTTAATTGTAAAAATTACCGATCTTTGCTCCACTCCCCGTTCCCAAACTACAGTAAATAAAAGTTTTGCGTTTTAATTCCACTCAAAATATATCTTCATTTGACTGACACGCCACAAAGTGTGCATGCATAAAAATTGAGAAATGTTTATTGAGACAATTTTAAGATCGAGGTTTTCGATGCCAAAATTCGATACGAAGTGAGACTGAAAATAATTAAGTGCAGGCAACTAATCCAAAGTGGTTGGTTTTTTGGGTAGGATGTGGGGAAGATTCGACTTGCAGCTATTTCCTTATCGTAAATTTTTATATTAGTTCGAATTTCAACAATAGGTGGCGCTGACGGCGATTGAAGGCCATGTCGACGCTTCACTCAGCATTGATCACCTGGCCTTCAATCGCCGTCAGCGCACCTATTGTTTAAAATTCGACCTAAAATAAAAAATTTCCGTAAAAAAAACTCCTGACATTATACATAACCCTGCTGCAAAATTTTATTTTAAATAGCTGTCACCATTTGCAAGTTATTGAATTTTAAAATCCATAAGTCATTTTTGAGACGCCCGGTATATATATATATATATATATATATATATATATATGTAATGATTCGACGAGATCGATGTTCCATAACAATGTACAAGTTCCAGTGGCACACCATCTATGAGGCAGAACAGATTACTACTACCAAGAATCAACAGTGGGACGAGCTGAGCAGTCGCTCCGGCAATTTGACCAGCAGTGGATGAGTTTATTGGGCTATTTCCCCATAAGAAAGTTCAATCAAGCAGTCTTTAAATTAATTTTATTAGAACTCATAAATAAGTTAAGTTCTTTCACGCAATCACCTTGGCACTCTCATCGAATAACTTCCACTTCACCAACTCCGTGATTAAGCTATATTCCACAATATTAGAATTTTGGGGAGAAAGAAGAAACAGCATCCTAATAATTTTTGAAAGTCAATCGCATTCTCGGGAAACATGACATATATATATATATATATTAGGATGGCTATGAGCAAATTTTCCGCACTATACGAAGTATATTATAAAAATTATTTACGCTATGGTTTACGGAACAATAATATAGACAACAATATTTTCCAATTAATCAGACACATATGATGACGCCAAAAGGTAAATCTAAGAAACGATTCACATTTTGATTTTCTATTCGAAACACCAATGTGAAATTAAATAAAAAAAGAATTTTCAAATCATTTTAATTTTGCCATAAAATAAAAACCATTTAAGTAACAATGTTGTGGTACCGAGTAATTTTTAACTTCATTTGAAGTCTTAGATCTTAAAATAAGATAAATTTTAATAATGGTGCGTTCACATGTTAGTCCTATTCGTGTGACGCTGCTGCTATTGGCGCTACAACATAAATCTGGATTAGTTTATGTAGACAATGAGCTTTAATAATCCCGTTTGTTAACCACGAAAAATTATAATTCCGCACTGCTCAACCACAACCTCCTAAATACTAGGCCTGAGTGACAACACATTTTTTTTTTTTTTTTTTTTTTTTTTTTTTTTTTTTTTTTTTTTTTTTTTTAACGTTTGAATAATACCCTGAATTTAGACACCGGTCTTTATTTCAAGTTTTCTTTTACAAAAAAGATTGCTACAAAATAAAGTGGAAGCGACTTGGAAAAATGCTCTTATTCAGATTGATTATATCGAAGAAACACCAAGAAAAATCCATAGACGAGTGCCGTCATTCTTCTGTCAGCTTCCAAACATTTTTTTTTTTTATTCACAAGACGGTGGCTCAGCACTGGTATCACGAAAATATTTGTTTTTTGATAGAAATAATTGCTTACATATATGAGCTCAGAGTGCCTTCGATAGTTCGAATATAAAATTTAGTCTCATTTCGTCGATATATTTTAGCTATAGATTCAGCTAGAAATAAAAAAAAAAGTTTTTTAGAAACTTTACTATTAGTATATTTATTAATATTCAGCAATCTGATAATTATCTACTTTAACTTTGTTAATTCATAACAATGTTTTCTTTTGTTACATCAGAATACATAACGCATCAGGATATACGTGTTATATACACAGGTAAATATATAGATAGACAGATAGAGATACGAAATGCCATAAGAAAATGTGTTTCAAGTCAGAATATCCCTTTTTTTATATCTTGAATAAGTTTGATTTTTATCAAAAGGAAAACATTCTATATTAAACATTTCATATACTTTCGAGTACTACATTCCATGTTCTCAAAAGCGTGAACAAACTTTTGTATTTTCTAACTTATTTTCTTAGCAGAAAAACATTTCAACACAGCAACAATTTTTTGATTGAAGTATAAAAAATTAAATTCTAAAAAAATATATATTAAATACAATTTCAGAGATCAGGATTTCTTGGAGTTGTTTGTTAAATTCTGATAAAATTTTTAATCAGAATAAATAAGAAGTCAATCACAATTTTTTTTAATTTTTATGTTTAGATTTTTTTTTTTTTTTTTTTTTTTTTTAGTTTTTTTTTTTCTTTCTTTTTTTTTGTTATCTAAGTTAGTTTAACACTTTAAGAATGATTTGTCATTACTTCTAATTATAAAAATCTTAGTAAGCCGTGATTGTATAATACTTACCAGTAATATTTTAACCCTATATCACTAGAAAATTATCACTAAATTATAAGTTGTTATTCAGTACTAGAACGTAACTAGATGTGTTTAATTATAAGGAAAAGCAATAATTTAACCCTTTGGGTGGAAAAATTTTGTTCGTTAAGTGATGAAATGTGAAATGATTGACAAACACCAGAATATACAAAATATCTTAAGAATTTGAAAACTTGTTATTTTAAACTTTCACTTTAATTTTTGTTATTATTAAAGCAATATTTTATTAAAATATTCATGATACTGTTCGTAAATTTGTAATTAAAATTAGGGGCCTCGGTGTGAGGCCTTTGTGGCGGAAAATGTTAAAGATACCAAATATGTATTGAATTGTAATGTAGATTACATAGATGAAAATGACAATATCAGATTAAGTAAAATAAGTCAGCTAACAGTTAGCTACTAAAAATACAAATATTACTATATAAGGATTTTTTAACCTCCTGAAAGGCAGTAGTACATTAATATGTGACACAAATATCCAAAAGCAACGACAGCCCGAGAATATCAATTAAAATACAATTCTTACCGTAAAATGGGGGTGAATCGGAACCCTTTTCAACGTTAAAAAAGCAACAACTGATTTTTTTTTATTTTTTTATTTTTCTAGTAGAAACTCCGATCTTGTTTTGTTCTTTAATTTTTAAGCAAAAACAAAACATTTTTACCGTTTATATGTATATTATTTATTTTTTTAATGGTGTTCCGATTCCCCCCGCAGATAGGGGTGAATCGGAAGAAATAATATAATCTTTATTTATTCCGATTCAAACTTTAATAGGGTTAATAAAAGCAGGTAATAATGAAGAAGGGGGATTAGTAACGCGTAGTTACTGTGAAACCAAGCATTTATTTTATATACAAATAAAGAAATGCCTTTTTAAAAATTAGAAAACAACTTTGACATCAAGAAAATTTAAAATTTATTTTAAGAAATTATATTCGAATTGAAGAAGTAAAAATTAATACAAATTCAGCCATGTTCTTTGTTATCCTTTACTAGTAGTTATTGGGTAAGTGAATATATTAAGTATCTCCAATCGCTGCATGTATTAATACGATCAACTAATACGCCCTCATCCCCAGCCCTTAGTACTGTTTGCATCCCCTTTTTTAAATTGGTTTTTCATTTTGAGATGTTTGTGTAATGTTGTGGATAGTAGAGAATAATTCTGTGCAGTTTTTCTAACTAATTTGCTATTTTTAATTTCTTTTATTGTGTGTTCCATGGATGTTGGATTAGGCGTTGATTTTTGGTTTAAACAGGTAATTTCTTGGCATCTTTAAACTCTTCAAGTAATCAGAACAAACAAAATTGTGTTATAATAGATATTCATGCATGTGTTTTCATATATTGCGTGAAACTATTACTGTATAAAAAAATAAACCATGAGAGAAAACGTGTTCCGATTCACCCCGTAAATCTTTAACCTCTGATGTTATAAGCCATTTTTCAATATTTCATGTTGTAGTTCAGAAATAAGCAGAATTTAATGCAACATATCGTTTACAGGTCTATCATTAATTTAAAATCCCCTCTCTTAGATTTACAATACGAAAAATGCGGTAATTACATACAAAGTTTTGAAGAAGTTGAAAAAATGATGTTTTTGAGGATCCTCATGAAGTTTTTTTTTATTTACCCCACTAGTGGTGCCAACATGTCATAACGGAATTTTACAACTCTTAATGTTATTACCTTCTTATAAAAAAATTGGCAACTAAAAATATCACCACATATATTTATAATGATTTTATTTGTATGACCGGGAAGTTTCGTTCCTATTCACTCCATTTTACGGTATATAATGTACGTGGAAACGAAAAGTGTTTTAATTTCGCTCTGAGTTTTTCTCTTTAGATAACATATTAACATTCGGATTTTAGGAGCTCGTTTATTTCTTGCACCTAGAAATTCGATAAGCGCACAAACTGGGGCTCTTCATTGAAAGAAAAAAAAACCCGATAAATTAAAGAAAAAACTTTTCAAAATTTAGAATTCTTCACCCAGCATATGATAGTAATACATTGAGACATTAATACTTGTATAGAAGAACGGCGATAGAAATAGAAAATCAAATTTCTTAACACAGTACTCTCATTATTATTATTTCTTAAGTGTAAACTCAAATTAAATAAATTTGTTATGATTAAGCTAGTGATAAATGAGATTTACATAAAAATAATATAAAAATACAAATATAGGACTTACAGACTTTTTATATTTCTTAATGATCATTTATAAAACTTGCTCGGCTTTTGCTAATGTGAGTTCACAAAAATGAAATTGATTTTTAAAAAGATATATATTTTAAAAAAAGCTGCAGTATGTATGTATAGTCTGTTAAAAATTAATCAACCTACCTTACTAACTCTATAGCATATGTACCTATAAATATGCAGGTACGACAAATCTATTAGTAATATCCTTTATAAATTATTATTGTAAGTAGCAAAAATTTACTATGCTCCACACACTGGACTGTCGGTGCATCAATAAACTAAAGAAGTGTTAGGTACTTTCAAATCGGTACATAATACTCATAAAAAGGTAAGGTATATTTTTCTGACAAATTTAAGGTATTTTTAGTATGTGTTATTAATAAAATATTCTTCTGTTTAATATTTTTAAATAGATTTTAGCATTTTCAGGAATGTAGAGGATGTGATTTTTTTTTTCTTACATTTAAAATGAGAGCGAATTTTGTGTCGGCAGATTGAAAAGTAGAAAAGAAAATGTTTTAATTGGAATTGTTAGAAATTCAAATTTTATTAATCATTTTTCGCTAAAATTTTAAATTGTCCTTTGCTCTTTACATTTAAATGAAGTAAAGCTTGCTTCTACGAATGCCCCCTACGCCCATAGATCATAGCCTAAATTGGCCTAATGAATAATCCATTCCTGTGATAACATGAAGCACAATTAATTCATAACATAATAGCACGATAGATAGCGTATTTTTATTAATTAGTCATCATGATGTCCATCATAATATATTATTAATGTAATAACATAAGTATGATGATTCAGCATGTACTAGCGACATGTTTATCTAAGTTAACACATGTTTATGTTTACAAATACAGTGCTTTTCCCGAATTTTAAAGATTGGGGTGCATAAATTCGGAAGCATTTGCGATAATTTTTTTTTACTATACTGCTGGCATTTAAAGGAATCAAAGCTGCGGGCACGCTTCAAAAGCTTACCAATGCTCTTTTCCTTTCAATGCATTTTTTTAAATAAAATTTAGTTGCACAAAAGTTTTTTATGTATTTACTATCCATAGAAAACCAATGTAGCATTAAAATTAGCGAAAATGTATTTCTACACTGTAAAAAAAAAATCTGTAAAGGTACTACACTTTATCTAGGTAACTGGGATTCCAAGAATTTTTCCTGTAACGGTAACAACAAAAACGCAAGTTTTAGAATCGGTAACATGGATTTTTCCTGTTATCGTTACATGAAAAGTTCTTGGAATCCCAGTTTCCTAGAAAATGTTTAGTACCTTTGCAGATTTTTTTTTACAGTGTAGTTATTGTCAAAACTAGTCAACTCCAAAGTGAGTTACGAAGGTTGCTAATTCCAAAACAAAGACTTCAATAACCTCTACTTGTACGCGACCCCGAAACTTTATTTCGTGTTTTGAAATATGATGCCGTAATGAATTTAAAACAAAAAATTTTTGTTACAATATTGTTTTCCCACGCTTGGTAAAAAAAAAAAAAAAAGAAAAAAAAAAGAAAAACAGCTTTCCTAAAAAATGTTATTTTTTGGAAATGCGACTAAACGCACACATGGTTTAGTGATTTCATCTGTTAATTTGTTATTTTAATTTTTTTTTCGAAAATATTTGTACACTGTAAAAAAAAATTCAAGAGGTTACTAAAAATTCTTTAGTAAATTTGTATTCCACAGAATTTTTTAGTAACCATTACAAACTTTTTTTTTGTAAGTGAAACAAGCATTTCTTTTGTAAACCGAACAAAATAATTTTTTGTATAACTAACTTAAAAATTTTTAGTATGAGCCACCACGAAAATTTTAGTAATAGCTCTAAAATTGTTTTTAATAACTTTTACGTGCGCCCGAAGGACAGGAGCTGCATCCAAACTTCTGAAGCGATAGATTTTTGGCAAAACTGCAATAGATGGCAGCACCAAAAATGCTACCTGCTCTGACAGGATTTTCATAATCCCTTTATTAACGAGTACTTACACTATATACATTCGGAACGTATTTGACGGCGCCCGGTATCGAACCAGGGACCTTTTAGCCTGGAATCCGTTACTATAACCACTATGCTATCAAGGCCACACCAAGTGAGTTTTAGTAATAGCTATTAAAAATGTAAAACTATTAACTCTATCCATTGCTAACTTTTTTCTAGTAATTCTTACAGATTTTCTAGTAACCGACTAAGATTACTAAAAATTTTTTAGTAATTACAAGGATCACTAAAGTTTTTTTAGTAGATCGACCCTTTTTTTTTACAGTGTATTAACAAGATCTTGAGAATACGACGTTTGCGGGATCAACTATATGTTGATTTGACTAAACTTATTTATGAGACTTTTAGTGCATCTGCCATTACTTTTTTAAATTTTTTTGTTGAGATTGAATGATTTTAAGTAATTTTCTCACATAATTTTATGAAACGCCTTCAGGTAATTTTTTTTTTCTTATCGCAATCAAAATTGTTGATCCTGATAAAATCTCGAACCATGTCACATTTGCGTTTTCTTCTCCTGTTAAAAAAGAAATAATTATAATTCTATACATATAAAGTTACAGATTTCTGTACGCTCATTAAATTTTATCTATACACTGTATCAAAAAATATATAAATCAGCAATACTAGTTTTTGTAAAGCTAAATAAATGTTTAGCCCTACTAAAGAATCTTGTAACACTACAGTAGTCTTACCGAAATACTATCTTTTTTCCGAAGTGAATGTTTTAGGAATCCCAGTTTACTAAATAACATTTTTGTAACTTGACATTTTATACTCACTCTTTTAGAAGCAATATTTTTGAATATTAATAATTTTATATTTAGCACTAAAAGTACATACATTTAACACCAAAGTAATTGTTATCTTTAACTCTTTTATGAGCGTTATTACTCATTCTATTTACTAATTCTATTCTTATCATTTTTAATGGCAGAAACAATTTTTAACTAAAATACATTATAGTCATGTTTATGTCATTTATTTAATCCTTCTCAAAGAATAAATTTAACTTCGACGCTTATTTAAATATTTAAGAATAACAATGTCTGAGCTTTGTATTTCAAAGTTCATTTTTCTTCTCAAATAAATAGATAGCAGACAGCCAAACAAAATTTCATTTTTAGAATAAAATTTTATAATAGAATTTTATGAGATTTTTCTGAAAGCATTTTATCACGTCTTTTAAAAAAAAATAAAGTGGTTTTGAAATCTCTGAATTTTGGAATTGACACAACACGAAAAAAAATATATTTCTGTTTTAAAAGTCAAATATATTTAAAATAAATAATGAAACCTACGGGGAAGAATATAACTGCACAAATCGTACTGTATATAGTATTTATTGATTCTGAAAAAAGTATATAGTGATCTTTGTTGTATAAAAACAATTTTATTTTTAAAAATATAAAAAAATCTAAATAGATTTTTCTTTTTACTCTATTATTTTAATCCAGTGATATGCATTAGAAAATTTGTCACATGAAAATTTTCAAAAAAGCACTGTAAAAAAAAAAAAAAAAAAAAAAAAAAAAAAAAAAAAAAAAAGATTTGTAAAGTTACTAAAAATTTTCTGGGAAACTGGGATTCCTAGAACTTTTTATTTAATGACAACAGCAAAAATTTATGTAACAGATACAGATTTGTATTGAAAATCAAAGATCTGTTAGGTTATTAAGAATTTTTTTTCGAAACTGGGATTCCTAAAATTTTTTATATAACGGCAACCCAGGTTACAGATAAAATATTACAAAAATAACTGTAATTTTAATAGATTCGTTTGTAAAATTACAGAATTCTGTAGCTTTACAAAAGTTAGTTTAGGAGATTTTCATCTTTTCTTGTAGAATGTGTAGATTTTTTTTATTTATTTTTTATTTTATTTATTTATTTATTTATTTTTTTTTACAGTGAGGGAAAAATTGTAATTGCTGAGAATTTAGCCCATATCCTTTAGCTTAACCTCTTTATTCTCTCTCGCATGATATTCACGGGCAGTGTGTTTTAAGCAGATTGTTTGATTCCCATCAATTTTAATGTATCGTGTAACTGGCTTTACTCCAGTATCATTTTATTCGTCATAAAAATGGTGAATATTCCTTTTTGAAAAACATATGAAACGTATAAATGAGTAAATTCAATTCTGAAACCGTAATTTAATGTGCACGTTAAAGTTATGAAATTCCCTCAAATTTCCAAATTTATTGTGATCGACCTGTCTTCGTCCACGACCCTTACATACGTTCCGAACAGGAAGACTCTCTTGCGCGAAGTTATGTCGCTGACAAGCGACAACGAATAGCGTCAAAATTGTTTAGTTACAAACAGTTACAGGAAAAGGAAACTAGTATGATATGACAATCCTAAAACTTTCTTATATCTCATGCGTACACTTTAATATTTAAAAAAGTAGTTTCACATGTTAATGCTTTAATAATTTAATTTCAATACAATAGCAACTTTGATTTTCATTTGAAATTTCTGCTTCAGTCAACTAATCGGAGTAAAAACGAGTTTTCGTATCTGTACATGCTGGTGGACAATCGAATGATAAGCAGTTTTTTTTTCAAATTCAGGGATCATTTACTTGCCATGCTCAAAAATAATCATACACAAAAATTTTATGTCAGTTATATGCATGACTTCATACATTTTTTGATGGTAAAATAATGAAAATGGCACATACATCGTGATTATTGCCCCCCCTTCCAGTGGATTTTTTTTTTCAAATTTAAGGCGGAAGTACTAGCCATAGGCAAACATTTACACAAAAAATGTCGTTCAATTCTATGAATAATTTCCTACACCTTTAGGTGGTACAATTAAGCTACTTAGAACAACAAATTCACTGCAAAATTATAACTGTCAGTTTATGCAAAATTCATTCAAACAACATGTTTACAATAGCTCCTTGTACAACAATTTTCATTTGAGCTACCTTGCACTAAGTGCCGACACAATGCATCCAGACTACATTTTGACATTATTTGACTCAAAATGATTGAATTAAAAGATATGGAATTTCTTCTTCTCAAATTATGAGTTGGGAAGAACATGCAGCATTAGAACAAAATTAGACCAAGCAAGGAATCATTGAATACATATGGTCAAGTAAAAGATTCGGAAATATTATTATTTATGCTTTTTAGCTCTTTCAGTGTTTAAGACGTGATAATCCGATCACTAAGCTCTATGTTTCACTGAAATGTAAGCAATATTTAAGATAATATAATTAAATAGATTTAATGAATTTTCAATATAATTTAGAATGATTAATACTCTCAAGGATTACATTAATGTGTGTCCTTTTTTTTACAATGTTAAAAAAATTATAATTTCTGAGAATTTAAAACAAAATAAAGAGAAAACAACATTGCAATTTTACTCATTTGCAAGATGCTTGGAGGGATAGTAATTGGGCAACAATAGGTACAATAGTACATTTTTCATGATATGAAATAAATTGGTAAATTGAGAAACTGAAATTTTATTCAAATAATCAAAAATAAAACACGCAGAAAGTTAGACATTTTTTATAAAATGATATGAATCGTCACAAGTCAATCTAATCACTTATATCGTTGCAAAAAAAATTTAAAATATCTATACTTAGTTTTCGATTGTATAAAATACAATCAAACAATTTTGATAGGGTTCAATATTTATGTTTAAAGCAATTGATCAGCTAAAAAACTGTTTGATACAACTTGTATACTGTTTCATTACACATTTATCTGTATTCATATTTTTGCAAGCAATAATTTTCTTCATATAAGCATGTTTTATGGTTATAAAGCAACAATTGGAGATGTATGTTTTTGGTTTCAAATATTTGTAAGTTCCGAAAATAAATGTTCGATTTGTTTGAGCTACAGACGAGTTTACTTTACGAGTTTAATTACTTAGCTATAGTAAACTAAATTCTAATAGATCGTTTCACCTCTTTGGCAGTGTAGTGATATTCCATTTATTAAAAGATGTAATATAATTAGTGCATATTTATTTAAAGATGTTTAGACTTATTCATTGATTAATAAAGGTGAAAAGTAGTAACTAGCTTACTTTTATGTGTTTTCTAAAAAATGTGCTACTTTTAAAGTTACATTTTTGCCTTAATATATTAAATTTATATGAAATTGGATACTTTTTCGTCAAATGCCGATATAAAATGTATGGAGATCTTTTAATACGCAAGTTTATAGTTTTCAATACAGAGTGCATACACTGAAAAAATAAATATGTAATGTTAGTAAACTTTTTCTAGGAAAGTTGGATTCCTAGAACGTTTATGTAATTGTAACAGCATAATCTGTTATACGAGTTTTTGATGTTACCATTACATGAAAATTTCTAGAAATATCAGTTTCTTAGAAAAGTTTAGTAACCTTACCGATTTTTTATATATATAATCTATTTGATACATGACATATATATAAATATATGTATTTACACCAATGTCTATATTTATCATTCGCAAACTAAATAATTAAGTTAAATGTGTAATCATTTATTTTTTCTGTATAAAATTGAGTAATAATTATTTTACGAAAAAAAATGATAAATGTTCGTTAAAAGTCAACAATTTCAATTCTGTATTAATTGCTATATTCATTATAGCTATAATGATGATAAAATATGCAGAATTTTCTGATATAAAGGATTTCAATCCGATTTGAAGATATTTGTTCTCAATTTGATTTAATTATTACATGCAAAACTTTACAATTTCTAAAACTATTTGGAATACATTTAATAGATTTAAAATTTAAAGTAATATTTAAAAATATTTTATCAACTCTTAATTCTTAAAAAAGCAATAGTCATTTATAATATACAAATGCCACATATTGTTTTTTAAGCATATTTGTTTAAAACTCAGAAGGCCTAAGATGAAGATGCAATTTCCAATTGTAATAGCCAAAGTTGAATGCGCATATTTAATTCAGATTATAGTTTTGCTTTTTTAAGTGGTTTGAAAGAATTTTTGCTGTTGTAAGTGTAATTATATATGTTTAGAATTGAAGTACATCTTAATAATTATTGCTTGTGAAAAATTCAAGGACAAACTTTACAATAAATAAATAAATAATCTTTTCATAGATTCTAAACACAACCTCTATAAAAAAAATTAAACATAATCTATTTTTTTCATACTTCTTTCAGATTATAAATCGAAAAACTATATTAATGTTATTACATAAAAGAATTATTATATAAAAGAATATTTTAGCCAATGTATTACATATTTCACAATTTAGAAGCATATCTAATTACCATGTTTATTTAAAAGTCACTTCGTTTCTCTATCTCAAAAAAATGCACTATTATATTTCGAAAAATTATATGAAATTTTAACACATAATCATAATTTTTTAGGTATAAATATAAATGTTGTATGCATCAAAAATAGCTGTATATTTATCATAAATATTTATAGCTTTTTTAAACATATATATATATATATATTAAGTGACAAACATTGATGCATATTCATACGAGAAATTAAATTTCAGCAGAAAAAATAATGCGGCTCAAAACATAATAAAGATATAAAATTTCTTTCTAGAAAACCAGTTAAAAAAGTAAAGCCTAGCATTTTTATTGAAGATTTTTACAGTTAGCTGACGAAAGTTGAGATACGTTATTTTCTCTTGGGTATTTGCGTCTGAAAAAATACCAGTTTTAAAAGTCTCGTATTGATATTTACGAAAATATTTTACCTATGAGTTTACTTATCTTATTGACAGAGTTGACACATTTATATGCATACAGACTGTTTAAAATTCGATTAAAAATAAATATAAATATGGTTTTTAATAAAATATTTTTGTTACATAAAACTAAAGATATTTTCGCATATTTTTTATTATTAAACGAATCCGCTTTTCGGTAGCTTTCATTACAAAAATTAAAAAGCTACCTATTGCAACCGTCCGGAGGAAAGCACTTCCAGAAAATTTTGGTATATTTTCAAGGATCATGACCCCCAGACCCCAAATCACTCTCCGTTCAAATGTTGGCATCTATATATACTAGTAGATCGAACCTGGGCTTCCTGGGTTTCATAGCAAAGATAAAAACCATTTTTTTATTTGAAAACTTTAATAAATTTTCAACATGTAATGTGCGTTTTAGATTTCTAACTAACTCCAAAAAAACATTTTAACCCTTTAAACCCTTGAAGAAGGTGGGATAAAATATGTCCCACTTAATTTTAATTGCAAAACGCCACATTGACGCCAGTAATTTGAACAATTTTATTTTTCTCAAATACGTGAAGAAACGCTTTAAATATTTTGAAACAAATTTGTTTTTAAATTCTGGTGTCAATCAATCATTTCAACCTTTTAAGAATTCAATTTTTCCCTTAAAGGGTTAAATGTTTCATTCATGTTTCATTCATAAAATAATAACTGTGAAAAGTACTGGTATGAAGGTTTGTATTTGATAACTTTACATATTTTTTTTTATCTTATGCATATACAATTAAAAAAATGAACATTAATCTCAATATTATATTAAATCAATCTTTGAATTAAAATATTACCTACTGAAAAAACATGCTTAGGTTAAAGGGTCAAATGAAAAATATACTTTATGGAATCAAATAAAGCTATGAAGTTTATCAAAAGTCACATTTCCGTATTAGACGCATGCCAGAAATTATTAGTCAAAGATTCCGTTACTGCATCAATTTTGTTTTTGGTCATTTCAGTGCTTCGAGCACGTAATTCAAATACATGGCTGTTAAATTTGTATTTATTTTATTTTATTTTATTTTATTATTTATAGAGGATATTTTAATTTTGTTATAGTATATTAGCCGGAAACAAATCCCGAACTCTTTATATTTTTCTAAGGACAAATATATTAATTTATCATAATCGAGTTTCACTCGGTAGAGATAAATTTAAAAATAACTCGCACCGTATTTTTTTAAACCACAACCAATCAGTAAATTTTTTTACAGTTTTCAAACAAATTCAAAGTACATTTTCAAATGTATTTTCAAAGTATTTGTTTTTTTATTTGGCAATGTAAATTTTTAAGTTGATTGATTACATGTTGAATTTGTAATTTGTAACAATTTAATCTGTGTTTTTAACCATTTTTTTATTATATTACTCATGCAATTTTATTTTAAAGAAAATTATCATGAACAATATTTATAAATTTATGAGTAAATGTGTATCATTATCTCTTAATGGAAATAGGTAATAGAGATTTAAAAAAAAAAAAAAAAAAAAAAAAAAAAAAAAAAAAAAAAAAAAAAAAAAGCTTAAAAATATAAGCTCGTAATGAGTCAAATGAGATACAGTTTTCAATCAAAATTGCATTTGAAAGTAGATTTCTTTTGCTATACGGCGAAACAAAAATTGAAAATGTGCGACGTTTAAAAGATTAAAAAATTGCAAAAAGTCATTTTATCCTGAAATATTGTCATTCGCTAAATAACGTCAGTGCTACACACGGACATATTTGTTCATTACAATATAGATTTTGCGATATGAAAAATTGGTACTACTTGATTGTCCCGTCGACCATTTTCGCCAAATTAAAAAAATCGCCAAACTAATAGCCAAGTTATATATGTTCACATAACTTTTATTTTAAATTGAGGAAAAACAAATAAATTAGTAAAACATGAACAAAAATACGGTACTACTATGTTATGCCGTCGAACTGAGCCAAAGTTCTGCTATTCTCAGTTTTGCTATTTTTTAGCTCGCTGAGTTTTGTACTGATAAAGAATCTCGATAGTAGATTCGAAATAGCTATTTGTTACCTTCTCATACTTTATTTCTGCATTTATAATCGTTGTTTTTCTATCTTTTAACGAACAACTATTTTTTACGTTATTTTTTGCATCTGATTAAATGTTTTCGTAAACTTAAATTTTGAGCTCAAAATCTGAATAGTTGGAAATCGTTAAATAGCACAAACTTATCTGTGTTCAGAGGGTTCAAATTTCAAATGATTATAAAAAACGGAAAAATTGGTCGATTCGTTTGCGGTTTAAAATAAAACTATTCTTTAAGTCAGTATCTTCTTGAAAATAAATTTTAAAAATAAATTAAAAAAAAATCCGTTAGAGGGCGCCTTAAACTTCAGAATAACCAACAACTAATTTTAACCGTTATTTTTTGTATCTAATTAAAATCTTTCCAAAACTTATTAAATGTTTTCGAAATCTTAGATTTAAACTTAAATTTTGAGTTTAAATTCTCAATCGTTAGAAGGGGTTAAGAAGCGCAAACTGAAGTGTGTTCAGGAGTTGAAATGTAACAGTTCACTTTTGCGATACTTAAACACTCGCAACGGTTCAGAATTTGATCTCAAAATTTAAATCTAAGCATTTGAAAGCATTTAAGGAAATTAAAAAAACTAACGGTTAAAAATAGTTGTACGCTACTCCAATATCTAAGCGTCCTCTATCGGCTTTTGTGAAATTTATCTTCACAATTTATTTTCAAGAAACCACTGATTTAAAGGGTAGTTTTAGCAAAAACCTCAAACGAATCGACTATTTTTTCCGTTTTTTATAATCGTTTGAAATTTAAACACTCGGAACAAAGTTAAGTTTGTGCTACTTAACCACTCCGAACTATTCAGATTTTGAGCTCAAAATTTAAGTTTAAGTCTAAGTTTACGAAACCATTTAATCAGACGCAAAAAATAACGTATAAAATAGTTGTTCGTTATTTAAAATTCTAAAGCGCACTCTATCGGCATTTTTTGAAATTTATCTTTATAATTCATTTTCAATAAAATACCGACATAAAGAATAGTTGTAGTGAAAAACGCAAATGAATCGACCATTTTTTCCGTTTATTATAATCATTTGAAATTTAAACCCTCTGAACAAAGTTAAGTTTGTGCTACTTAACCACTTCCAACTATTCAGATTTTGAGCTCAAAATTTAAGTTTAAGTCTAAGCTTACGAAACCATTTAATAAGATGCAAAAAATCACGGAAAAAAATAGTTTTTCATTACTTCAATGTCTAAAGCGCCCTCTATCGGCATTCTTCGAAATTTATCTTTATAATTTATTTCCGAGAAAATACAACATAAAGAATAGTTTTTGTGAAAACCGCAAATCAATCGACCATTTTTTCCGTTTTTTATGTGTATTTGAAATTTTGGACCCCAAACTTTCATGGCGGCTATCTCCTTTGGATAACGTTTGGGACCCTTGGTTTCCTGCTTACTGTTACTCGTCTTGATGTGTTCTATCACCCCCTAGCGTATATACCATAAGTTTAGGGAAACCATGTATATATATATATACAGTGGCTCACAAAAGTGTACGTACACTTTAAAAATTTGTACTAAAAAGAAATTTCCCTGAAATTAAATTCGTATATGAAGTCGAGAAATTTTTTATATATCTCCAAGTTATTCTAAATAACACACAACCTTTTTGTTTAACATTAAGGGGTTTTTCTTTAAATCTAAAAATAAAAACGAAAGATGCCACAGAAACAAGACGCCACAAAAGTCTTCGTACACAGAAACATTTTCGAATAATTTCATTATTAAAAATATTGTTTGTCGTTTTATTTTTATTTTTGCATTATATTGACATGAAAAAAAATCGCTGGGCTTTATGTTTTGCAGAATTGGTCCGTAATATTCTATTTATTAATTAAAAGTGTTTTATAATCGTAATGTCACGACTAATAGCGTTTGAAATTAGTTATTTTTCTTCATAATAGTAGTAAATCAATTCGAAATATTGCAAAATTAGTTAATTTATTACATTCTATGGTGAAGTATGCGATAAAAGGCTTTGTATAAAAAAATGGATTGAAAACTAGCTATGAAAATGTCGTCAATCTAAGTTAACGCAATGGGATTAAATACTTACAATTAGAAAAGTCTTAAAAAATCCCCGTTTAAGTTCGATAAAAGTTGCTACAGAATTTAATGAAACAGTTTCTACTTCATTTCAACCTGAAACTGTTCGACGAGTGGTAAGCCAAGCTGCATTATATAAGTATTCTGCCTGTAGAAAAAAATTTGTTAGGGCGAAAAACTGAAAAATTAGGCTTTCTTTAGCAAAATCAATGATAAATAAACCCGAATCGTATTAAAATAATGTTTTATTTACATATGAAATCTAGTATGCCATTCTTGGTCCAATGAGTGCATAATAGTATGGAGAAAAAAACGATTAAGAATTTAATTCAAAGAACTTTTTTGGAACAGTTAAGCATGTCACTGGAATTGTCCTTGTGTAAGAGTACATAACAGCATCAGGATTAGGTAATTTGGTATATATTGATAGCATAATAAATCAAGATCTTTGTTCCAATATTTTAAAAGGCAATTTAAAGTTATCAGGCCAATATATGGATAACAGATGCAACTTTGTTTTTTATCAGGATAACGGTACAAGGCACATGGCTCTCAACGTTCGCCTCTGGCGTCTTTATAATTGTTCACAAATTCTGAAAACATCTACTCAGTTGCTGAACTTAAACCCAGTAAAACATATTTGGAGGTAACTGGAAGTTAGAACACGAAAACGCAGCATTGAAACAAAAAGCGAAGTAAAAACAGCGATGTTCGATGAAGCATCAACTTTCATGCAAAAATTACAAAAACACTAATTAAATCTATTCCCAGGTGTTTAAAAAACTTTTGTGGCGCTAAATAATATCCTGTTAAGTACAACTTTAGCAAAGTATTACAATATTTACAAATATACAGCGATTTTTTTAAAGTGTACGAAGACTTTTGTGAGGTAAATTTTTTGTTATTTTTTGATTAGTGATTTTTTCAAAATAAAGTTTTGCTATGTTTTTAAAATGTTGTATGTAGTTTTGTTAATAATGAGTCATAGATCTTACTCTTAAATACCCATTCTAAAATATTAATTTTAATTAATAGATGGAGCCCTATTTCATTGAAATTCCTAAGTGTACGAACACTTTTGTGAGCCACTGTATATATATACAGGGTGATTCTAAATATTTTTTCAATAAAAGTGGGGTGATAGAACACATCAAGGCAAACAATATTAAATCGGAGACCAAGGGTCCAAAACGCTTTCCAAAGGAGATAACCGCCATTAAAGTTTAGGCACCAAAATTTCAAATAAACATGAAAAACGGAAAAAAAGTTCGATTGATTTGCGGTTTTCACTAAAATTATTCTTTATGTCGGCATTTTCTTGAAATTAAATTATAAAGATAAATTCCAAAAAATGCCGATAGAGGGCGCTCAGACTTTGGAGTAACGAACAACTATATTTTGCCGGTATTTTTTGTATCTCATTAAATGTTTTCGTAAGCTTAGACTCAAACTTAAATTTTGAGCTCAAAATCTGAATAGTTGGGAGTGGTTAAGTAACACAAACTGAGCTGTGTTCAGAGGGTTAAAATTTCAAATGATTATAAAAACAGAAAAATTGGTCGATTGATTTACGGTTTTCACTAAAACTATTCTTTATTTAGGTATTTTCGTGAAAATAAATTATAAAGATAAATTTCAAAAATGCCGTAGAGGGCGCTTTAGACTTTGGAGTAACGAACAACTCTTTTTGGCGTTATATTTTGCATCTTATTTAATGCTTTCGTAAACTTAGACGTGAACTGGAATTTTGAGCTCAAAATTTGAATATTACGTAGACAAATTTAGCTGTGTTCTGAGGATTCAAATTTCAAATGATTGTAAAAAACGGAAAAATTGGTCGATTCGTTTGCTGTTTTCGCTAAAACTAATTTTTAAATCAGCAATTTCTTGAAAGTAAATCTTAACGATAAATTTCACAAAATGCCGATAGAGGGCGTCTTAGACTTTGGCGTAGCGTACAACTATTTTAAACTGTTATTTTTTCTAATCTCATTAAATGCTTTCAAATGCATAGACTTAAGTTTTGGGCTCAAATTCTGAATCGTTGGGAATGTTTAAGTAGCGAAAAATTCAATTGTGTTCGAGAAGAAAGGAGGGTTAAATTTTAATTCCTGAACACACTTCAGTTTGCGCTTCTTAACCCCTCATAACGATTCAGAATTTGAGTTCAAAATTTAAGTTTAAATCTAAGCATTCGAAAACATTTAAAAAGCTTTTGCAAGCATTTAATAAAGAACCAAAAAGTAATGGTTAAAATGAATTGTTGGTTACTTTGAAGTTTAAAGCTCCCTCTGACGGAATTTCTTCAAATTTATCTTTAAAATTTATTTTCAAGAAGATACTGACTTAAAGAATAGTTTTATTTTAAACCGCAAACGAATCGACGAATTTTTCCATTTTTTATAATTATTTTAAAATTGAACCTCCCCTCCCCCTTAAACACAGTTCAGTTTGTGCTGCTTAACCAGTCCCTACTAGTCAGATTTTAAGCTCAAAATTTAAGTTGAAGTCTAAGTTTCCAAAAACATTTAATGAGATGGAAAAAATAAAGGCAAAAAATAGTTGTTCGTAACTCCAAAGTCTAAAGCGCCCTCTATCGACATTTTTTGAAGTGTATCTTTAAAATTTATTTTTAAGAAAATGCCAACATAAAATATAGTTTTAGTGAACACCACAAATCAATGAACCAAATTTTCCGTTTTTTTTAAATTATTTGAAATTTGAACCATCTGAACACAGTTCAATTTGTGCTATTTAAAATTGCGAAAAATTCAATTGTGTTCGAGAAGAAAGGAGGGTTAAATTTTAATTCCTGGACACACTTCAGTTTGCGCTTCTTAACCCCTCATAACGATTCAGAATTTGAGTTCAAAATTTAAGTTCAAATCTAAGCTTCCGAAAACATTTAAAAAGCTTTTGCAAGCATTTAATAAGAACCAAAAAGTAATGGTTAAAATGAATTGTAGGTCACTTTGACGTTTAAAGCGCCCTCTGACGGAATTTTTTGAAATTTATCTTTAAAATTTATTTTCAAGAAGATACTGACTTAAAGAATAGTTTTATCGAACGAATCGACGAATTTTTCCATTTTTTTATAATTATTTTAAATTTGAACCTCCCCTCCCCCTTAAACACAGTTCAGTTTGTGCTACTTAACCAGTCACTACTAGTCAGATTTTAAGCTCAAAATTTAAGTTGAAGTCTAAGTTTGCGAAAACATTTAATGAGATGGAAAAAATACCAACATAAAAAATAGTTTTAGTGAACACCACAAATCAATGAACCAAATTATCCGTTTTTTTAAATCATTTGAAATTTGAACCACCTGAACACAGTTCAATTTGTGCTATTTAACTACTCCCAGCTTTCAGATTTTGAGCTCAAAATTTAAGTCTGAGTTTAAGCTTACGAAAACATTTAACAAACAGCAAAAAATACCCACAAAAATAGTTGTTCGTTACTCCAAAGTCTATAGCGCCCTCTATCGGCATTTTTAACTATATAATTTAATTTCAAGAAAATGGCGGCATAAATAATAATTTTAGTGAAAACCACAAATCAATCGACCGATTTTCCCGTTTTTTATATTTATTTGAAATTTTGGTCCCTAAACTTTAATGGCGGCTATCTCCTTTGGAAAACGTTTTGGACCCTTGGTCTCCTATTTAATATTGTTTGTCTTGATGTGTACTATCACCCCTCTTTTATTGTAAAAAAATTTAGAATCACCCGGTATATATATATATATATATATATTTTAAAATTCAATAACTTGCAAACGGTGACAGCTATTTAAAAAAATTTTTGCAGGAGGGTTATGTATAATGTCAGGAGTTTTTTATTGTAGTTCGCATATCAAACAATAAATGGCGCTGATTCGATTGAAGGCAAGGTCGAAGCTTCACTCAGCACTGATCACCTGGCCTTCAATCGCTGTAAATTATATATGCGGCAATTGAAGGCCAGGTGATCGCCGTCAGCACCACCTATTGTTTGATATGCGTACTAAAAAAAAATTACGGAAAAAAATTTCTGACATTATACATAACCCTCCTGCAAAATTTTTTAAAATAGCTGTCACCATTTGCAAGTTATTGAATTTTAAGATACATCAGTCATTTTTGGGACACCCGGTATATATTGCTTTGGGGTATCTGAAAATTTTGAGTGAATTTGTTACATGTAATTTGGAAACAACCACAGTAGCGGATATAAATTCATTATCACATGATCCGACCCTTGCAGATAATCAAAATTCACAGACAAATCTTTTTATAAACATGTAGTTTGATTAATGTATGAAGTGATATGCTATTGGTTTATTTTATGATGTCATGCCTTCCTATATCTACGTACTATATATTTCTTATTTATGGCATGAAACTGAGACTAAATTTATACCTCACCTTTTAGCAATAGCCCTAGTGACGATTCTCAGTAGTTCATTTATTGTGTCATGACCCGATTCCTTTAGAAAATTAAATCGAATTGAGAATTGCTTACAAAGACAGATCTTTAAAATCATTAATGAATAGCAATGACACTGGTTCATTTTATGATGTTGTGTGCAGTCAGTGAATAAGTTTTCGATCAAGATTACTTGCTAGGCACAGCAGAATACTTTTTTTACAGCTACTCTGTTATCCATAGGACTTTTTTAACAGTTTTAAATGAATTTAAACCGTTATTCGCAAAATTATGCGCTAAAACATAAATTTGTATTTGAATTTTGAATATTTTCTCTTCTGCAGAGTAAGGGACTTATCTCTCTAGTCGATTTAAAAATAAATTTACATTTCGAAAGCTCACATTTTTAAAGAACTAGCAGTTCAATGTTTATAATCATGTACAGACTCGAAATAAATGCATCCCCTTTTTCAACATTTATAAAGAAAGTAAGATTAAATATATCCCAAATTTGTTCAGCTTTAAAAAATATTTATAATAAAAATTGCATTATGAGTAGTGATATTTTCAATTTAATTTTCTTCTGAATAATTGATGTTACCTAATCAGTCATTTAATGTCTTATACATTATGTATACATTTCTTCGAACTAAATCTTCTTCTTTTAGTTGATTGAATTTGATTTATTTTATACACTTTGAAACATACACACAAAATTCCATTCATTGATCAAATTAAATGATATTGAAGAATTCCAATTCAGAACATACAATTAAAAAAAAATAACGGAATTAAAGCTTTCTGTAAGAAGGTCTATTGGAGATTCAAGAAAACTACTTCAGCTGAAAATAAGTATTTCAAAAGACATTTTCTGAAGTAAAGTGCTACTTTAATCTTTTGAGGAACGTTTTTCGCGTTTTCAATCTTTTAATGTAAATAATTATTTCAAAAGACATTTTCTGAAGTAAAGAGCTACTTTAATCTTTTGAGGAACGTTTTTCGCGTTTTCAATCTTTTAATGTAAATAATTAAATTCCTAAAAGTCTTTTCCCTTTGAATGGTATGTTTGTATTCGTAAACCGTTGTTGTTTCGAGGAATGCTCGTTTTATTTTTTAACAGTAATCAATATTAAAAATTCTTGTTCAGTACATTAAACAAAATATTTAACAAATCATATACAAAATAAAACTGATTTTTAAAATTTGTTTTTGATGAAGCAAAAAATTGTAGCTTCGGAGTATACAGAAAAAATTTTTTTAGTGTCTATTTTCATATTATTTGCTTTTGCAGCACAGATTCTTCTTTCTATACTTTTATATTAGTTTGAAGATACTTTAATAGATTTTTAAAATTGCAATATAGTAATTGTTTATATTTTTGTCAATTGTAATCCTCAGTTACATGTGAAACTTATCGTTGATTTTGCGACTGTAAATATGGAACTGTAAGACTGTCATTTTAGATCCAATAAACTGAAAGAACGAACAGCTAGTTCAGTAATGTAACACAGTTTCAGTAATTCGAAAATGTTAATAGATATAAAATATTTTTTCATGTGTTGATTAATTACTAAATTTTTATATTTTAATCTAAAAGTTAATATTTTATAATATAATGATAATTTTTGAATGATCGTGATATTCCTGGGGATTATTTTTTAGGTCTCAAACTAGTAATAGATACGTAATTTTTTTTTTCTAATTTTGAGAAATTTCTGCATTAAATATTATCCGAAAAAAGACATGTCACAAAATGTAGTATTTAAATCATTTTTTTCTCACCATATGCTATTAACTTGATTTCAAGTAGATTTCATATGAAATACTACTTATTGCGGTCGCTCCTATGTTGGAATTTTTGAAAAATGTTTGCAGATTTATGCCGATCATGACCTCTAGATCCCAAAACTACCATTGGTAAAAAAATTATATATTTATATATCTCTATATATATATCACTTTCTTCTGGACTCGATAACTTCGATAATACATCTCCACTCTCCTAAAACTGATAGATAAAATTAAGGGGTATAAAATCTCGGTCGAGTTCGTCAATGGGCAAAATCGGACAAAGGGGGTCTAAATAGGAAGAGTTTTTGTGAAAACCGAAAAAACACCGTAACTTCTTAATTAAAATAGATATCGAAGCAGTTTAAAATTTATATATCTTCTAAAAAACTGGCCAAAACTTTATGAATGACAGATTTTTGATAAATACTTTGTTGCCCGTAGGGTTTTTTTAACAGTTTTAAATGAATTTAAACCACTATTTGCAAAATTATACGCTACAACATTTTTTTAAAATTTTCAATATTTTCCCTTTAACAGAGCAAGGGACTTAAAATAGATTCATAGCTAGAAAGCTCACATCTTTAAAGAACTAGCAGTTCAAAGTTTATAATCATGTACAGACTTGAAATAAATGCATCCACCTTATCAACATTTAAAAAGAGAGTAAGATAAAATATAATAAAATATTTATCATATAATAAGATAAAATATATAATAAGATAAAATAAGATATAATCAGAGATAATAAGATATAATAAGATAAAATATAGTAAAATAAGATTTGTACAGCTTTGAAAAAAATAGGTATAATAAAAAATGCTTTGTGGTGTACTGATATATTCAATTTAATTTTCTTCTGAAAAATTAATATTTCCTGAAGAGTCTTTTAATGTCTTATGAAAAAGGATCCATTTCTTCGATCTTGATTTTTTTTATTTAAATTGATAAAAGGTTGATTTATTTTATACTCTTTGAAACATACAAACCATTCCATTGATTCATAAAATTAAAGTATACTGAGGAATTCCAATTGGGAACATAAATAAAATCCTTTTTAAAATAACGGAATTAAAACTCTCTGTAAGACGGTTTATTGAAGATTCAAGAAAACTACTTCAGCTGTAAAGGACGATTTCAAAAGACATTTTCTGAAGTAAAGTGCTGCTTTAATCTTTTGTGGAACATCTTTCGCGATTTCAATCTTTTAAAGTAAATAATTGAATTCCGAAAAGTCATTTCCCTTTGAATGGTGGGTTTATATTCCAAAACTTTTGTTGTTACGTAAAATGCATGTTTTATTTTTAACAGTAAAAAATATTAAAAATTCTAGTTTAGTAAATTAAAGACTTTATTTAACAAACCATATAAAACACAGACATGGTTTTTAAAATTTGCTTTTAATGAAGTCAAAAATTGTAGATTCGGTGTATTCATAAAAAAAAAATGTTTAGTGTTTATTTCGATATTATTTGCTTTTGACGCACAGATTCTTCTTTCTATACTTTTATATTAGTTTGAACATAGTTTAATAGACTATTTAAATTTGCGTTATAGGAATTGTTTATTATTGTGTCGATTGTATTCTACAGTTAGATCTATGAAAGTTACCGTTAATTTTAGGACTGTAAATATGGAACTGTAAAACTCTTATTCGATATCCAATATACTGAACTATCAATTTTTATTTCAATAATGTAACACAGTTTCAATCATTTCAAAATGTTAATAGATTAAAAAATACTTTTTTCATGTGCTGATTTATTACTAAATCTTTATTTTTAAATCTACTTTCGAGATATTATCATGATATTTCTGATGTCTGAAATTAGAAATAGAAATTTGAATAGAATCATTTGCATTAAATACTATCCGATAGAAGGCAGATAATAAAATATATTATTTGAATAATTCCTTTTGATCACCGTATACTATGAACTTAATTTTTGTGTTCGAGAATGTAGTATGAAGACGAAATACACTATATCCAACATTGAGATCGTAAGACGAATACATAAAATTTATAAACCACCGCTTTAAAATATGCACGCCGAATACACAATCAGTACAATAAATTTCAAAATAAATACATTGAAATATATTCTTCATTTAATTTTCATAACAATGGCAATATTTACTATTTTAAAATTCAAAATCAATCAAGGCAGATTTTATTGCTGTATTTTTTACCGAGAATACAATCAATAATCCATTATGCAATGAAAAAAAACATTAAGTTGCAGCTCCGTCAATACTTGGATTCATATTTCTACAAATTGCTTTGTAATTAATGCAGATTATAGTATTAATTTCTACAACATATACAGTAGTGATATATTGCAGTTGTGTTGGTTACAGTTTTTTGTGGTGCTCTGGAAAAAAAACAGCATTAACCCTTTAACGGTCATAGCATTTTCATTGCTAAGTTGTCGAAATAAATGAATGACCCCAGTAATTAAGAACAAATATATTTCTAAATAAGAAAACGTGATTTTTCGCATACAAAATAAAAGGGATATTTTTAGATAAAAATACCGGTGTCAGTGTTGCGTATCGAATTAAAATTTTGTGGTTTCGTGGCGAAACCAATGAACGTTAAAGGGTTAAACATAAAAACTAAGACTGTTTCCAAATGCGCAAAGTTAACCGTTTCAGGAGCGATTTTTTTTTTCAAATTTTAGAAAAAATTACGTTACTAATATTATGTCACTTTACGTTTATAACATTAACACTTGGGATCCAAATCTATTAATTAGAGTTTAACGAATTTACCATTGTTTGTAAAGTAAAGAATATTGCTGCTTTGTGTATTTTTCATTTCATATGTATATGATAATAGTCTAAAGAAGCGATTTTTAGAATTGTTTAAAAACATTTTATTGCTACAATATTTAACTGATGTTATGGATTTCTAATGTTTTTTGCGCTTTATTGCACATAATTCTTTGAGAAAAGTAACCGTTGATTTAAATTTAAAGAGTGGATAAATTTTTAAAATAAAAGATTCGCAAACGGGGCAAACAGAATCAAGCAAATAATATTATTAATTATTATTATTACTAAATGTCTAATCACTAGTTGTGAAAACACTCTTCACGAAGACATTCTGGCACCAGCAGCCGCTCATTTTCAGATCATTCTTTTATTTATTTTTCTTTCTTGTGCAAACTAAACGCTCATTGGTTATTTTTACGATCTTTTTTATTAATGTTCTTTTTGTACCTTTCAGGTTTCGATGTAGTCAAATTAAGAATAATGATCAAGAAGCATGTAATATCTGTGCGCGCGTGTGTAAATAATCAACTTTTCTTTTTAGTGTGTTTACGTTTTGTCTCTTATTTTTGATGTGGATTTTTTGTCTTTGAAGACGGCCAAGAATTAAGATTCGGACCACCGTGCATCCCTCAAGAACCCCCAAGAAAGGTAGGAAATTTTTATATTATTATTTTAAGAATATTTTTCAACTGAAATATCGAATTTTGAATTTAACATGGCATCCCTGTCGCGGGATGTACGGTGGTAATATATTTTGAAACAATTAAGAATTTGAATCTTGAAATTAACTAATTAAGTAGAGAAAAAGAAAAAAAAAATGGCTGAGAATTTAGAAACACTTAAAAAAAGAAGAACTATTTTTCGATCGGCTGTTACGAAAATTCTAAATAAAATCGAAACTTCCATAAAATCAGACGATGTGTCTATCGAAGAACTGCAAGAACATGTTGAAACATTGACCGACAAATTTAAGTCACTTAAGACAACAGATAATTCAATTGAATTATTAGTCAATCCCGGTGATTTAGAGAAAGAATTAGAAGCCGCTGAAAAGTATAGCGAAAATGCAATATTATGGAAGTCACGCGCAAATCAGAAAATTAGAGAATTAAATGCCGGATTTTTAAATTTAAAATCAAAACAAGAAAGTAACAAAGAACAATTTTCAGACATTACATTTAATGAAAAAGTGGATTATTCTGTAAAAGTTAAGTTACCGAAATTGCATATACCAATATTTGATGGAAATATAAATGAATGGCTTTCCTTTTGGAGCAGTTTTGAATCGACCATTCATGATAATAAGTCGTTAAATAAAGTTGATAAATTTAATTATTTAAGATCGCAATTAAGATCGACCGCTTTAAACACAATAGAAGGTTTTCCTGTTTCCGAAAAAAATTACGATGCGGCTATAGAAATGCTGAAAAGTAGGTTTGCTAATAAACAATTATTAATACACAATCATATTAGTAATTTTTTAGCTATCAAGCCATTGAGAACTTCGAATGATACATATGCTTTCCGACAATATTTTGATAAATTATCAGTAGAACTGAGAAGTTTGCAAAGCTTAGGAACAGATTTAAATAACATTTCAAGTGTATTATGTACAACCATTTTGAAAACAATTCCGAAAGATTTGTTAATAGAACTTAACAAGTCCGATAATGAAAAAGGATTTTATGAAATTGAAGAATTGATGAATTTTTTATCTACTTGTTTAAAAGCAAGAGAAAAGGCTAATTTAGTAATAAACCCAATGAACTAAGATAGAAAATTTTTTATTCCTCCTGAAAAGAAAAACTTTAATTCGTTTCGAAATAACAATAAACAAAAAAATTATCCCACAGCTAATGATTTAGTGTCAACGAACAAAAAGGAGAATTTAAACGTAATAAACTGCGTTTTTTGTGAATCATTTCATCACTCATCGGTTGATTGCGATAGAACTAATGAGTTATCTATTGATGAAATTAAGAACATTCTAATGAAAAAGTCAGCATGTTTTAAGTGCTTAGAAATGAAAAAACATTTATCGCGTTTTTGCAAAAAAAAATATAAAATGCCGGATTTGCAACGGGAGTCATAACACATTGTTTTGTTATAGAAACATAAAAAAGGAAAAATCTAAACAACAGACCGAAGTGTCGGATACTGCCCTTTTTGCGAATGAAAACTTGCTGAAAGAAATTTATTTACAGACTTTATATGTTTATGTAAGAAATAATGGTTGTGAATATATAGTACGCGCATTGTTAGATACGGTGTCTTCTAAGTCGTATATTTCAAAGTTCGTAGCCAATAAGATGGAATTAAAAAGTTTAAGAAAGGTCAGAATTACTCACGGGTTGTTTGGAGGTACCGAAACAACGGTAGATCATAACTGTTATTCTGTTAATTTAAGGGGTTTAAGGGGAGGTAAAAAGATTAAAATTGAGGTAATGGAACAAGAAAAAATTTGTGCTAATGTACCCAAAATTAGAGACATTCGTTGTATTGCGGAATTAAAAGGAAAAAAAATATTTTTGAGCGATATCTGCCCTGAAGGTAAAAATTATTTATATGAAAGAAATTTAAATGAAATACATGTACTTTTGGGAGCAGATGTTGTGGGAGAACTGTTTACAGGAAAAATAGAAAATTTATCTTGTGGTTTGGTTGCGATGCAAACAAAACTGGGTTGGACTACTATGGGCAAAATTGGCGGAAATGAAAGGGATAGTTCTCTTTTCGTCCTTTCATTATATGTAAACGATGCCAAAATTACAGATTTGTGGAATTTAGATTCATTAGGCATAGTAGATCCGGCGGAAAAGCAAACTAAGGAAGAAGTCCAGAAATTAGTTTTGGAGCATTTTAAAGAAACCGTAAGACGCGAAACTGATGGTAGGTACAAAGTTTGTCTTCCCTGATTAAGTGAGCATCCTCCCATTCCAAGTAATAAAGATTTAGCGATAAAACGCCTGCAAAATAATATTAAGAATCTCCAAAATTGCAGTTTGTTGAAAGATTACGAAGCAGTTTTAAATGAGTGGGAAACGGAAGGGATTATTGAAAGAGTGAAAGAAGAGGAAAAACTTAACTCCAAAGTCCATTATCTCCCTCATAGAGCTGTAATAAAACCTAATTCTACGACCAAAATTAGGCCAGTATTTGATAGATCAGCACATGTTAAGGGTTCTGTTTCCATAAATGATTGTATAGAGAAGGGACCTAATTTAATTGAACTAATTCCTTCTGTTCTAAGTCGATTTAGAGTGGGAAAGATAGGTATTGTAGCAGATATTCGTAAAGCTTTTTTACAGATATCACTGAATGAAAAGGATAGAGATTATTTACGTTTTTTCTTGTGGAGAGATGGGAATTCAGAAAACCTTGAAATTTATAGACATTGTCGGGTTGTCTTTGGGATTAGTTGTAGCCCCTTCCTTTTGGCCGATACTCTAACACGTTACTTAGATGAAGCACCTGAGAACATTAAAGATGTTGCTATAAAACTTAAAGAATCTTTCTATGTAGATAACTGTGTAGCTAGTGTAGAATCGTTAGAAGAGTTAGAATATTTTCGCAATGAAGCACGGAAACTCTTAGCTTCGGCACAATTTGATCTTCGTGGTTGGTGTCATAATCGGTGCGAAGAAATTGGATTAGGCTTTAATGAAAAGGGTCATTTGAGTGATGCGGCTGAGGATAAAATTTCCTTACTTGGTTTAATGTGGGACACCAAGGGTGATACATTATCGTGTGATTTTCGGAATTTTAAATTGGAAAATGAGTGCATCACTAAAAGAACAATTTTGTCCTTAACTCATAAAATATTCGATCCCATCGGTTTCACTTGCCCCGTGACCTTAATTCCAAAATTACTTTTACAGAAATGCTGGAAAATAAAGGCGTCATGGGACTCCAAGCTGCCCGATGAGATAGTTAAGGAATTTAGAAAATGGACTAAGGAAATTAATGATTTGGGAAATCTTGAGATCCCGCGAAGATTGTCTAACTTATCTCTAAAAGAGGGAAACTTATCTTTACATATTTTCTGCGACGCTAGTAAATTTTCTTACGCTACATGCATTTATCTAAGAAATGAAGTAGAAAATCGTGTAACTTGTCAACTTATTCAGGCTCGTTCTAGAGTAGCTCCTCTAAAGGACATTTCCATTCCACGCCTTGAGTTATTGGCCTGTTGTATTGGAGCTAGATTGTCTAATAGTATTAAAAACGATTTGAAATTAGAAAATGTTGATACTTTCTATTGGTCAGATTCAATGGACGTGTTATACTGGATAAAACGGGAAGGTCCTTGGGCTACATTTGTAGAAAATAGAGTTAGAGAAATTCGAAAGCTTACCCCCAACACTTCATGGAATTTCGTACCTGGACATATGAATCCAGCAGATTTACCGTCACGCGGTTGTTGTGCAAAATCCTTATTAAATCTCAGTGGTGGTTAGGGCCATCATGGCTTTTAGAATCAAAGGAAAATTGGCCTAGTACTAATATTTTTCCTAATATGGATATAGTGAATTCTGAAAAAAGAAAAACTATTGTGACCGCTCCTAATGTAGAGAGTGATGAGGCACCATTTTATAATCGCTATTCTTCTTACAATAAAATTTTGCGAGTTACTGGTTGGATTTTGCGATTTTACCAAAATTCGAAAAGGGGTAGTACCGACAGAATATTCGGTCAATTAACATACAACGAATTAAAAGCGGCAGAAACAGTATTATTAAAACTTGTGCAAAAAGAATCCTTTGTGAATGAACATAATCAAAGACTGAAATGCCTGAATATTTTTACAGATTCGGAAGGAATCATACGCGTAAAAACGAAGATATTTCAACGAGAAGATGAATTTAATTTTAGATTACCTATCTTACTCCCTTCAAATCATTACGTCGTAGAACAGATTATATTTTCGAAACATTTAGAATTCGGTCATTGTGGCGTACCCTTGCTAATGACTGCGTTACGAGAAAATTACTGGGTACTAAAGAGTCGGAAAACAATCAAAAAGGTAATCGGCAAATGTATCATTTGTAAAAGACACTCAGCAAAACCACCTGATGTAGCAGAAAGTGTCTTACCTCTTGATCGTGTCAGAGAAGCCGCGATTTTCGAAATAATAGGATTAGATCTGTGCGGGCCTCTTTATTTGAAAAAAGAATCTAAAGTCTGGATTTTGATAGTCACGTGTGCAGTTTTTAGAGCTGTGCATTTCGAGCTATTGACAGCTCTTTCAACCGAAAGTTTTATATTAGGACTGAAACGCTTTATTTCTAGACGAGGTCGTCCTGCAATAATATATTCAGATAACGGCACAAATTTTACTGGCTGCCACAATTTATTGAAAACTATTGACTATGAAAAAGTAAAAGCGGTTACTGCGTTTTCACATATAGACTGGAAATTTATTCCACCTTCTGCTTCTTGGTGGGGTGGATTTTGGGAGAGGCTTGTTGGAATCCTGAAACGAATCTTGAGAAGGGTATTGGGCAAGTCGTCTTTAAATTTTGAAGAACTACATACCGTTATCTGCGATTGTGAAAGTATTATAAATGCCCGCCCCTTGACGTATGTTACAGATAATAATGAAGATCTTCAAGTTATAACTCCTTCAATGTTCTTACAGGAAAATACTAAAATAGGTATGCCTGAATTAGAGTTTCTAGACCACAAAGAAATGAATAAACGATACCATTATAGAATTAAAATTAGAAACGATTTAAAATCAAGATTTAGAAGCGAATACCTCGGCACATTAAAATGTTCGGTCTTTAGTGGGAAAAAATCAAGATCTTTGTGTGTAGGAGATGTTGTCCTGATATGGACGGAAAATTCTAGCCGAATAAACTGGCCTCTCGGTAGAGTTATCGAACTTATACCTAGTCAAGATGGCTTTGTGCGTGTAGTAAAGTTGAAGACTGCAACTGGAATGCTAATTCGTCCCATTAAGAAACTTTGTTCTTTGGAGGTGAATGAAATCGCCGATAATCAAAGTGATGCAGTACTGAAAAAGCGTTTGACTACTCGCCATGGTCGAATTGTACGGCCGCCCGAAAGACTCCAACTGCAGTGATTGAGTTCTGTCCCCTAATGAACTCAAGGTGCGGAGTGTGAAAACACTCTTCACGAAGACATTCTGGCACCAGCAGCCGCTCATTTTCAGAACATTCTTTTATTTATTTTTCTTGTGCAAACTAAACGCTCATTGGTTATTTTTACGATCTTTTTTATTAATGTTCTTTTTGTACCTTTCAGATCTCGATGTAGTCAAATTAAGAATAATGATCAAGAAACATGTAATATCTGTGCGCGCGTGTGTAAATAATCAACTTTTCTTTTTTGTGTGTTTACGTTTTGTCTTTTATTTTTGATGTGGATTTTTTGTCTTTGAAGACGGCCAAGAATTAAGATTCGGACCACCGTGCATCCCTCAAGAACCCTCAAGAAAGGTAGGAAATTTTTATATTATTATTTTAAGAATATTTTTCTACTGAAATATCGAATTTTGAAATTAACACTGGTAAATGCATAGACACATATTAACATTATTTCATGGTAAACAGTTACAAAAGTATTTGTCAAAAGAAAATAATATTCAGTTGAATAACATACTTTTAATAGTATAACTATCGATATCACTTTTCGATTTCGGTTTTAAAAACATTACTTGATAAACTAAAATCTAAAATCTCTTTATTTCGCATTACTTTTTAAAATACTTAAAATGGATAAAAATTTAAACTCTGTAGCTATCAAACTTAAGTATTAAAATCCTCTTGAATAGAAAAAGAAACCTTCAAAATCAAATAATGCCTTTCGTTAATAGATCAGTGGTGGATTTAAACGAAATATTAAAAACTGCTGCCATGTAGTATACTTTTGATTATTTTAACATATTTCATCCCATATAATTTTGCTTGTGTTAATTGAGTTTCTATCATTTAAATTTCTTATTTTTTCTTGCACTTTATAATTACATCCAAAAAAAGTTATTGGACAGATGTTTGAATACTTTCTTTGGTCATTTTAATGTAATGCTTTTCATGAGTATTTAGTGATGTTACAGAAATATTACAATTTATGTTTGGTACTTAACACCAAAATCGTTAGTTAAATGAAAAAAACTCCAAACAAATTTAATATCAAAGACGAATGTTTTTTTTTTCCTTTTTGGTGATCATGAATCATGAACTCTCAAATCTGCATAACTCAGTAAATGTTTCTGAGCTCTTTTATTTTCATTCTTTCCGTTAAAGTTAGATGATGAATTCTATGCATACCAATATCTTGGAAAACACTGAATGCAATCAAGGAATATCAACAAATGAAACATCGTAACAATTGCTAAGTCATTCAATGGATTCTGACTTCGCTTTCAACTGCGAAATAGGGTGTTCATTTTGCCTCAACCTCGAAATAATTTCAATGCCCTTTTTCTTTATGAAAGTGACGTGCGTGTTAAATTTTGAGTTCTGTTACATCTCACAACGAATGTAATCTAAGACATTTGTAAAAGAATATATGACAGCTTGTTGCTATATGTCCAACTTCATTTGTGATAGAATTTATTTTAATAATCAGTGTGGTATATTTGTAAATTGGTATATGAAACATGGAACGCAAAGCTGAGTGTTGTATTTGTTTGTCATAAAAAATGCTGGGGTGGCTGTGGACAAAAAGTAAAAAAACATCTTTTGCAAGTTAATAATGACAAAAATGACAAACTTTTAGAAAATTGTATTATATTTATTATTGAAACAAATTGTACTATTTTTATAATCAGATCTCAAACAATTATTATGCGTGTGAAGGTTATATGTTAAGTTATGAATAATATGGACATTATCATAAAAAGAGAAGAGAGGAGAATGATCCTAATTGTAAACAAAGTGAAATGCTTGTTAGGAAAGATGGAAATAAGACATAGAGCACGTTCACCTTTTCCCTTAATATTCTGTATCAGTGTTTATGCGAAATCAGATATTACTGTCTCCATTTGATGTATATTACTTCTTTTCTTAAATGATTTAAAATTTTACGTTTTTTAGACTAAGCAATCTGAAAAATGTTAATTAAATGAGAAACATTTTTTTACGGTTATGCGTGATTAAAATATATATTTAAAATGTATTTCATTTTGTAACTTTCTTTTTAGTATTTAATTTTTAAATTATCCTTAATAAATAAAATAAAATAAAATAAAATACGACTCTGTTAAATTTAGAAGCAAACTTGATTTAAAAATAGAAATATAAACCCCCAATACAGAAGCATCTCTGAAAGATTTAATTATTGTGTATTAAAAGGAAAATAGCATTCGTTTTCGCTAGAATTAAGGGTATAACAAAATTCTAGAAAAAAATATTTTAAAAATTAAAAGTTCATACATAAACCCCTTTCATATGGACTAAAAGGTATATCTGATAAGGAAAAAATAATATTATCAGTAAACTGCCTTAAAATTTGGGACCATTTTGTTATTGTTATTTTCTTTTTCATAAAATAAAATAATATTAAAATGTCAATTTCTGCAATAATAATGCATATCCCCCGATTTCCTTGTTTTCAGAAAGTTACATATTGTATCATTTGGCATAAGTATATTTTTTGTCTCACAATTAAATATTATTTCTCATTTATCTCTGAATAGAGAATTGTTCAATATTTGTATTAAAAAATGCATATTTTCCGAAGATGGCATTTTTTAGTTCAGTAATATGGAAAGTGAATAATTGTTTTGTATACTATATATAAACATACATTTTAAAATAAATTTATTTTGTTTTAATTACTCAAAACAAAAACAAAAACAAAAAATTTTTTTTTAAATATAAGGTGGTCTGGTGTAATAACGCCAAGTGCTAATATTTTGCATAATTATGAAATAATCTAGTAAATGACATCCTTGTGCTATGAGCAGAAGGGTTTTGAGTCATATAAATCGCAAAAAACAGCTTCAAGTTAATTTGTTTCATTTTAGGTCTTATTGTTTTTACAAGCAACTAAAATTAACTCTTGATCTAAAATTTGCGAGATACGTTTTGTGATGTGAAGATTATTTTTTTATCCGGAAATACTTTGTTAATTACATAAATTTGTAGTATATTTCATGGAATTTCAAAATGTTGTTGAGGATTTTGGATATCTTCTCGAGATAATTTATAATTTAAAATGTACAGCGCAAAAACTATAACGGGGTAATAACGCCAATCCTCGGCATTAATACCCCGGTTGATTCCCTACAGTGGCCGAGCTACATCCTAAATACTGATTGAAATAAACACAGTTAAAACTGTGCAATGTTTCTAATAATTCTGTTTAAGCGGTCCTTTTTAAGCAAAAAGAAGCTCACGGTCTGATATTTTTTTGCCTCATCCCCCCACACACAACACACCTTTATTTTTCTCACACTTTTACAAAAAATTGAATATTTCCAATAGCTTAGAATGCAATTTGTCAATTTCTAAGTTTGTAGAAATAGTATTTTTAGAATTGGGTAATCTACATGCAGTTATTCCATCTTATTTCATTGTTTTGTTTGCATGGCGTTATTACCCATATAGGTAGGTAATAGCGCCAAATAGCACTGGTCAAGAAATCACGCCATTACATTTTATGAATACATATCTGTTAAATTATTTTTTTATATAGATAGCCAATCAGTTGCTGTATCAAATCATATATTTCCTTGAAAAATACAAACTAAAACTGAGCCGTGAAAATTGGTAGAACATTAACGTGGCATTATGGTACGGCATATAACGTAAACATTACCCCAAGGTACCTTATATAAAGGCCTACATTTCGCATGTTTTTTCTAAATTGTAAAATTGTAGTATGTGTAAAGGATAGATATTAAGGTCAATATTTCTGAACTTGCTAATTGTTGTTTATTATGCAAAACGAGAGAGTTATTTGCAAAATGGAAACGCTTCCTGCAAAGTTTAGATAATATTCGTGACAGGCATTTGACATGGATGGTCACGTTTGTTCTGTTTATTTTAGATTTGAGAAAAAATATATATCAACTTCTGTTATCATTTCCCATTAAATTTGATTTTGTGAATGCATTATTATGCTAAGTTTTATTATTTGAACTATACACCAAAGTATCCAGAAGATTTAAATGCCTAATAAATTTAAGCTTGATAGGCATATTTTGCCAGCATCATAAGGATGTCCGCATTCATGGATGGATACGTTCCTTTTTTATATTACAGAATTTAGAACAATATTTTATACCAAGTTCTGTCATTATTATTCATTACATTTCCTTAATAGATTATTATGCTTTGTTTTAATTTTAAATTGTACAATATAGGTAGTAATATATTAAGTATACAACGCATCCACACGATGTAAATACCTATGAAATTTAAACTTGATTTTAATCTCTTGCCACCATTAAAAGAATATCTGCATCATGGATGGTCACGTTTCTTCTTTTGGTACCAAGTTTTGTTATTAATTCCCATTAAATTTCCTTTAATTAATATATTATTATGTTAAATTTCATCATTTAAAATACATATGATTGTTATTTAAACTGTACACCAAAGTATCCTGAGGATTCGAATACCTATAAAATTTAAACTCGATTGTTGTCGTTTTCCACCATCAAATGTACGTCCGAGTCATGGATGGTTACATTTGTTCTTCAAATTACAGCTTTGATACCATATTTGATACCAAAATCTGTCATTATTTCCGATTAAATATCGTTTCCTTAATATATATGTATACCAAGTTTTACTATTTTAATTGCATACCCAAGGATTTAATTACATAATAAATTGAAACTTGACTTTCGTCATTTTCGACCATTAACTGTACGGGCGATACCATCAGTCATAATCAAACATGGATGAACACGTTTTTTTTATACTTCAAATTTTAGCACAGTATTTTATGCAAAGTTTCGTCATTTCCCTTTAAATTTAATTTCCTTAAAATACACATAAGCTAAGTTTTATTATTTAAACAGTATAATAAAAGTATTCAGAGTATTTTAATATTTAATCTTGCAAATAAACTCAGTTTTTTGAACATTATTCTAAAGAAACAGCGATTTTTCATTGTTAAAAAAGTATGTTTCTTATCTGACTTCACTCGCCAAAAATTATATGATGCATATTGATTTTCTTCTCAGAAGATATTTCTTTTAAAATATTTGTTATCATTATTACTTGATGAAGATTAGATTTGAAAAGTATAATTTATATAAAGCTCTCAAACATAAAGTAATAAACGCATTATTTATTACTTATCGTCATTGTTTATAACGATAATGCAATGTGCATATTTTAAAAGTGAAAATAAAGCCCTTATCAACTTTCTCTAAACTTTTGGCTGCACAATACCTATCTGTAAACACTGTTGAAGATGAAAATATATTTCTTATCAGTATTTTTTTTTTATATTTTAACTTTAATAAGCTATCTCTAAACGTTGTATATGAAATCTCGATACGTTCATGCATTTTAATACTAAGAACAACAAAGTATTAATTTAAATTGTAAGTTTTTAAAAACAGGGAATGTTATTACTGATGTTGATGTATTATGTTTTATGATATTTTTTAATGCATTTTCTCTTGTTCACTATAAGTTAAAAAAATCTGTAAATCAAATCAAGTAATACACATATGTAACTATGAATAAAAATTCAGATCAAATACGATTTAAATTTCTCACTTATTAAGAATACTATATTCCGATGTTTATATTGTGGTATTTTTTAAGCTATTCTTTTCCGAATGAATATGCTAATACTCACAAAACTGTAGTAATAACTACTTTTTTACATTAAGTTTATCACAAGCATTTTTCTTTTTTTTCCAATGGATTTCATGTCATACTTGTTTGTTAAAAGAGCGCTGTAAATTATAAGGCAATGGTGTGCTTATTGTTGCTTATTAACTGAATATTTTCAAAGATTTCGATACTTCGACCACAAGTACTTCGGGTTCTTCGTGGATTGATTTTTTAAAAGATTATTCGAAATTTCAGACGATAGCGATAAGATCCTTAGTGACTTAGTCTAAACACAATTTATAATCTGTGGACATTGTTGTAATATCTTTGAAAGCTTCTAAACAATACCTAATTTTTCAAAATTCCAATCTATCTTTACGCATATGCTCGAACGAAAATGCATAGGCTCTAAAGGCAATATGCACTGCTCTTACGACAGATAAATTCAATTATCTTGATTAATGAAATAATTACATACGTATGTAAACATAAAAGTTTATAAAACAGTTATGTAAGAAAATCGCCAATATTTTCGATCATGAGTATTGCAGGCTGTTCATAATAATTTGTTTCTCAGTGTAACTATACTGTTAAAAGTTTGAAACTATTGCTGTATCGTCACTCCGCTGCTTTTATAGAATATTGCAAATTTATCAATTGCAAATGCTCCATAGCACAGTAAAGTAATCGTTTTCTATGCAAGTGGTGGAGTGACGATACAGCAAAAATTTTAAATTTTTGCTGCACACAGCACACAGTGTGGTGTACATTTTAGGTAGATTTCGTAAGAAATACTACCTATTGCAATCGCACCAGTTTATATATCTATCTATCTATCTATCTCTCTCTCTATATATATATCTCACTTTTTTATGGACACGATAACTTCTATAATTCTTCACCAATCTCCACCAAACTTGTACATAAAATCAATGGGGATAAAATCTTGGCTGAGTTCGTTAATGGGCAAAATCGGACCAAGGGGGTCTGAATAGGGGGCGTTTTTGTGAAAACCGAAAAAACGCCATAACTTCTTAATTAAAGTAGATATCGAATCAGTTTAAAGTTTATAATACTTCTTAAAAATGGGACAAAAGTATATACATGAGAGATTTTTGATAAATTTAGAAGTGGGCTCAAGGGGCGAAAAAAACAGGGATTTTGAGAGAAAAAAATCATAACTTCGTCAATTTTCAAGATATGAAGTCCAACTAAATTTTTTATAAATGATCTTAAAATTATCTAAAACTTTTGTATTTACATGTTTTTGATAGGACCAACTTTTACCGATGAAAAAAATTAAAAACGAAAAGAAAAAGGGCACTGAAAAAAGAGAAAAATCCATAACTCCGTCAATTTTTAAGATATCAAATCTGATTAAATTTATTTTACATCTTCTCAAAAATATCTACAACTTTTATATTGACAAGTTTTTCATAGGACCAATTCGTATAGCAAAAAAATTAAACAAAAATAGGAGTTGGAGAAAAAAACCTCAAATCCAAACGGCTTATATTCTGACTCATTTTTAAATTCATTTTTGATTTTAAACGCATCCAAATGGTAGATCCTCTTATTTAGAAACTGCATAAAGTGACGCATTGGTCACTTTTCTGATAAAGACAGAATATATTTCAAAAAAGGCTACCAAAAAGGGTATTTTGAACAGAATTTCCGAAAGTCATCGGGACTGAAAATTAAAGGAAGTGTTCAAATAAGAAATTGCGTTTTTTTCTGACTCGTTTTTAAATCCGTCTTTGCTCTCAAATGCATCCAATTTACAGATCCTCTTATTTAGGAACTATATAATGTGATGCATTGATCGGTTTTTTGATAAAGACAGAATATATTTTAAAAAACGCTACCCAAAAGGGTATCTTGAACAGAATTTCCCGAAGTCTTCGCGATTTGAAAATTTAAAGTTTTCACATAGCAAATTGCTTTTTTTATGACTCGTTTTAAAATCCATTTTCGCTCTCAAATGCATCCAATTTACAGATCCTCTTATTTAGGAACTATATACTGTGACGCACTGGCCAATTTTTTGATAAAGATAGAATATATTTTTTTAAATGCTGTCAAAGTGAGTATTTCGCACAAAATTTTCCGAAGCAATCATGATTAAAGATTTAAGGATGTATTCAAACAACAAATCCGTTATTTTATGACTCATTTTTAAATTCAATTTTTTTCTCAAATGCTTTCAACTGACAGTTTTTTGTTATTCAGGAACTGTATAATGTACTGTTTTGGTCGGTTTTTTAATAAATTTAGAATATATTTCAAAATATGTTGTCAAAATGGGTATTTGAGCTGAATTTTTCTTAAGATGATTCTGATAAAACCAGTTTTTGCAGAAAAATGAAATTAAAACTTTTTCATAAACGGCCAAATGAAGTTATTAAACTGGGTTTATCTCTAATCATATACATATATATATATTATTTTATTTTATTTTATTTTATTTTATTTTATTTCTTTTTTTGTTGAAATGAGCACTCTTCGAAATCTACCTCCGCCTATAGGCCCAGCCGACAGGGATTTTTTAAACTTAATTTTTACAAAAGAGAATGCATGTTCATTTCCAAATTAAATTTTACTATATATTTTAATATAATCATCCATTAAATTTATTAGTTTGTGAATTGTTAATTTGATTTATGGACCACTGTTTCCAGTGGGTAACTTTTTTTTATTTTTTTTAAGTCAGGTTTCTTGATTAGTACCACATTTCAGGAATAGTAACATTTTCCTTTTTTAATTAAATATAAAAAATCGCGAAAACAGAAGAGTTTTACTATTAAAAATGTGTGCCAGTCAAGTAATATAAATTTACAGAAAAGTAGCCCTATATCTACATTGTATCGTTAAGGCAAATTACGCTAAACTTTTAGATATAAAAAAAAGAATTTCAAAACAAATTCAGTTATTTATGTGTTAATGTGAAGCAAATACTGGAATCACGACACATAAATTAATATATAAAAGTTAAAATATAACATGTTAATTTTAATATTTCCTTTAATTTATTTATGCTTATTTGCATCAATTATTTTTATTACTTTTTAAACATTGCTATTGATATAAAAAATTATTTATATAATATCAACTGAAAAAGAACATATCGATAAGATTAATTCCAAAAGTAAAATAAATTCCCTATTTCTTAATTTATATTGTGATTTAAGGAATAAAGTAACTAAAATTTTTCATTTCTTTAAATTCATAAAAAAACGAAACAAGAAAACATATACTTACTTGTCTTTTTTTTCCGGAATAATGACTATTTACGGTCTTTTCGTGGAATTCATTGGGCGTTCAAAAATATACTTTAGGAAACAGAAAGAGAATTTGAAACGTATTTGTGAGATAAAACACTGCTTTAATTTGTTAAGTTTTTTTTCTCTTTCATTTAAAATAAAATACTTTAACTCATTTAAGGGAGACCCGTAAGAATATACCCAAAATTTTTATTATTGATTTTGGCGTACTATTTAGGAATCTTTTTGTAAGAAATATTTAGCAAAAAAATTCACTTTTTATAAAAAAGTATATTTTTTATGTCGATTTTTAGGATTTTTTTGTGGAAAAATACACTTTTTAAAATTACTACTCCTCATACAATTTTCAATATTTTGGTATTACTAAAATTTCTTAAATAGTGTTATAGTATATAAAAACGAGCTAAGGAGAGATATTTTTAATATTCTATTATAATCAGCTAAAAAAAGGAAAGAAATTACGCATGGTAAATTTCCTTAAATTCGTTATAATTTTCATGTTTACCAATTTATGTAAAATTTTCAGAAACAGTTTAAAAAAATATGTCTCCTTACTTTTGTTGCAAATTTTATTAAGATTCTAAAAACATAAACACTTTGTTTCTAAACCATATAACCACTGAGCCTTAGTACTTTGAACTTAGGCAAAATATGGAAAAAGTCATTTTTAGGAAAACACATGTTAAATGGCCGCTAGTCCTTTAAACTCTAGTGACTACAATTAAAATAAAATCCCTGTCGGCTGGGCCTATAGGCGGAGGTAGGATATATATATATATATATATATATATATATATATATATATATATATATATATATATATATATATGATTAGAGATAAACCCAGTTGAATAACTTCATTTGGCCGTTTATGAAAAATTTTTAATTTCATTTTTCTGCAAAAACTGGTTTTATCAGAATCATCTTAAGAAAAATTCAGCTCAAATGCCCATTATGACAACATATTTTGAAATAGATTCTAAATTTATTAAAAAATCAACCAAAACAGTACATTATACAGTTCCTAAATAACAAAAAACTGTCAGTTGAAAGCATTTGAAAAAAAAAATTGAATTTAAAAATGAGTCATAAAATAACCGATTTGTTGTTTGAATACATCCTTAATCATGATTGCTTCGGAAAATTTTGTGCGAAATACTCACTTTGACAGCATTTTTAAAAATATATTCTATCTTTATTAAAAAACTGGCCAATGCGACACAGTATATAGTTCCTAAGTAAGAGGATCTGTAAATTGGATGCATTTGAGAGCGAAAACGGATTTTAAAACGAGCCATAAAAAACGCAATTTGCTATGTGAAAACTTCCTTAAATTTTCAAATCTCGAAGACTTCGGGAAATTCTGTTCAAAATACCCATTTTTGGTAGCCTTTTTCAAAATATATTCTGTCTTTATCAAAAAAACGATCAATGCATCGCATTATATAAGGTACCCTGGGGTAATAACGCCAGGCGGGGTAATAACGCCAAGTGCTTATATTTTGCATAATTATGAAATAATCAGGTAAATGACACCATTGTGCTCTGCGCAGAAGGGTTTTGAGTCATATAAATCGCAAAAAACAGCTTCAAGTTAATTTGTTTCATTTTTAGGTCTTATTGTTTTTACAAGCAACTAAAATTAACGCTTGATCTAAAATTTCCGAGATAAGGTTTTTGATCTGAAGTCTATATTTTGTGTCCAGAAATACTTTGTTTATTACATAAATTTGTAGTGTATTTCATGTACTTTCAAATTGTTGTAGAAGATTTTCGATATCTTCTCGAGATAATTTGTAGTTTAGGATTTACTGCGCAATAAGTTTCCCGGGGTAATAACGCCAATCCTTGGCATTAATACCCCAGTTGATTCCCTACAGTGACCTAGCTACATTCTAAATTCTGATTCAAATAAACACAGTTAAAACTGTGCAATGTTTCTAATAATTCTATTTAAGCGGTCCTTTTTAAGCAAAAAGAAGCTCACGGTCTGATATTCTTTTGCCTCATCCTCCCCCCCACACCGCACCTTTATTTTTCTTACACTTTCACAAAAAAATGAACATTTTCAATAGCTTAGAATGCAATTTGTCAATTTCTAAGTTTGTAGAGTTTGTATTTTTAGAATTGGGTAATCTACATGCAATTATTCCATCTTATTTCATAGTTTTGTTTGCATGGCGTTATTACCCATATAGGTGGGTAATAACGCCAAATAGCATTGGTCAAGAAAAAACGCCATTACATTTTATGAATACATATCTGTTAAATTATTTTATTTTATATAGATAGTCAATGAGTTGCTGTATCAGATCCTATATTTGTTTGAAAAATACAATCTAAAACTAAGCTGTGAAAATTGGTAGAACCTTAACGTGGCGTTATTACCCCAGGGTACCTTAGTTCCTAAATAAGATCTGTAAATTGTAAGCATTTGAGAGCAAAAATGCATTTTTAAAAAAAAGTCAGAAAAAAACGCAATTTCTTATTTGAATACTTCCTTCAATTTTCAGTCCCGATGACTTTTGGAAATTCTGTTCAAAATACCCTTTTTGGTAGCCTTTTTTGAAATATATTCTGTCTTTATCAGAAAATTGACCAATGCGTCACTTTATACAGTTTCTAAATAAGAGGATCTATGATTTGGATGCGTTTAAAATCAAAAATGAATTTAAAAATGAGTCAGAATGTAAGCCGTTTGGATTTGAGGTTTTTTCTCCAACTCCTATTTTTGTTTAATTTCTTTTTGCTATACGAATTGGTCCTATGAAAAACTTGTCAATATAAAAGTTGTAGATATTTTTGAGAAGATGTAAAATAAATTTAATCAGATTTGATATCTTAAAAATTAACGGAGTTATGGATTTTTCTCTTTTTTCAGCGCCCCTTTTCTTTTCGTTTTTAATTTTTTTCATCGGTAAAAGCTGATCCTATCAAAAAATTGTAAATACAAAAGTTTTAGATAGTTTTAAGAGCATTTATAAAAAATTTATTTGGACTTGATATCTTGAAAATTGACAAAGTTATGAATTTTTTTCTCTCAAAACCCCTGTTTTTTTCGCCCCTTGAGCCCACTTCTAAATTTATCAAAAATCTGTCATGCATAAACTTTTGGCCCATTTTTAAGAAGTAATATAAACTTTAAACCGATTCGATATCAACTTTAATTAAGAAGTTATGGCGTTTTTTCGGTTTTCACAAAAACGCCCCTTATTCCGATCCCCTTGGTCCGATTTTGCCCATTAACGAACTCAGCCAAGATTTTATCCCCATTGATTTTATGTACAAGTTTGGTGGAGATTGGCGAAGAATTATAGAAGTTATTGTGTCCATAAAAAAGTGAGATATATATATATATAGATAGATAGATAGATAGATAGATATATAAACTGGTGCGATTGCAATAGGTAGTATTTCTTACGAAATCTACCTAAAAAGCTCTTTTGCTACCTGTTCCAAGTGTCCTCGAGATCTGAAATTTTGCTTGGATATTCGCAAATATGTATTTTATCGTTTTCTGAGAATTTTTTGAACTTTGGATGATTTTTGGCCGAAAATGGGGTTCGGGTCTCCCTTAATTCGCTTACCAGAACATGATAACCAAATTATTCTGTTCCGTACTAAAGTTTTCGAAAATAATGTATTTAATTCATTAGATTTTAAGTATGTGCCGTTAACTACAACTAAATAACGAAATTGCTGCATATGTATGTTTTTTGTTTATTTATTCAGTTAGTAAGAGCGTAACTCAAAAATTAAAACCGAATATAATATATTTTAAGAATCTATCTCAGATCCACATTTTCTCAAATATTCACGACTATTCATTATCAAACATTCCTTCTGTTTTCTGTGTAAGGTTTAAATTAATGGTTTAATGTTATTTCATTTTTTTTTCTTTACATTTGACTGAAAATTTTGAAATTGCATGTTTTCTACAAGAATGAACCAAAAAATCCTACCACAAATAGTATGTGCATCCCAAGAAAAGAAAAAAAGGCAGAACAGGATTTGTGGTTTTAAAGTAAAAATAATGTCTAGGAACAAGTAATTTAAGCCTTATTTATTTTCTAATAAAAAGCTGACATTTAAAATTATTAATACTGATTCAATACTTCACAACCAGCGTTATTTTTTTAAATGCAGATTTTACTTTCATGAAAAAATTAACGATTTTCACTAGCGATTTTCCTAAATTTAGAAAAAACCTGAGTTATAAAAATGCATTTTTTCATTATTATTAAACTTTTTTTTTCTATAAAAGGGCAAATTTTCATTCTTTTTAAAGTATCATTCATGTACTCAAAAAACCTATTGTAGCAAACAGAAAAAAATTTTAAGTAAATTTTTATTATGTCAGTTAAGGATTTTTTTTATTTCAGTGGAATAAGTAAGATTTCATAATACATATAGAACCTAAATTAAATCCAAATTACCTTATCTTGATGTGAATTATAGCAGAATTAATTAAAAGGCACAAATTATCTAGCTGAGAATTGTGAATAAAGCATAAAATAAGATAATCTTATTTTTATATTTAAAATCTTATTGTCATATTGTTGATGCTAATGCTTGCAACGAGTTAGAAGTAGGACAAGACTTACGAAAAAGTCACCCTTAAAGATTCCATAAGTAGTGTTAATGCTGTGATATAAAAACAATTAAAATTGCATAAAATTTTTCCGAAAATTCAAAATAAAAAAATGGCAGAAAAATTCACGCATTAATTTTTATTTTATTCAATATTATTATAGTATCATGAAATCAATTATATAGATAGATAGATAGATAGATAGATAACTAAATAAATAAACAACGTTAAAGAGCACAAATATTATAAAATAAAAGATGTTAAAAGCATACAGCTGTTTCGGGACTTCTCAAGTCCCATCATCAGTGCTAAAAAGTGTAAAACTGTGGTGTGCGCGTGCCAGTTTAATTTTATTGTTGCTTTGCGACGTTTCATGGTCAGTTCGCCTTAGCGGCGAGCTTAGATGCACCGTTCATTTTATTTAACGATGTGACTTTCTTTTACGTTTTACACATTTTAGCACTGATGATGGGACTTGAGAAGTCCCGAAACAGATGTATACTTTTAACATATTTTATTTTATAATATTTGTGCTCTTTAACGTTGTTTATTTATTTAGTTATATATAAGCACAAAGTACAATCCTCCCCCCCCCCCTTCGTAGATAGATAAATACATTTGAATTGTTCTTAATTTCAGCATATTCATTACATCGGTATTAATTATGTCTGCTATTTATTCCTATCTAAAAAAAAATCTTATAAAAACAATCTGAGGCAGATATCATCAGTATGTATGTGAAAATAAAAAGCAATAATGTACGAAATAATGTTTTGGAAAAAACATTAAAAAAGCGAAATTGAAGGAAATTATTGAAGGAAATTTGATAAGGCAGATACTGAATATCCGACTATTGTGTGCGATTCTCATTAAATAAAAACAAATAAATTTTTAGGGAATACTATTGTTGTAAATTTTAAACATATTTGAAAACATGTTATGTTGTCGATAAATGTGCATAAACGTAGCAAAATGAATTTGTACTGCAGTTAGTTGCTGGGACGAAGATTTTGAAATCAACCTTTGTTACGGTTAATAATAATTAAAAAAAATATCTTTCTAAACATCTGTAGAGAAGGAAATGAAGGAATCATTTATATTTTTTTACGAGTAGTCTAAAAGTAAATAAAAAGATTTCATATCTTTAAAAGTTCAAAGTTATAATCAAAATTGCGATTAACCTTTTTTGTACATTTAGAAATTTGGTTGTAGTTCATTCATGCTATATTGTTTTCTGGTTCATTTTTACTTCAATAAAAATGCATTTAATTGAATTGATTAATGTCCTTTTTTCGTCGAGAAAATATATAAGGAACGTTATTAGAAATATTAAGAAGTACATCTATATGGTAAGAGTGATTATACTTCTAACAATAAATAAATTTATATAATAATTAACCATTACAAATAGATTTCGAAAAGAATAACGCAAATATTTTTTTTAATTGATTCAATTCTTTAAAACTTGCGTATACATATATATATATATATATATATATATATATATATATATATATATACATATATATTATTGCCATTGGAGAAATTAAAATTATATCTCGTAAACTAAAAATAAAGAAATATGAACATATTATAATAACTAACTAGTTTTAAATTAAAACAGTTGAAAACTTTTTGTTTGTTTGTTCCTCCTTTAAAAGTACGGTAGTTTTCATTATTTTCCCTTAAATACTCAAATTCTTACTTGACTTAATTGTAATGAAACATTATTAAACATAATCAGAATGTCCTATGTGCTAATCAGCTAAGAAATAGAGATTAAATTCACAATGACCATATTTATTGTGGTCCTCTGACATATTTGCCGAAATTTATCATATTTTTTGTAATAAATTTGTTAAGTAAAGGAATCAAAGGAAAAATGGTTTGAATAAAAAAACAATACTTTATAAAATATTTACATATTTAAAAGAGTTCTGAACATTTCATTTTCCTCGTTAAAAGTTAAATATTTTGTAGAACTGAATGCCCATAGTTTGTTGCTATTAGAAGTTATAATTGTACTTCTAATATTCAAATTTTCTTCATATTCAAACTGAGAAATCTGAAAAATTGGATTTCACAGACTAATCCTTTTATACTTAATTTTCCTTTATAAGTACTACATTACTTAAATTTATAAAAAATAAACTTATGAAATATCAGTCATTTTGTTTAATAGGGGTCTTTTACTGGTTGAAAATATGTTAACTGTAACATACATTCACTTACATGAACAATATAGAAAATTTATTTTAGTATCTTCTTTTAGAATTAGAATGTTATTATTAATTATTAAAAAAAGCCATTTGTGAATTTTAAACAATTCCATATCTAGCTGTGAAAAAATATTTTATAACCTCATGACGTACTTTTGTTATAAACAATCTTAGAAAAATCTATTTATGATGCCTTAAATTTTAGCATTCTCTAAAGTTACTTTTTATGTAAAAGATCGTAAATACTGTAAACATATAAATATTGCTTAGTTGTGACTAGAAACTAAAGTCTACAAAAACATCTTTCCAGTTACCAAAAATTTCTAAAATAAATCTATATCATATGAAACTACAGAAAACAATGAATTTTCTGGAATCCGGGATTCTTTTCTTGTTACTGATTTTAAGAAAGTTTCCGATTTATTTTAATTAGATTAATTTTTTCTTTAAAACGGAATATCGATTTTTAGTATTTTGACAATGATCAATTAAATAGTGTCAGATTCGTTTTCAAATTCAGACATCTAGGAATAACACAGTAATGTAAAATGTAGTCTTAATGCTAATAAGTGCAAAATACTTTGTCATTATTGCCTGCAAAAAGTACTTGTTTAACAAACACTGTTTACTGCGGATATTACTGTGTCCCTAAAACCTATTAATTTTAATCTTAATGCTGTTATTTCATTTACTATTTTATTATTTTTGGTTGAAAAATGTTTGTTGACTATATTTAAAAATGATATACGGATTTTTATTATGTATATTATTGCTATCAAAAGCACATTGATTTTAATCTTAATTTTAATATAGCATGATTTTTATTAAATTCTTTGTCTGTAAAAAAAAATCTCTGTTTAAAATTATAATGTTTACTATGGATATTATTATATACGAAAGACTTATATTCTTGGGTGAGGAAATTATATAATGCATTACAAAAATTACTTGGAAATGTTTCCAAAAATCAGTGTCATAACAAAAAAGAAAATGTGTTTGTAAAATAATAAATAAAAATAAATATTTAAGTGTGCGAAATATGTTGGTTTCTAAAAATTCTGAAGGCAAAGAACAATTTTTGTATTAGCATGCATCTTGGAAGAGATTATCGCCTTTTTTAATCGTAACTGTGTTACGCTTCGTAGATTAAAAAAAAAAATCCATTACTTACAGAATTTATATCCACGTATATAGATATCTGTTCATTTAAACATTTATCGTATTCTTCAGTCACCAGTTTATTTATAATAATTGTAACATCCCGAATGTTTTACTTCTCGAAAAAGAGCTACGCCTAAATATATATGAAATATAGTTGTACGTTTTGATATATGCTTACAATTTATAACTAATAGAAATGTATGTATTTTTTCTTAGAATTTATATAATGAGACAATTGTTTTAAAAAATATTCCATTTTTAAATTTTTAATTTTTATTAAGTCTACTTAGCATTTCCAGGATGAGAGCGTTCCGATCCTAAACACTATTTGCTACCACTAAATTGTAATGATATTTCCCGACTTATTTAATGACAGAATGTCTGTGATTTAATAAATCAAAGAATAGTATTCAAATTTAATTGTGATAATAAACCATTTAAGTCGGAGCGTTGTCATTCCTGCGTTTTAATATATATATATACATTATGTGTGCTATTATGTTTCATGAAGTTAAAATTATAGTTCTTTATTCGAGATTTTTTTATTTTCAATGATAAAACAAAATAAAACCTTTTATTTTGTATGCAAATAAATATCATATCACTTTGCTTTTTCATTAGAAACGTTATGTAGTTTTTGTTAAATGATAATTCTTTATGACAATGATTTTAATATGCATGTATGTTTTTACTTATTCCTTATAATTTTATTATTTCGATAGTAATATATTGTTCACTGATTAATGTTACTCAGATAAATTTCAGTAAAAAAGGAAAAAAATAAGACCCGCATGTTCATAAAGGTGATATTTTTTTACACGTATGATCGTTTATAATAAATATAAGGACTTTTTTAAAAGAATAAGTTATCAGTTTTTATCTGTAATATCTGCATGTCAAAACATTGTAGATGTGTGTAATTGAAAGACGATTGATAAAATTTATCAAATGAAAATGTTTCGAAAAAAGAGATAAAGTGTTACAAATATTTGTATTAATTGTTACTAAATTTATTAAATAGCATAATATATTATCATATTAACAATATTATTTTGCAAAAAAATAATAAATTTGAGTAACTATATATCTGCGCATACTGTGTAAGTTATTACTGCTGCATAAACAGTTGATTGATAGATTGAGAAAAATGATTTATGCATATTATATGACAATACTTTGATTTAGAAGGTTATACTTTTGAGTGAAATTAAACATTTCTAAAAATGTAAAATTAAATAAACATAAAGAGAAAACACAGAAAAATGTAAGCATTATGATAGGTTCTATTAAAGGTTTTGGTTGGAAACTGTCACCAAATTAACTTACAATGTTAGAGAAAAATATTTCCGTTGATATGCGAAGAAATATGTTTAAGATACCTTTATTTATTTGCTTATGCACTCAAGATACATTAATATATTTCAAAACACACTGAATTTGTAAAAAAAAATGATAATGGTAACTATCGAAAGAATATTTCTTAACTTTTGTTTAAGAAATTGAAATTCCTCTTCAGCAGAACATTAATATAACATTAATTTAATGCATTCAGTATAGGTACATAATTTATTTAAATTTGATATAATAACAGAGAGAAAAGGAAGGACCGTTAATACATATTTGACACTTTTCAAATTTAACAACTTTTGATGGAATTGATATGTTTTCAAACATTAAAAATCTTCAGTATAACAAATGGAAGAAAAAATCACTTTAATTTTTTAGGATAATACAAAATGAAAAAAAAAAAAAAACTTTAAACAAGGATAAATTGGATAAAGTAATACAAAATACCACTGATAAAGATAAATCTTTCATAACCATTTAAAATTAGTTTGGACATGTAAAATAAATTTTTAAAGAAAAAAAATATCATTACCATAAGATGCAATAGACAAAGTAAGAAGAATTTCTATAATTCTAGGAAAAATAGAAATTGTAAGAAGAATTTCAACAATTCTAAATCAGTAATACTATAAATGGTACATTAAACTATTATTATAGGAATTAAATACTGATAGCTTAAAAATTATTAAAATATCTCTTATTTTATCTGTATTTAAAATTCTAGAAATGGTAGCTTTGATTCGAGTTATATTTTTATTTAGGTAGATAAATAATTTTCTATACTATGCAATCATGATCTTCAACATTTTGAAGGTATAAAGCACGCTTTAATTTAATTTTTCTTGAAATTTCATTGTTGTTTTTATATGTTTTTATATATTTTAATGTTGAGATAACGTTTTAGGAAGACACATCTAGAAATGAAAATGTAGAATGCAATCTTCGTAATTTAATTGCATTTCTATTGCAATAACTGTAGGTTTGGAAAATAAAACTGTAATTTAATACTATATAACTAAGGTCTTAATTGGTGAGCATTGATCCAAACAATTTGAAAAGTTCCAAAACTGAATAAAAAAAATCTAAATATGTATTTTAGAAAATATGAGAGAAAATACAAAAATTCTCAGCCTTAAGATGGTAAGATAGTAAAGAAAAGCATTAGAATTTAACCTTATATCATATTGTGAATTAATTCTGGCTTGTTAGTATAATTCATTTGTTATGACTGTTAATAACGTAAATACTAATATTTAGTATGGATAAATAGTGTTACATCTTGTATGTGTTACATTACTGAAATGTAATCGACCCTTTTCGATACTTATCGACATTTTAATTTGGATAATAGAAAGCTATTTCATTTAGAATTTTCATAAGAAATGATTCTACTGTTTTCTAAATATTATTTTATCACAATAAAAATTGAGATTAATTTTTCCATCTTATGAATGTTATGTATCTCTTGGAGATTTTGCATTTGTTGTTCAGAAAATATGTCACAACATTGTAGCATAAAAAATATCCAAACAAAAATTTAATAATGAAAATAATTTTTAACATACTTTAATTTTCATGATTATTTAGCTAGTCTAACTACCTCAGAAATAAAAAAAAAAACTCGAAAATGAATTTCAATTAAATACAGCAGATCTGCTATTGACAAAATGACTCCCAAATTGCACATTGGAATCGGAACTATTGACCTAAATAGATTATCATTTAGAGATATATCAAAGAATCTGTGATTGCAGATTATTTTCTCGCATAAAAGTAAATTTGATCACAGGAATTAGGCAATCAAAGAACTGATGTAGTTGCATCTAAATATCTTCCCAGATTGAGCTACTGTAATGTTACATTTGTGTTTAAAAAAAGGATAAGAAGATTTATACATTATGCATTAGAAAACAGTTGTCTAGATATTTTGTATAATACTATCCAAATCTATATGTACCAAATATTATATAATTCTTACATTTTATATTGCAATACTAACTCATACAAACCTTTATAGTAGATTTTATAGTATTTGCGTTTTCAGGCTTATTTAGCTAATCTTAGTATATAAGAAATAAAAAATCACGGGTATAAATTTCAATAAAACACAGCAGATATGCAATTAACAAAATGATCCTATATTGCACATTGAAATGGGGAATGCAATGTTAAAAAAATATTAACCTAAATAGATTATCAATTAGAGACATCTGAAAGGATCTATGATTGCAGATAATTTTCTTGAACAAAAGTAAATTTCAACATAGATTTGAGAAAATGAAAAAAAAAAATTAAACCTTGCAGTCAAACATCTTAGCAGATAGAGATGATGTAACGTTGTTGTTCAGAAAAAAAGGATAAGAAGATTTATACATTATGCCTTAGAAAACAGTAACCTAAAAACAGTTACTTAGAAAACCTAAATGGATATCTCGTATAATATTTTCCCAATCTACATGTACCAAATTTTATATAATGCTTATATTTCATAATATTCACATTACTAACTCATAAAAAACCTTTATAATAATTTTTTTATTTATATTTTCGTTTACAGGCTTATTTAGCTAATCTAACTATCTAAAAAGTGAATAATCTCGGGTATAAATTTCAATAAAATACAGCAGTTCTGGAAATGACAAAATGACTCCCAAATTGCACATTGAAATCGAGAATACAACTTTTGAAAACTATTAACCTAAATGGATTGTCGTTTGGAGGCATCTGAAAAGATCTGAGATTGCTGATATTTTTCTCGCACAGAAATAAATTTGATCATAGGAATGAGGCAATCAAAAAACACATGAACTTATATTCAAACATCTTCCTAGCTAGATCTGCTGTAATGTTACTTTTTTATTGGGGAAAAAGAAATAACAAGGTTTAATAAATTATGCTTTGGAAAAAAATGCCTGGAATTTTTATATAATATTCTCCCAATCTACATATACTAAATCCTGTATAATACTTACGTTTTATAATAGTAACAATAAAGACTTATAAATTTTTTTTAATAATACTTTGACATATATTTTTATTGTCTGGATATTTCGTATAATATTTTCCCAATCTACATGTACCAATGATATATAAAACTTACATTTTATAATACTTACAATATTAACTCATATAAACTTTTATAATAGTTTTTAGAGTACTTACGTTTTCAGGCTTATTCAGCTAATCTATGTATGTAAAAAATGAATAATCTGGGGTATAAATTTCAATTAAATACAGCAGATCTGCAATTGACAAAATGACTCCCAAAATCCACATTCAAATCGAGAATACATCTTTTGAAAACTATTATTCTAAATGGATTGTCGTTTAAAGACATCTAAAAGGATCTGTAATTGCAGATCAATTTCTTAAACAAAAGCAAATTTGATCATAGAAATGAATCAATCAAAAAACTGATGAACTTACATTTAAACATCTTACCAGATTGAGATGATATAATGTTGCATTCCCTTTGAGAAAAAAGAGAAATTACACTTCAATGCATTTTCCTTTAGAAATCAGTTGTCTTGATATTTCGTATATATTTTACAAATCTACATGTAAGATATGTTATATAATAATTACGTGTTATAATGTTTACAATACTTTGTTATAAAACTTTTTTAATACGTTTTAAAAAACATTTTATTTAATACTTACGTTTTCATGTTTATTTAGCTATTCTAACTGCCTGAGAAATAAATAATCTCGGGTATAAATTTCAATAAATTACAGAGATTTGCAATTGACAAAATGACTCCCAAATTGCACATTGAAATCGAGAATGCAACCTTCAAAAACTATTAACCTAAATAGATTATTGTTTAGAGACATCTAAAATGACCGTTGATTGCAGATCATTTTCTCGCACAAAAGTAAATTTGATCGTAGGAATGAGGCAATGAAAGAACTGATGAACTCACATCTATATATCTTCCCAGATAGATCTGCTGTAATGTTACATTTTTGTTAAGAAAAAAAGGATAAGAAGATATATGCATTTTGACTTAAAAAACAGTTGTCGGGATATTTCGTATAATATTTTCTCAATCTATATGTACCAAATGTTATGTAATACTTACGTTTTATAATGCTTACAATACTAACTCATAAAAACCTTTATAATAGGTTTTATATTATTTAATTTTTCTGAATTATTTAGCTGAGCTAACTATCTAAAAAATAAATAAACTCGGAAGTGAATTGCAATAAACTATAGCACATATGTGATTGAAAAAATGACTCTCAAAATGCACATTGAAATCGAGAATACAAAGTTGAAAAACTATTAACTTAAATGGATTATCGTTTAGAGGCATCTAAAAGGATCTATGACTGCAGATAATTTTCTTGAACAAAAGTAAATTTGAACATATATATGAAGCAATAAAAAAAAATAATAAAATAAAATAAAATAAAAATTTACTTTTAAACATCTTAGCAGATACAGATGATGTAATGTTACATTTTTTTAAGAAAAAAAAGGATACAAAGATTTATACATTATGTCTTAGAAAACAGCTGTCTGGATATAATGTATAATATTCTCTCAATCTACATGTACGAAATCGTATATAATACTTGTTTATAATACTTAAATTGCATACTTATAAAACTTGTATAATACTTTGCATTTTTGATATTTACGTTTCCAGGCTTATTTAGTTAATCTATCTATCTATAAAATAAATAATATCCGGCATAAATTTCAATAAAATACAGCAGATCTTCAACTGACAAAATGACTCTCAAAATGCACATTGAAATCAAGCTTACAACGTTGAAAAACTATTAACCTAAATGGATTGCCGTTTAGAGGCATCTAAAAGAATCTGTGATTGCAGATGATTTTCTTGCACAAAAGTAAATTTGATCATAGAAATGATGCTATCAAAAATTTTAAAACTGGCATTTAAACATCTTACCACACTGAGGTCATGTAATGTTACATTTTCTTAAAGGAAAAAAGGATACAAAGATTTATATATTACGCCTTAGAAAACAGTTGTCTGGATATTTCGTATAATATTTTACCAATCTATATGTACCCAAATGATACAAAATTCTTACATTTTACAATACTTACAATACTATCTCATAAAAACTTTTGTAATAGGTTTTATAGTACTTATGATTTCATGCTTATTTAGCTAATCTAACTATCTAAAAATAAATAATCTCGGATGTAAATTTCAATCAAATGCAGCAGATCTGTAATGACCAAAATGACTCCCAAATTGCACACTGAAGTCGAGAATACAACTTTTGAAAACTATTAACCTAAATGAATTGTCGCTTAGAGACATTTGAAAGGATCTGAGATTGCTGATCATTTTCTCGTACAGAAGTAAATTTCATCATAGAATTGAGGTAAAAAAAACTGATGAAATTACATTTAAACATCTTCCTAGCTAGATCTGCTGTAATGTTACAATTTTATTGGGGAAAAAGGGATAACAAAGTTAATACATTATGCTTTAGATGAAAAAAATGTCTGGATATTTTTTATAATATTCTCCCAATCTACATGTACGAAATCCTATATAATACTAACGTTTTATAATACTTACAATGCATACTTATGAAACTTTTATAATACGTTGATATGTATTACTTACATTTTCATGCTTATTCAGCTAGTCTAGCAATCTCCAAAAATAAATCTCGGAAATGAATTTCAGAAAATACATCAAATCTGCAATTGACAAAATGACTCCCAAATTGCACATTGAAATCGCGAATGCAACGTTCAAAACCTATTAACCTAAATAGATTATCTGAAGATTAGAGACATCTAAAAGGATCTGTGATTTCAGATAATTTTCTCGCACAAAAGTAAATTTGATCCTAAGAATGGGGCAGTCAAAGAACTGCTGAACTATCATCTAAATAACTTCGCTGATAGAGCTGCTGTAATGTACAATTTTGTTAAGAAAAGAAGAATGAGAAGATTTATACATTATGCCTTAGAAAACAGTTGCCTGGATATTTCGTATATTTTCCCAATCTGCATGTACCGAATGATACATAATACTTACATTTTATAATTCATACAATACTAATTAATAAAAACTTTTATGGTAGGTTTTATAGTATTTATGTTTTTAGTTTTACTTAGCTAATCTAACTATCTGAGAAATAAGTAATGTTGGGTATAAATTTCAATGAAATACGTCAGATCTGCAATTGACAAAATGACTCTAAAAATGCACGTTGAAATCGAGATGACAACGTTGAAAATCTATTAACCTAAATTGATTGTCGTTTAGAGGCATCTGAAAGGATCTGAGTTTGCTGATCTTTTTTCTCGCACAATATTAAATTTGATCATAGAAATGAGGTAATATATATATATATATATAAACTTACATTTAAACGTCTTACCAGATTGAGATGATATAATGTTACAATTTCTTTGAGAAAAAAAGAGAAATTATACTTTAATGCATTTTTCTTTAGAAATCAGTTGTTTTTATATCTCCGATATATTTTACGGATATACATGTAAGATATGTTGTATAACACTTACGTTTTATAATACTTTTAATATTTGCTTATAAAACTTTTTTAATACGTTTTATAATACATTTTATATAATAGTTACGTTTTCATGTTCATTTAGCTAGTCTAACTATCTGAGAAATAAAAAATCTCTAACAAAACTTTTAATAAAAAACAGCAGACTACAATTGACAAAATGATTCCCTAGATGCACATTGAAATAAAGAATGCAATGTTCAAAAACTATTAATTTAAATGGATTGTCGTTTAGAGGCATCTAAAAGGATCTGAGATTGCTGATCATTTCCTCGCACAGAAGTAAATTTGATCATAGGAATGAGGCAATCAAAAAAATTAAAAACTTACATTTAAACATCTTACTAGATTGAGATGATGTAATGTTACATTTTTGTGTAGATAAAAAGGATACGAAGATTTATACATTATGCCTTAGAAAACAGTTGTATGGATATTTCCTATAATATTTTCCTAATCTACATGTATCAAATGTTATATTATACTTACATTTTATAATACTTACAATACTAACTCATAAAAACTTTTATAATAGGATTTATCATACTTACGTTAATATAATACTTACAATACATACTTATAAAACTTTTATAATACTTTGATATATATTATTTACATTTTCATGTATTTACATTACATTTTCATAATATCTTATTACTCTAGTCTAACAACCTCCGAAAAAATTATCGTCTAATTGCCTGAGAAAAAAATAATCTCGGGTATAAATTTCAATAAAATACAGCAGATTTGCATTTGACATAAAGATTCCCTAAATGCTCAGTGGCAATGTTCAATATCTTTTAACCGAAACGGATTGTCACTTCGAGATATCTAAAAGGATATTTGATTGAAGATCATTTTCTCACACAAAAATTAGTTTGATCATGCAAATGAGGCAATGAAAGAACTGATGAGCTTACATCTAAACATCTCCAAGATGGAGTTGCTTTTATGTTACATTTGTTACAGATGTTAATGTTGCATGTTCTTTTAGAAAAAAAGAAAACCTTTTGAGAAATAATACTGTTGTGCAGTATGCGATATTGTTTTACATTAATTTTTGATTTACTTTTTTTGTACACAATTATGTATTTTCAAAAATAAAGGATAAAAGACAATAATATGCTTATATATAATATAATGCATATATGGACTTTCATTGAGGATCTTATGTGGTTGAAAAAAAATAACTATACCACTACGACAGTGTTGAGTACGCTTGTGTATCATATATTTATTTATTATTATTATATTATGGTGATATTTGTGTATTGAGTACCATTCATAGTATGTAAGAAAACTTGCAGTAAAAAAATCACAAAATCATATCCAATATTCAAATATAATGGTAGTAAAATATTTCTTTTTTACAAATATAAAAGTTCTAAATATATAAATATATGTACATATATGTATATATATTTTTTTCATTACAAGTTTTTCTTTACTTAAATGAATGGAGTATCATTATTTAAGTATAACTTATAAGATTTACTAAATAAAAAAAAAAACATTTGAAAGAAGAAAATGAAAAATAAATTATAGATTATCGTATTAGTAATTAATAAATTTGTTTTGTAAATTAATAATTCTGTTACATAATTTAAAATATTTTTTATTGATAAACAATAAATCATGAGTAAGTGTATGTACGTTTATTAATGTTCTGAATAAATATTGTAGCATAAATATTAACTAATTTTAGTAATAGACAAAATTTCTTGTACATTATATAAACATTATTTAAGAAAGAAACGTTATTTCATGCCTGAAATTTAATCCATCTAAAAGCATAAAATAAAATAAATATAAATAATGAAAAATTTTAAAATAGTACACGTGTTATAAGTCAGATGAATATATATCAAATTATTACCATCTCGCATAAGAAAAGTATGTTTATGTGTGAGTAAAGAAAAATCTTTTAGAATACTTTTGTCTATTATGTTTTTTTTTTCCATTTGAATTTTTTTTTTATGATTGATATATTCATTTTAATATTCACTGAAGAATAAGAAACTTCCTAAAATGTTAACGTTTCATAATTCTATAAATAGATTTAAGTTAAGACAAATTTAAGTGGAGTTTGAAATTTTTAAGACATGTTTCTTCTGTAACTACCCTACCAATTTGGATAAAATTTAAAATTTTATTCATTGGATTATGCTCAAGAATTATGACAGATAGGTTTACTATTAATTTTTTCGACCAGTACATTTATCGATTTCTTTAGGATTTTTAGCTTATGTGGAAGTCTTTCAAATTCAGACAACTAACTTTTGTGAAATTTTTCCATGGTCTTAACAAAAAACGTGAATCAAAGCACATATAAACACTTGGATAAAATTTTGTTTCATAAAAAAGCATAAAATGATAGATTAGAATTAAGCAAACTAAAATATAGATTTCTTTCAGAAAGTGTGAAAAAAAGACAATTCTATTCCAGAAATTCTTTAAGATATTATCAATTTTATATTCACGATTAAGTCTTGGCTACTTACTTTTTCTTTATCGTATTAGCAACAATACTAAAATGAAAAAATAGTAACATTTAAAAACAATCTCAATCGACCCTTATGTAAGATGCATTTAGATCTAAGTAACATTTAGAATTTCCTCCACAATCTTATAAGTAATATTTTGTTACAGTACTGTTTAAGTATCCCTTTCAAGAATATGTAAGAATATCGGTATTTATGCTTGAAAATTGTATACAGGTTGTCCATAAAAGAACGCTGAGTGTTTGAAGAAAAATCTTTTAATTCAAGCATAATTTAGGTTCAATGTTACATGTATTAAAAGTGCTTAGAAGTAATTTTTTAAAGACTTTTACAATTTAGTATTTTTTAATGCGTGCCCTGTTTGAGACACCGAACATGTTTGAAATTTTTTTCAACCTCTTCAATGTCATGGTAGTGAGGAATGCCGCACAATTTATTGACCTTTGCCTGAAATGGATTCTGAAATTTAGGAGATTCTTAAGATGTCCACACATACGCACAAAAAAGCCTAATGGATGCCATATCCACTTCCCCTTCGATTAAACGTACATAACCACATACGAATGGTTTAGAATGTAGGCACATTACCACAATACGTGCACAGAAGGTTGCACTATGCGCAATACAGTGTTAACAGATCCAGTTTCTATTCACCCAATAACACACCGAGCCTTTTCTTGTGGTTTCATCATCGCACTACATTAATTAAATCGAATTTCAAGCTTAATACCAGACAGCGCTAAATAGTATTAAATAATAATAAAAAAATATATCTGGTTGCATAAAATTTGATGAAATGCAATTTCTATAAAAATAATTTAATGAATCTAACTTATACCGTTAATTTTGTATCATTTTTTAAACTCCAGAGTTCTTTCATTTACATACTGCCCAGCAAAGAAGAAATTGCTGGCCAGCAGCAAGATAGGTTCTGGCAATGATGAAGAAGTGCTGGCTAAAGTCTACCACTGCATGATCACTTCTGGACAGCTTCAGTCAAATTTACTGTTGGAAATCATTAGATAAAATTATGATCAGACTCCATTTTATTTCATGCGCTGTCCCACCACACGATGGGAGCGCACGAACTTTTGCAGTAATATTGCTGGGAACCTTTACACTAGGTGACGTTGTGAATATCGAAGACATTGAATATTTCGGAATTCATCATTCTGGTTATTTGCAATTTCTTTCTGGAATTTTTGATGTTCTATTAGCAACCATTATGTACCTTGTGATTGTGATCAAGAATAATAACAACCATTAATAATAAAATAAATCAGTAAAGCAATAAATATATTCTTTATTTTAACGGGTTTTTTTACTCTTAAATTTGATTTTCTAAGTTACAAATCAGTATTCGGTTTTCATAATTCACACATTTGAGCATCAGAGTATAAAATGTATATGATTTGTATATGGCTTTAAAGATTAGGAAGGCAACTCGCAATAGAAACAAATTTAACACATCTAATAAGAGAAGGTGAAGTGTGAAAACGTACCTGCGCACAGTGAGGCAAAAAGCCTTCAAAACTGGCAAAAAACCGAAAAAATGAAATTTTATTTTGAACTACCGACATACGTCACTTTAATAGAGCAGATGTCAGTACACATCTGCCTAGTATTAAAATTTGTGCAAAGTTATTTTGATCGTCACTAGAGAAAAAAGTTAAACTGCATATTGTGCTTTGATAATAAGTGAAAAAAAATCAATAATTTTGTTTCAACATTAGTTTGTTAATTTCGCTATAATAATTAAAAAATAATTTTTTTTGACTATGGAACCTTTAACTACAAGTATGTAACAATAATTCATTAACTTTCAATTTGTTTTAATACGATTTTTATAGATATACAGACGCTTAGAATATATAGTGGAGAAATTTATAAAAAAAATTAACACTGTCTACAAACATTGTAGGTTTTAGTTATGAATTAAGGCGAATTAAGTGTTAATTATAATTTTTTCAACTAAGTATGAGTTTTAAAAGGACAAATATGCCAGAAAATCTTGCTCTTTTTTGCCACTTTTTTAATTGTATGGTCATTTTTATAGCTAATCATCCTTAAATTTTTGTTAGTGTACGGGTGTGCCAAACATGATTATAAATATTTTCTTTGTTAAATACGAATTTTAATGCATTGTTTATCACAAAACAATGTATTTAAATGAAACTGACTATCATGGAATGTTTTAACAAAAAACTTTTGAAAAGTAATGTGATTTTATGGTATAAGAGCTCTATAATCGGAGAAACTACGAACAAGTAGTTTAAATGAAAAGAAGATTAAATGTTTTAAAGTTTAATATAAATTCCGATGAGCAAAAGCCTGGCGAAATAAGGGAAATGCTTTAGAATAAACAAAGAGTGGCTTGGCAAATCACTTTCATTTCCTCGATTTGAAAAACAAACAGAAGCGTAATGAAAAGCAAACGTGCCCATCTTCATATTTCGTCTGAATTTGTTCTGGACGATCAAAAATATCAAGAGTAAAACGGTTATACAATTCTAATTCTACATATTCGTTAGTGTACGTGACATGTATGAGTTTAAGATCTGAAAAACAGGAAAACAAAAAGTGAGTGTTAGCACTAAAACAACAGAAACAGTTTTTCTTCTGCTGTCTTTATAGTAATACGTACATTTTGCCTGAGAAAGGTTGATCCAATCCTTCGAAACGAGTCTCTAATATTCATTATAAGGTTTGCTTGAGAATAATTAAAACTACTAATTATGTTTACATTTTTTAATGCGATATTATGGATGATTTATAAATATCTAATTCGTATAAAACTATCTTAAATTCTTGTTTTTAATTCATTTTTCTACAAAAAATATTGAAAAAGGTTTGTAAATTAATTAATAAATTACTATTTAGCTTATGTAAAAGTTTAAAATTTTACTACTTTTCTTCTACAAAAGAATCCGTTATGTGCTTTTTTTGTTCAAAGTAAATTTTATTTTTTGCCAACTTTGGAGGCTTCCTGCCCCACGGTGCTGCGTAACAAACGTACATAACCACAGACGAAGGTGAAGTGTGAAAAGTCATAGCACGATGAATGCATCAATTCTCGTCCGATCACAAAATCCAAACAGCATCGAACGCGGTTAGTACTTGGGAGGATCCACTGCATGTTGGCGAAATATAAATACATTCAATTGTTTCTATATACTGGTTTCAATTAAACTAGCTTATAAAAATCGGTCTAGAATTCTATAATGATTTTTATAAGAAATTTTTGAAAGGGTGCAGGTTGGATGTCTGCTCATAGTAATAAAAAGCTGTCTGATGGATTGCCAATGTATAAACACTGTAGGATAAATGATGGTGCTGAATTAAAAGTGATGGCCCAGCAAAGGAATGGCTGTAGTCTAGGTGCTAGAACTGCAGGAAAACTGATGGATTGAAGTAATGTGATGGCATACCAATGCTGGCAAGCTTTTGGCTATCACTGATGGGCCAGCTGCATTTCGCACGGTCCTTTTGTACTGGTTTAACACATTCGCTGCCAGTTACACTCTAGCGCGTGAAATTCTCAACCATTTAACATGGAGGAAAGAGTTATTGGTAGCGAACGTGTTAACTATGGCACCATTGCACTTTACCGCTGATGGCACAGCTGGCTGCCACCATTTTCCCAGCTGATGGCCCACTGTTTCTTTCTTTGCTGGGTGTGTATTATCTGCAAAATAAAAGAAAATTCATGACATAAATTGTAACTAATTTTGAAAACATTTATGTTTTTCACCCATATTAGTTAAACTACCTAAATAATAATGATTATCACGTACTCCCACATGTGTTTTCCGAGGTTAAAAACATTTTTTCCATTACTTACAGCCTACGTACAGAGTTTGTATTGGGTATACATACATATCAGTGAATTTATAAATTTATCACATTCTGCAGTCATCAGTTTATCTATAATAGTTATAAAATCCCAAAAGTATGTTTGTACATAGTTTGATATATGCTTACAATTTACATCTATCTATAAAAATGTACATGCTTTTTTCTGGAATTTATACAATCAGACAATTGATTTCAATCTTTTTATTTTTATCTTCATTTTTCATGTTTAATAATATTTAATCTTCGTTACATTCATTTCGTATTATTCTATTAGTATTCACAGATTCGAGTGTTCCAACGTATTGTTCCAACCTACTATTTGATACGACTGAATTTTAACGGTATTAACCGCCTTTATTTAATAGCAGAATTTATGTGATTAAATGAACCAAAAATAGTATTAACATTTAGCGGTAATAATCAACCATATGGATCAGAGTATCTTTTAATATATACATATACATTAAAAGATAAGAGCAAAAAGATTAAGAGAAAAAAAGTATATCTAAAAATATATTCTTTACAACACTGATAAATCGAAGTTATTTTCATTCAAAATATATTGCGATTATACTCCAGCGGAGCTTAAAGCGATGATTCAAATCCATACCTTTCTCGATAATTTAAAAATTTATCTCGAATGTCAGCAGGAGCATATTGAAAATTTCTCCAAGTATTAAGTTCATTTTCGCTGCAAAGCACAAATATTCCACATGTGCAATAAATGGAAAAAGTACTATCTAAAATTTTGGATATTTTCATTATGTTATAAAGAGACAATTTAAGGTTATTTTATTTTCTAAAAACATATTATTGTATATAATGTGTGCTATTGTATTTCATGAAGTTAAATTTACAGTTCATTATTCGAGATTTTGTATTTCCAAAGACTAAGCAAAATAAAACTTTTTGCTCTGTATGCCAATAAATGTCATGTCACTCTGCTTTTTCATTAGAAAATCTATGGGACTTGAGTTAAATGATAATTATAGGGCGTCAATCGATTTTAATATCCTTGCATGTTTTGTATTTATTTTTATAATTAAGGTACCCTGGGGTAATAACGCCAGGCAGGGTAATAACGCCAAGTCCTTATATTTTTGCATAATTATGAAATAATTAGGTAAATGACACCCATGTGCTCTACGCATAAGGGTTTTGAGTCATATAAATCGCAAAAAACAGCTTCAAGTTAATTTGTTTCATTTTTAGGTCTTATTGTTTTTACAAGCAACTAAAATTAACGCTTGATCTAAAATTTGCGAGATAAGGTTTTTGATCTGAAGACTATATTTTTTATCCAGAAATACTTTGTTTATTACATAAATTTGTAGTGTATTTCATGTACTTTCAAATTGTTGTAGAAGATTTTGGATATCTTCTCGAGATAATTTGTAGTTTAGGCTTTACTGCACAATAAGTATCCCGGGGTAATAACGCCAGGTATTGGCGTTATTACCCCGGTTGATTCCCAACAGTGGCCGAACTATATCCGAAGGGGGTTTATATATTAATATGGGACAGCATTATCATCATTGTTGAAATGATAAGATTAAAGGGGGGTGCCCAATACTTAAAAATAATCTCTCTATTTTATTTTTTATTATATTATTATTTTTTTTACTAATGTAAAATATAATTTTTAACTCTTGTAAATAAAACTAGATCGAAATGTTTTCGAGATTCAAATTCGAACATCTTCAAAATCAGATTTCTATTAAATTTCCACTGGATTGTTCAATTGAGTTCGAAATTTTAACTGTCCACTTTCTCAGCGTTCGGTTTTTCAAAACTTTATAAATTTAACCTTTAACTGATGTGACAGAAATTGTAACTTATGAATTTGATGCGGTTTGTGAGACCACAAAATTGAAAGATGAATAAAAGGCGAGAATAACTCATAGGATTGTGTTTTTGTAATAAACTTTTTATACAAGAGTATTATACTTAATATTCACCTATTTAGTCTCTGGTGATAGTACTAAAATTCCAAATGAAACAAAATTTCGATAGTGTTTGCAGTTAAACTGAAAATTACAAGTTATATTAAAAAATTAAAAGAAAAATAGTGGTCTACTAGACCGGTAACATTAGTTAAAGGTTAAAATGCGATCCATGATTAAAAATCATAGAATACTGTTCCTGCGCTAAACTTTTTGTTCAGAATTAATTCTAATTAAATTTAATCTATTCAAATATTTCTAACAATATTACGAGAACTCTAAACGAAAGAGAATTTCAGTTGAAACTATAGTTAAACTGGAAAAAAAAAGTTAAACGCTATTTTTTGGGGGGGAGGGGGTACAGTGTTCAGCCAGATTGCTAACAGCAGTTAAAGGTTAGTTTTGTTGCTATATAGAGATAATGATATGTAACCATATGAATTATGTATATAATTGAATAAGAGATCTCTTTGGGATAATATTTTTTAATAAAAAATTTTATTCAATTTATTAAAAATTTATTAAAGCATGCTCTTTAAAACGTCGACAATTTAACTGTAGATTTGGAGAATCCGCATTAGTGTGGAGTTATGGGTTAAAAACTATTTACTAGATTACTATAATAGCATTAATTCTTAACTGCTGTGACAAAAATTGTCGCATAACTTACTGTGAGCGGCTGTCAGACCGCTTAATCTAACGATGAATAAAATGTTAAATTAACTTTTAGAATATTATTTTTGTATTGAACCTTATATACAGGAATATTATAAATAAAATTCAGCTATTCAAAAGTTTCTAGAGATAGTAATAGGACTCCAAATAAAACAAAATTTTCCCGGTATCTATTGCTAAACTAAAAATTGAAAGTTAAACTCTGAAACTTGAAAAACTCAGCGGTATGTGACACGCTAACAGCAGTTAAGGTTTAACAAAAATATTTATTACATATAACTCTAGTTATTATAAAACTTTACATGATAAAAATATTACATTATGAATGGTTAAAACCATGCAATGTTTCTTATAATCATATTTAAGCGGGACTTTTTAAGCAAAGAGAGACACAGGGTGTTATATTCTGTTAAAGCTCCCCCTCACTCCTTTTTCTTTCACTTTCACAAAAAAAATCAATATTTTCTATCGCATAGAATGCATACATGGGAATATAAATACTGATTTAAATAATACGTGCAATTTTTCTAATAATTCTATTTAAATGGTCAATTTTAAAGCAAAACGTAACTTAGAATCTGATATTCTTTTGCCTCCTCCCCCCGCCACCACCACTGTTTTTTTTTTTCTTTCAGAGTCACAAAAAAATTGTACATTTTCAATAGCTTAGATTGCAATTTGTCAATTTCTAGAGCTGTAGTGTTTGTATTTTTAGAATTGGGCAATCTACATGCCATTATTCCATCTTATTTTATAGTTTTGTTTGCTTGGCGTTATTACCCATACAGATGGGTATTAACGCCAAATAGCATTGGTCAAGAAAAAACGCCATTACATTTTATGAATACATATCTGTTAAATTATTTTATTTGATATAGATAGTCAATGAGTTGCTGTATCAGATCCTATATTTGTTTGAAAAATACAATCTAAAACTAAGCCGTGAAAATTGGTAGAACTTTAACGTGGCTTTATTACCCCAGGGTACCTTACAATTTCCGAATACTAATGCACTGATTACTGATTAATATGATTGGAAAAATATTCAGTTAAGAAAAAATAAACCTCATGTTCATAATGGGGCTAAAATACTTTATTTCATAACAACTATGGCTTATCATAAATTTAAAGAATTTTTTTTTTACTAATAAACTATGAATTTCATCACCTCTTTCTTCCTAAAGAAACATAGTAGATTTGTATACTTGACAAATCATTGATAAATCATAGCAAAGGAAAATCATTTGAAAGAAAGTTAAACAAAATCATTTGAAAGAAAGTTAATCAGTTATACAAATTTGTATTAATTATTAATAAATTTATTAAGTAACATAACATATTGTCCTATATACAATCTTATTATGGAAAATTTAATAATAAAAAAAATGTGTAAATATATGTATGCACAGATTTAGTGAATAAATACTGCCGTGCAAACAATTCTTGGAAGCATCGATAAAACTAATTTTTGTACATTATATAACAATTATTTAACACAAAATGTTCTACTTTTGAATGAAATTTAACATTTCTAAAAAATTAATCAAATAAACAAAAACATAAAAAGAGCAAAGTGAAAAGGAGTTATGATAGATTCTTCTAAAAGTTTTGGTAGATAACTAATACCAAAATAGTTTCTAACATAAGAGAAAATATTTTCTTCGATAAGTAAAGAAATATGTTTCAGATTACTTTTATTTATTTTCTTATACATTTGGTACATATTAAAATATTTCGAAGTGCATTAAACTTCTAAAAAGGTAAAATTTCATAACTATCGAAAGATATTTTTTTCGAAAATGCGAAGCTCCTGTTCACCAGAAAAAAAATTGCAATTATATAATGTATTCAATATTAAATATCTGATTAATTTAAATTTATGTAATCATAAGAAAGAGAAGAAGAGAACACTGATATGTGTTTGACATTTTTAAAATATAACAACTTATGAAAGAACTCACATTTTTGGAAACATTAAAATCTTCAATAAAATAAATAAAATAAAAAATCGTTTTAAAATGTAAGAAAGTACAAAATGTAAAAAAAAAAGGTTAAACAACTTAAAATTGTATCTAAATTTTCAACTGAAGCAGCACTGAAAATGTCATATTTTTAATGGTTTTTTTGAAATTATGATCAAACATTTAATATAAATCAGTACATGAAGTTGAATGAAGCTAATTTAAAGAGAATTCCATTAACAGTAATAGGAATAGTATGAAGACAATCTATATTTCTAAATCAGCAAGAATGTAAATAGAATAAATAAATATTATTAAAATATTATTAAAGAAATTGAACACCCAAGTTTAAAAACTTTTAAATGTGTCTCTCACTGTAGGTGTACTCGATACGTTAGAAATGATAGATTTCATTCAATTTATATTTTTACTTTTGTAGATACATAATTGTATGCATTATATAATTATGTTCTTTGATATTTTGAAGGTAGTAAACATGTTCTAATTTAGTCTTCTTTTGAGATTTCAATGTTGTTTTTATTCACAGAAAAAATAAAGTTTATAGAAGCCTTACAAAACATAGAAAGTTGTCTTCCAAAATTAATTACTTTTCTGTAACAATAATTGCACGTCTGTTATTTAACGCTATAAAACAAAGGTTTTAATATGTGATTATTGATCTAAACAATTTTGAAAGTTACAAAACTGAATTTTTTAAATCATATTTAAATATATGTGTCAGAAAATATGAGAGAAAACAGAAAACTTCTCAGTCATAAGTCCGTAAGAGCATAACGAAAAGCAGAAAAAATTACTCTTATGGTATATTAGGGAATTGGTGTTTGTTCATTAGTATAATTCATTTATTTTCAATGTAAATATCATAAACATTAAAATTTAATATGAATAAATTGTGGTACATAAAACAGAAACGGAATCGACCGATATCTATACATATTGACATTTTATTTCAGATAACACAAAGTTTTCCATATAGAATTGACTCAAAAAAAGATGCTGATATTTTGAAAATATTATTAATCTATCGCAGTAAAATTTGAGATTATTTTTTGAGTCTTGAAAATGTTATGTATCTCTTGCAGAAGCTGCATTTATTGTCCAGAAAGTATGTCACAACTTTCTTGTTCAAAGAAAATGAAAAGTAAAGACTTAAATGTAAATAGTATTAAAAATACTTACGATTTCATGCTTATTTAACTAATCTAAGTACCCCAGAAATAAATAAACTCGGGCATAAAATTTACTAAAATGCAGCAGATCTGCAATTGATAAAATGACACCCAAAATGTTCATTAAAATCGAGAATACACTGTTCAAAAACTATTATCCTAAACGGATAGTCGTTTAGAGATATGAGAAAGGACTTATAATTGCAGATTTTTTTTTCACAAAAGTAAATTTGATTATAGAAATGAAGCAATCAAAGAACTAATGAGCTTACATCTAAACATCTTTTTAGAGTGTTGTTTTACATTTTCGTTGAGACAATAACAGGGGTCGGAGCATATAGGACAAATTTTATTGTTCTTACCAGAATATTTTATGAATAATCTTTTAATGATCTCTTTATAAGATATGCGAAAAATAATATATTATGAAGATTAGAGATAAGTAATTCTGGTCCGAACAATAAAATTTTTCCTATATGCTCCGACCCCTGCAATAAGGATAATAAGCTTGAACGTTTTGGAGACGTGCGACTGGCATACTTGCTACATAAGGTGCTCAGAATCCTTCATTATTGAAACAGGTAATAATTTATTATAAAATTTGACTTATTTAGTGCGATAATTTCCCCAATTCATTTAGGAAAATATTTCTGTTTTGAAAAACTGCTGATATATGATAAAAAAAAATTCTGTAAAGGACGCTCGTCCCGTAAGAATTAATCAAATACGCTTTAGAGGACAGTTGTATTAATATTTCATCTAATATTTTCCCACTCTAAATGAAAATATATATCACACTTACACTTTATAATACTTATAGTAATTTGTTATATTTTTTTTACAATTCGTTTTATTATATTTGTTATATAACTCGTTATATAACGAATTCGTTATATAACTCGTTATAATATAATATTCGTTTTCATGTCTTTTTATTTAGTCAAACTACCTAAAAAAATCTCGGGCATAAGTTTCAATAAAATACAGCAGATCTGCAATTGACAAAATGACTCCTAAAATGCACATTGAAATCGAGAATACAACTTTCGGAAACTATTAACCTAAATGGATTGTCGTTTAGAGGCATCTGAAAGGATATTTCATTGCAGATCTTTTTCTCGCACAAAAGTAAATTTGATCATAGAAATGAGGCAATCAAAAACCTGATGAACTTACCTCTAAACATCTCCAAGATGAATGCTGCTTTAATGTTACATTTTCGTTGAGATAAAAAGGATAACAAACTGTAATGTATTATGCTTTGAAAAACAGTGACCTACCAGACACTAAACTTAAACACATTAACTTAAACACTTGATATTTCACAGATTATTTTAGAAATCTATCTGTACGAAGTGTTAAAAAATATTGATTTTTTATTGTAAAAAACAATTTTTTATATTACTGTATTTTCTTATCTATATTTCTGAAAATAAAATGTTTTCAAATGAGACAAAAAAAAAATGCCATATTGATGTTCCGCAAACTTAACTTTTATACATAAAAATTTTAAGAATCTTTCAAAGAAAACATTTATTGGTGGGAATATTGTAAATGTAAATATATATTAAATATATTGATATCAAACAAATAATTTCTTTCTTTTAGGATAGTGTAAAAGTTCTCAAAGTATAAAAATCATTTCCACTGCAAACAAAAAATCCCATAGATGCTATAAATTAAAATAAAAAATAAAAAAACACGAGTTAAGAACTTTTTTGTTTTCTAAAAATTATAATAAATGTTATTGTATAATATGCATGTTGTTATTTTTTATTTACTTTTATTTTGCAGCTCTTTACACAAAATTTTACATTTTCGAAGAAAGATCAAGAAAACAAGCTTTTATTATACTTCCAAAGAACTACCTTTTTTTATTATTTTAATATAAAAACTTATATTTTTGTTGAAAAAAACATTGTATGATTACGATCGTTTTTAATACTCATTTGTATCATGTATTTAATTATTTATTATTATATTATTCCAGTACCAGTGTATCATACCATTATGTAAGAAAACTTTCAACAAAATATCAAAACTCCATGTCCAATATTAAATTACTATGCTAATAAATATTTCGTATTGCAGATAATATGGTTTATACAAATATTATTTTTCCCTCAAGAATTGTTTTACTTAATTTATATTTTTTATTATTTATATTATTTACAAAATTTAAAAGTAATTCCATATCCTTAGTAACTACTTTCAAATTGTAAGTCAATATTAAAGCATAAAAACTTTTATAAACAATCAACTTTATTTAAAACAATTTATTATACATTATGTAAACATAATTAAATATAAGAATGTTTAATTCAAGAGTAAAATTTAATATATCTAAAAAATTAAAATAAAATAAATGCAAATAACGAAAATGCGTAAAATAGTACATGTGTTATACAACAGTCAGATCACTTGATATTAAATTATGATCGGATCGCATAAGGACAAGATATTAAAATGTGAAAAACGGAAAACGGTTCGGATTCTTTTTATTCATTGGCTTATTCATTGCAGAGATATTTTATGATTGAAATATTCACTTTAATATCCCGTGAAGCATTGCAAATAACAAAAATTAGTTTTCTTAATTCTACATATGGATTTATGTAAAGACGAGCCTGAGTGCAATCTAATTGAAAATATAAGAGATTTAACACCAGTTTCCTCAGTAAGTAACCAACATATGTTGATAATATTTGGGGGAAAAATGATACCGGGCACATTTTTAAGGAAAGTTACATACATTAAACACACTGAAATTCGAATTTTGCCTACTATCAAATAATAATTCTAAATAATCGACTCTCTAGAGAAATGGCAAAAAATTATAATTAATACCGGACACATTTAAAAACAAAATTTTACAAATTAAAGACACATAAAGTCGGGAAGGATGGGCCTCGGGCGATGGAGCTACCGAAAGATTCCAGCTATGACTCGAGTATCATCTGTCTCCGGGACGCGACGCGCGACGGTTGGAATTATTCCCAAAACCTATGTGAAAAAGTTTTTCTTTTCATTTTGAGACTAAAACATTTTATTATTTAGCAATGGCAATATTACGAAACTTTTTTAAACAAATTTTTTATCCTTTTAACTGTCTTCCACAAATGATCAGATTTATATTCTACCGCCAAAAACCTTTTTATGCAAATTTCCCGATTCCTTTACGTATTATGGAATTTTTAATGGAAAAGTAAATTTTTTGGAGATCTTAAAAATTTTAACTTGTCACGACTTAAAAAATTTAACGTAAACACTTTTAAGTGTGTGAGGTTTTTGCAAAGATTTATCAAATGGACGACTCAAAGTACATATAAATACTTGGATAAAAAATGAGTATATAGTGAAATATTACAATTAATTGGATTAAACTTTTAATTTGTTTGAGAAAGTGTGAGAAAAAAACGACATTTTCAAGTCAGAATTTATTAAAGAAAGTATTAATTTTTATACTCCTTGAGTGATATTGGCTCTTGATTATATTTTTCACTTTAATAGCCTTAATGCTAAAATTAAAAATGAATAGATAGTAATTTTTAAAAGACAATCTCAATCGACTCTTATATACCATGTAAATAACATAAAGTAACGTTTAGAAGATTCGCCACAAACGATTTTCTATCAATGAAGTATTACATGCAATGTGTAATTTTTCCAACATTAGATTATGCAAAGTATTTAACAAAATCTGCCTTTATTCTCAAAAATTGTATGTCACAATACATATTGTCCATTTTTATGAACTCCTAGTTTTTGCAGAACTTTTTTTATTCCATCAAAAACTTAAGTTAATGTTATGTATATTAAAAGTACTTAGAGTAAAACGTGTGTCCTGTTTGTGACGCAGAATACATCTAAAAAGTATTTAATATCTTCTCACGTCATGGCCAACATGTCTAGAGTGAGGAATATACCACATTGATTGTCCTTAGCTTGAGATGGTTTACATCTCTCATATATCTCCAGAAAAAATGTCTAAGAGATTCATTTCCACATCAGAATTTACGTATCCATAGACGAATGGTTTCGACTGTAGGAACAAACCATTACACTTGTTCCGAACATTCCGTTGCAAAATGGTAACTGATCCATTTTCTATGAGCCTAAAAACATACTGAAATTTTTGTTTTGTTATGGCGTCGCCAACGCATTACATTAACTGAATGGAACATCAAGATCAATGACGCACAGCGTTGTGTATTATGGAAAAAAATTAAACTGGTTTAAATAAAATTTCACGAGCTACAGATATCTTCAAAACTAACTAACTGATCTGACCTAACTCTGTATGCTTTTTTTCTTTAACTATGGGGGTCTTTTATTGCCACCTTGTATATTACCTCCAAAATAAAAGAAAACTCATGACTCTTACTGTAACTAGTTCCTCAAATAGCTATGTTTTCCTATCATACCAGTTTAACTGCCTCATTAATAAATAACATCTCACATAAATTTCAATAAAGAGAAGGTCACATCTGCATATTGACTGAATGACTCCCAAAATGCACATTCAAATCGAGAATAAAAAGTATTAACTTAAATAGATTGTCGTTCCGAGACATTTATAAGGATCTGAGATTGAAGATCATTTTCTCGTACATAAGTAAATTTGATCATCGAAATAAGACAGTCAAAAAACTTATATGTAAAAGGTTTTTTTTTCTTTCTTTCTTTAGATAGGGCTTCTTTAATGTTCATTTTTCATAAAAAAATAAACGGCAGTAAGTTTATATTCAAAACTATGTAAAACTCTTTCCTTAATATATTTTATAATGCTGTTCATTTAGTTAGTTCATTCTGATTAAAATTTTACAAAATATCACATTCTTATTACAAAAGGTAAATACAATTATTACTATATTTTTATAATCTTTTCTTAAGAAAGGAAGAAGGATTTTACATGCGAACAAAAAAATTATACAGTATTTCTTTAAAATTCATATAGAGGAGACTAAGAAGTGTTGATAATAAGGAAGATTGATCCACCCGCCTGTTTTCAGATTAAAATGATTTCAGAGTTTTACTAACAGAAGTCAACCAAAGCTGCAAAAATGCTCAAACAATGGTCTTTGATTTATACATACTTTTTTTTTATACAGATAACCAAAATAGGTATTAAAAAATCAATCTTCAACCAAAAAGATATTTAGAAGTATTTTAAAAAAAAAAAATTTCATATAAAATACATCATAAAAATTTAAATAAAAAAGTTTTACTATATGTCGAAATATTGAGCTTTCATTCCAGTCATGATAATTGTACAGTAAGTTACTTTTAATATCACAATGAAAAGTTATTTATTTGATTATTTATAAGGAATGTATGACGCAAATTCTGTTTTGGGACATACTTCACTTAGAAAATCATCTTATTTAAAACTAATATAAAAAATACATATAATCAACAACTTTAAAATTTCATTTCAATACATTTTGTAAAAATATTTTTTTTATAAATAAATTATTTCCATTTGCATCTATTCATACCAGTTTGTCTTATATCTGTCCGAATTTCGATTTGATTTTCTAAATGTTTGGCAAAAATATTGCTCAGGACAAAAATACTGGAGCAAAATATTAGAATGAGATGATAGATTATGACAGCCATTTTTCATGAAACGTACAAATATTATATCAGTGGCTTCATGTAATAACCAGGTAAGGCAGTGCATAAATATTTTGAGTAATTAACGTTTAAAGTTTTTAAATGTATTTTTATCATTACTTTTATAAAATAGATTAGAACTTAATAATTTTCATTACATTTAATTAGGATATAAGAAACTCTTTTTTGCTAAAATAGTTATATAAAAATGGTTTATCTATTTGCTGTTTATTAATTGAAAACCAATTAAATTTTTAAATTTTCAAATGAAAATTTATAGTCGTCCTATGACGGGAAGTATTCGATTTTCATTTTTCAGTATTATGACAGATGAATGTTATCTTTTAAAGCTGCAGTTTCCCAAATTATCTCAATTTTTTCAAAAATGTGCCTTACCTGGTTATTACCGGAATCCACAGGTATGATGTTTTAAAAAATAAATTAATTTTGAAAACTTGACGTATACAAAATTAAAGACTTTTAGCAGAGTAAAAAGAAAAACAAGTCAATAATAAACATCCGTAGTTAAAACAGAAAAAAAATCTAGAGCAAATTAATTTTTTTTTCTTATGTGTAACTGCTTTTGTATTTTTCTATTTTCACTGAAAGAGAAGCCCCATATATGATGACGTTAAAAATGTGCACACTCAAAGTATTATGTCTGTTGGAAAATACTTTCGGTAGATAACTCCTGATTTTTAGCTTTTTTTTGTTTTTGTTTTTTTGTTTTTATTTACGCTGCGTTTTAAATTTATGCTTTGAACTTACCATATTTTTAGTACTCTCGAAGGATTTTCTACTTTTTGTACTCCGTCACTTTACCACTGAAAATAAAATTAACTTCAATGCACCACTGAAATTAAAATATTGACTCATGACATTGGTTTCAAATTATGCAACTTCCGTGATGTTTCAATTTTTCCAGAAGTTAGTTAGCCCAGTTTCACTTCTTCGGAGAGCTAAACCGTGCATGGTATGAGAATCAACTAGGAATGACGGTCATAATTCAATAAAGGCAGGTAAAATGCCAAAAGTGGGAAAAGAGTCAGTATGTTAAAACGTGTGGCCCAACTACACAAAAAATATTTCCGAAAATTTCACGGCAAATGAAATGGAAAATTTCAATATGTAATGAGAATTTTTTTTTTTTTTTTTTTTTTTTTTTTTTTGTATAACTATTTATTATTTTCAATTGTATTTTTAAAATTAAAAGTCAATTTTTGTACCAATTTCTAAAATAAATGAAATGCTGAAAATTGTATTACCTCACTTGCCTGAAACTGTGACATTTTTATTTTACTATATAAATCATTTTGATAATAATTAAAATGATTTATATATAAAAAATCAGGTCAGATAGCACACAAAATTATTCTTATTTAGTCCCAGTAGCCAAACAATATTGGAGCAATATTGGCACATTGGCGAAATATCGGCATGAAATATTGCTCAAATATTGGGGTGTTTACATTTTGCCCTTATTTAGCCAATATTTGCAGCCAATATTATGCCAATAATGGAGTTTCATTGGAAATATTGTCAATAAAACACCAATATTGGTTAAATATAGGAATTTCATCGGAAATATTTCCTATGTAACGCCAACCTTTGTACAATATTGGCGTTTTAGTGGCAATATTTCCAATGAATCCAAAATATTGGCATAATATTGGGTGCAACTATTGGTTAAATAAGGGCAAAATGTAAACATCGCAATATTGGAGCAATATTCATGTTTTATTGGCAATATTTCCAATTAATGAAATATTGGCGATACGTTGGACCAATATTGGTTTGCTACTAGGGAGGATATTACGTTTCCGCATAGACTCCTCTCTGTTATATACAACGCTTGTGACGCGTATATAGATCATTAAAAATCTTCTGGGACGCTTCAACTCCAACACTTTTGATATCTGATGTTACAGCCACTTCATTGTTTTCTGTAATATTATCCATGTTATCTAACGTTGCCGCTACCGTTTTATCAACAATTTGGTAAATACAAACTTGCCCTGGGTGGAAAATTATGATGAATATAGTGATTTGTTAGTACACACAGTTTGTATTCTCTCCAAAAATTGTTTCATGATAATGGACATTGTAAGCCAGTGCGTTGTTTTGCAAGAGGAGCCAATTTTCTCTTTAAAAAACTCGAATATTACACCCGCATTCAATTCAAAACATTGGAGGGACAATGGGCGGTGTGATATCAATTCAGAAAGTGCACCTACTGCGCATTTTCCTCATTTCAACTTAAATATGAATGAACTGATCACTCTTCTTCTTTGGTCTATTCATTTTTAAGCCTGAAAATTCGAACCCAGTGAAATGCTGGCGAATGATTCATAGCATCATCACAATATGCATCTTTAATCATTGCGTTTCTCTGGCTCACTTTCATAATTTAAAAAAATGTTGTTCTTTCGTTGTTTTAATATTTTTGACGACGATGTGGAACATTTCGCAAATCTCTTCATCACTCCACCAGAGGGTGGGGGGAGGGCTCCAAGTTATGTGACCTCCTAGATAATTCATATTAAAAACACGCACTTTAAAATTTGAACGCAGTAAGCAGACTGCAGTATTTCTTGATCTTACAAAATTGGAAGAAAATAAAATGTTGTTTTAATTTTAAAAAGGAAAAAGTCGCTGGAATATTAATTGCAATTAGAATCACGAGTTCTAGAATGAACAAAGCAAATAAATATGTTAGTCTCTAAGTATATAAATAATGTACTAGCAGGGGAGACCGAGCTTAGCTCGGTCAAAATTAACTTTGTGTTCAACTCGATATAGTATTTTCACTGTATCATTAACTCTGTATTATTACTGTAAAACATGTTTATAATAGTATATTTAGAAAAACAATCAATAAGAAAACTATGTTTTTATGCGCATGTTTATAAATATTACTTTATTTTAAAATTTACAACGAAAGGACATCGATCTAAATCACTTTTTTAGCTCGACTCTGATTGGTTTAACCATGCATCTCGAATCCTCTTAAGAATGTGTAAAAAAATTCTTTACATTCTGAAAGACAATATTTTTTGCTAGATATAGCCAAATTTGGAGGTATTCTTTCATTTGGCTCCAAATACGTGTTTTGGTTTTCATAATTTTTATAGTCGATTTTTTGGCCATATGTCGCCAATATTTTGTCAAATATCACCAAGTTATTGGCTTTTGCCATTTTCTCGTGACCCTGACCCGTATTGCCCAAAATGAGCCACTAATCAAATTTGATCAAGCATGTGACATAGCTCAATCGTCTTCAGGTAATTAAAAACAGTCGAATATAAAATTGAATCAAAATCGTTTAAGCCATTTTTTTAGGTAAAATTAGCTTGGCAGCATTCAACAAATGAAGCGAAATGACCCACTAATATAATTTTGTTTAACATGCGACTCAGCCCAATACTCTTCTCGTGACAAAAAACGTTTTGTTTCAAAATTTAGGTAAAATTGATTGAGTCGTTGTTATATATAATTAGAATGACCCTAGCTCATTAAGACCCAAAATGACCCACTAATCGAATTTTCGCGAGCATGTGTCTAAGCCAAATGGTTTTCTCTTGCTCAAAAACATATAATACAAAGCATAGTCAAAATGGTGAGTACCATTTTCTATTTAAAATTAGCATGACCCATCATGACCAACAAATGACCCTTATAATCGAAATCTCTCGAACGTGTGGTCTAGCTCATTAGTTTTGGCATGCCGAAAAACATTAGATACAAAATTTGGATAAAATCGATTGAGCCGTTTTTTAGATATAGTTAGTTTGACCCTGACCCCTTATGATCCAAAATGACCCATTGATCGAATTTTCTCAAAAAATTGTCATAACCCAATGTTTTTCTTGTGCCCGAAAACGATAAAATACAAAATTTAGATAAATTGCGCGAAACGTAGTCTAGATAAAATTAGAATGACCCAAAAGTGGCACACTAATCGAAATTTCTCTAACATGTGACCTACCCCAATGATTTTCTCATGCCAAAAATATGTTGTATACAAAATTTCGTTAATATCGACCCACCCATTCTTTAGATATAGCTTAACCTTGACCCATTAAGACCCACAAATGACCCTTATAATCGAAATCTTTCGAATATGTGACTTAGTCCATTAATTTTCTCGTTTCTAAAAATTGTTACATACAGAATTTCGTTAAAATTGATCCTGCCGTTCTTTAATTATATATAGCTTGACCCAGACCCTTTATGATCCAAAATGACCCATTAATCTAAATTTTTCGAACATTTAACCTAGTCCAATGATTTTAGCGTGCCAAAAAAATGTTGTATACAAAATTTCATTAAAATCAATCCACCTGTTTTTTAGATATATGATTTTTTAGATATTTACCATTATGACCCATCAGGACCCACAAATGACCCTCAAAGTCAAAATCTCTCAAACATGTGATTTAGCCCATTAGTTTTTTCATGTCAAAAAACTGTTACAAAATTTTGTTATAATCCATCACGCCGTTCTTTAAATATAAATAGCTTGACCCAGACTCTTAATGACCCGATATGACCCATTAAAATTTTTTCTCGAACATGTAACCTCGCCCAATGTTTTTCTCGGGCCCGAAAACCATAGCATGCAATTTTTAGACAAAATTGCGTGAGAAAATCTCTAGATAAAAATAGCATGACCCATAATGACCCCAAAAATGACCCACTAACCGAATTTTCTCGAACATGTTACCTAATCCAATGGTCTTCTTGTAATCCGAAACGATACAATATAAAATTTGGTCAAAATCGTTAGAGCCGTTTTTTAGATAAAAATGGCTTGACCCATAATGACCCAAAAATGACCCACTAATCGAAAATTTTCGAACATGTGACCCAGCCCAATAGTTTTGTTGTGCCAAAAAACGATTGGATAGAAAAATTCCTTAAAATCGATCCAGCCGTTCTCTAGATATAAATAGCTTGATTTAGACCCATTATGACCCAAAATGACCCAATAATCGAATTTTCTCAAACATGTGACCTAGCCCAATGGTCTTCTCGTGCCCAAAAGTGTTAAAATCCAAATTTTTGCGAAAATCGTTAGAGCCGTTTTTGAGATAAAATTTACCCACACACACACAATTTTTGCTCGCATTATAGTATAAGATATAATGTGTGTTTTCGACATATCAAAAATAGTCTAGAAAAAGTTCTTGAAGAACAAAATTAAAAAAAAGAAGTTCAAAAAGAAGATGATTATTTGCAAATAGTAAACAAAAAATTTCAATACGAGAAATTACCCGGTTTTCAATGTAAAATTATATATATATATATATATATATAATATAATATCCTGATTTCTTTAAATGTGCTTTCCCACTATTATACTGAATTTTTGAATTCACTTTGCATATCTTATAAATTTATCATTTCATAGACATATATTACAAAATAAAACGTTACTTTTTATTTTAATTTAAGTATTATGTTACTATTTGTTTAAAGTACTTGAAGAATGGTGTAATAGAAATAAATGTTCGTATTCCCTAGAAATTGTACCTATTTCTTAAAAAATTCTAATTTAATACATATATTTTATCATTTTTAAACTTTCTCTTTATTTTGATTTAAGCATCGTGTAATTACATTTTTAAAAATTTTAAGAGGGAAATTATCATATATATGAAACATATAATGAAAATGTGACTGTAATCAACAATTCCGAGTTGACTGTTTAACTTTTTACAAGGCAGGCGGCTATTTTGCCACTTTTATGTTAGATGGGCGCTGATGGCTCAATTGTTAAATTGGTTACCACTGACATTTTAAGCATAAAGGATCACTAACTTCTTTTAAAATACATCATTTTCATTGAAACACATAAAATTAAAATAAATATCAGATACGTAAATTGCATGTGTTTATTTTAACTTACTTAAAAGACGGTAAATAAATATAGAAATGTACTTCTTCAGTACAGGTACTTGATGAAGAGATGCTTGACGGGAAAAGAAATTTGCCAATGTATTTTCTGGCAACCTATTTACTGTTTCATTTATACAAACGTTTTTTTCTCATGTAAATACAATTTATTCAAAATAAAGAAGTCATTTACTATTTATATATAGAAACAGAAGCAATTTGTACACAATATATATATATATATAGATAGATAGATAGATATTTAAAGATAAAAAACCAACGATTATAAATGCACAAATAAAGTAAGAAAAGGTAGCAAACAGCCGTTTTGAATCTACTATGGAGATTCTTCATCAGTGCAAAACTCAGCGAGCTAGAAAAAGCAAAACTGAGCTAAGAGACAGAGAAACGCAGACTTATATACCTGCTACGGAAACGATCCCGCCTAAAGGAAAGCAACCAATGAGAAAAGAGCAGCGTAACAACTGGCTGGACAAGTAGCGACATCTACTGGAGAATAAACAAAACAAAAACTAAAAAGCGAGGGAAAAAATATATTTTTTTTACCTCGCTTTTTAGTTTTTGTTTTGTTTATTCTCCGGTAGATGTCGCTACTTGTCCAGCCAGTTGTTAGGCTGCTCTCTTCTCATTGGTTGCTTTCCTTTAGGCGAAGGGAAAGGGATTCTTTTTTCCTTTAGGGAAAAAAGAATTTTTTTTACCTCGCTTTTTAGTTTTTGTTTTGTTTATTCTCCGCTAGATGTCGCTACTTGTACAGCCAGTTGTTAGGCTGCTCTCTTCTCATTGGTTGCTTTCCTTTAGGCGGGATCGTTTCCGTAGCGGGTATATAAGCCTGCGTCTCTGTCTCTTAGCTCAGTTTTGCTTTTTCTAGCTCGCTGAGTTTTGCATTGATGGAGAATCTCCATAGTAGATTCGAAACGGCTGTTTGCTACCTTTTCTTACTTTATTTGTGCATTTATAATCGTTGGTTTTTTATCTTTAAACAATTTTGCACAAAGGCTTTATTTGCTATTTTAATATAGATAGACAGATAGATAGTGGTGGCCAAAAGTTTGGACATTTTTTGTAATTCATAATATTCAATTTTGTGTGCTTCTAGAATATATTAATTTTCCCTTACATACAAACGTTTCTATATCAAATAGACGGTAAGTTAATGTAAAGTTTAATAAGAAAACAGTATTACAATATCTGTATTACAAAAAAAGTTATGCTCATTTTTGTAGAACAAACGAACACAAATCGTTTTGAATAGGGACGTGTTTTGTAATAAAAGCGAAGTAGCCAATCATAAACACTGTTATTAGGACCAATCAAATGTCTGTAACTATAGCTCAGGTTATTTGGATGGTAAAAAAGTTATCGTTCTGAAAATATTTTGCGGAACCATGCATACTAATACAATTAAAGTGAATATTGCTGTTTTTGAACATTTAAAGTCCTTTTTTAATTAAACTAATTTTAAACAATGTCATCAACAAGAAGAATTAATTGGATATCTACAAAAAGAAGCCGAATTGTCATACTGAGGGAAATGTACTCTCTTATGCTAAAATTGCATGGCAAGTTGTTGGTTCAGATAAGTGTTCTGGCGTACGAAAGTACTTTTTACATTATGAGAAACGAAATCAATGGAAAAAAAGCCAAATCAGGCCGAAAAATGCACAAGTGCTACTGCCGATATACAAATTAAACAGTTATGCCTCCAAGATAAAAAAATTTCATCAGATTCCATTAGATGTAAAACGAATGCAGCGGGTATTGCAGTAAGTTCAAGAACAGTAAGATGAAGGTTATCAGGATTTGGACTGAAAGCTAAAATTTTAAGGAAAAAAACCATATTTATATCAAACGCAACGCAAAAAAATACATTAAATGGTCAGAAAATCAAAGGAAGCAAGTAATCTGGAGCGATGAGAGTAAAATATCGCTTTTTGGTAGTGATGGTATAAAATACGTGAGACGTAGAGTAGGAGACGCACATCATCTTGATTGCATTAAAGCAACTGCAAAATAAAAAACATCATGATTTGGGCATGTATGTCTGCATATGGTGTAGGCCGAATTCAAGTGATTGATAGCATCCTGAATACCAAAAAATACATCGAAACTGCCCTGGAACCAAAATTGATACCTTCCATCTGGGATCTCTTCCCAAACATATATTTTTCCCCACCCATTTATTTTTCAGCAAAATTTAGCTCCATGCCACACAGCAAAAGTATGCACAGCATGGTTTCAAAATAGAGACATAGATATATTACCAAGGCCAGGAAACAGCCAGAACTCGATCCAATTGAAAATTTGTGGTAACCTTTAAAAATTCATGTCCGTTCAATGAAAGTTCGAAAATTTGTGGTAACCTTTAAAAATTCATGTCCGTTCAACCGTCCATTCAATGAAAGACAACTTATTGTAGCTATAACTGAATCTTGGCACCATGTGATTACGAAAGATGATCTCCAAACACTCGTTCTCACGATGAAAAGACGCTGTGAAGCTGTCTTAAAACATAACGGCTATCCTACTAATTACTGATTGTATAAGCATCACTTTAAAACAATGCAAATCTAAGATAATTCTTGTTATTAGTTGCATAGCATTTTTTTTTCACAATACAGATATTGTAATACTGTTTTATTGCTAAATTCTACATTAAATTACCTTCAATTCGATGTGTAATAATTTTTATTTAATCGAAAATTAATGTATTCGACAAGCACACAAATTTGAAAAACATGATACTTTCAAAAAATTTCCTTACTTTTGGCCACCACTGTACATGTATGTTTATGTATATATGCGTGAGTGTTTATGAATAAATATTTATATACATATATAATTAAGTAAATATGTATAAAAAAGGAATATTCAAGAGGTTTGTTAATTTAGAGGTTTGTTGCAAAATATCTTTCTTTTTGAAACCAGAATTGCAGCACCAAGCTTTTTTTTTAACAGCCAAGTTTCATATAGTTGGCAAATGTCTAAATAAATAATAACAGTAATAAAAATAAAACATACGATCACATTTTTTTCAACAATAAAGCACTGTATCTAATTTACACACCCGAAATTTAAAATCTAGTGAGGCAATAAATGCTGCTGGTAAGATTTGAATTCTTCTAACATAAAAGTTTAGCCATTTTTACTGAAAAGTCTTTTTTCTAAATAAAACTGCTTAAAATTTCATTTTTTAGAAAATCTTTAAAAAAAATAATGTTTCAGACATGTGTTATATGCAAAAATATGCATAAATTTACCGATAACATCAGCTAAAATTATAGTGACAGCTCATATTACTTTCCATCAACGTAGAAAAAAATATTCGTTCGTCAGTGATCGAAAAAATATTAATTTATGGTGGTAATCATTCACACAGCAATAATGAATGATCTTGACTTCATATTTATTTCATGATTGATTCGTTACACATATTTGATACTTTATGAAAAGATGTTTAGTTCAATCTTTATATCTATTCACAAAGATGTTTTATTATATTATCCATTAATTTAAATAAAAACTACACCATTAAAGATGGAATCCGTTCTCTTAAAGGTAACAAGCACTGAAAGTAATAGTGTAAAATATATTCTTATGATATCATATTCGGTAATATGGCACAGTTTTGAAAAAACGAATTTAAATTTACGGTTTGCATTCACAAGGGTTTCGTTTTTATATTGTTTGTATTTATTTTGAGTTCTTTTCAGAATCTTCGTATTTGGCTGAAAGGTGAGCAAGAAAATTGAATTATGAATAAAAGTAATATGATAAATTGCTTAGAATTCATGTAAAAGAAACCATATCGGTCGCTATAGAAGGCTAGTAGAAGTAAATGTTGGTCTATTCACTTGATCTTCATGCGGTGTTCATTTCAAAAGTTCATTATATATAATAGGTAGAGCTTACAGTTTCCTATCAATATTTTAATTAGAAAATACTCTTATATTTAATTCGAAAATTTGAGCGATTTTTCTGAACAAAAATTTCAGTAAAATTAGAGTCGTGTACAAAAAACTAAAGACTCAAAATCTCCGAATACGGCTTTTGGGCCTAAATACACCTGAAAACCTTAATAGGATCAGTAAAAGTGTAGGATTTTCTGGTTCATTTTAGCTGCGTAAATCTTCCTTGCAAAACTTCATGTGTACTGGAGGCCATTGAATTCCTGAAATAAACGAAGATTTAAAGCTAGAATAGTATATTGCAAATTGCTACAATTATTCGTAGATAATATTCATGGATACATTTTATTAATTTTGACACTTAATTATTTTTTCTTTTAGAAATGTAAAAATATTCAAGCTCACGACTCAATCTAGATGAAATGTTGCTCTATTTTTGTATTTTATCCTATATATTTAGTTTAACATGTTTTTTTTTAATGCTTTTAATTTATTGATGAGAAACAACTTCAAATATATGAGACTGAAGATTTGTTTTATGTCTTACCAATCGAACACTATAATTTTTATCTGCTATTTAAAGCATATATTACTTAAGTATGTTCTTCAGAAATAAAGTTAATTATAACCATTTACATTTAAATATATTATCATTGCATAATGTTTCTCATAAACAAAATTGGAGTGTGAAGTTTACATCAACGTTAAGAAGTGGGCACTGGGAGTATGATCTGCCTCTAAAATATTTTTTTGGGGAAATTTACTAATTGATTTCATGTGTAAAATTTTATTTGAGCAAACGAATGAATTAGAATTTCACTTTATATAGTTATGTTTCTATGAATAATGCAAATGAAATTTTGGAATGGATAAAAGCGAAAAATTAAACAAATACATTTATTAATATAGTTCTATTATGGAACTATTATAGTTTTATTATGATGAATATAAAGAATGTAATGTGTGACAATGATAGGTTTTAGTATTCTACTCACATCCTGAGATAAATAGCTCGAGATTAAAGTGCATTTTCGTGAATGCCTCATTTATGCTGTCAAATATTTCTCATGTATATCTAATTACACACACCCGCCCGGAGCTTAAAAACTTGATGAAATTGATTATGTTTAATACAAAAATTTTCAAAAGTTTTTTTAAAATTTGAAACGTCACTGCGTAAAAGAAACTGAGCTTATTTTGTATTTTTTTCATTTCCCCTGTAATTAGTTTACTGCAATTTACCTTTTTATAATTAAATGGATACTGAAAATTTTCAGTATCCAATTTTATTAGGGCTTTGTTTTATGTCAATTACACAATATTAAATACGAAAATTCTCTCTATTTGCAGATTAAATAGCACTCAATAAATGCATTATATATATTGGTTATATGTATATACTTTAAGTTATTTTATATAAAAGAATCACCAAGTTCTAAAATTGACATTTTTATCTGTTAAATTTAGAGGGAAATATATTTTACTCCCGCTCAATTAAAAAAAATCTAATTATATTACGTATAAAAACATTTCATATTTATTTACTTAGAAGGTGTCACAAATAAAAATTAAATTAAAGAGTTGACATGTTTCGGTTCATTAATAAGAACCGTATTCATAACATATAAAATCAGTAGAAAATTAAATGACACTGGATATAAATATAATTTAAAAATCAAAACAAAACATTGCGCCCGCTATGATCGTGAATACAGCCATTGCCAACACGGCATATAAATATAATAAATTTTGACCATATATTAAATTTAAAATGTATAAAATTAAAATTAAAAAAGTAGAAAAACTAAATGACACTGGATATAAAGGTAATTTAAAACCCCCAAAACATAAAATATTGCGCCCTCTATGATCGTGAATAGCCAATGCCATCGCGGTTCCTCCTATTAGACTCATCCTTTAAATATTTATTAAGTAATTCTAACCACAAACTCGGAATGTCATAAGAATGAGTCTAATAGGAGGAACCGCGATGGCATTGGCTATTCACGATCATAGAGGGCGCAATATTTTATGTTTTGGGGGTTTTAAATTACCTTTATATCCAGTGTCATTTAGTTTTTCTACTTTTTTAATTTTAATTTTATACATTTTAAATTTAATATATGGTCAAAATTTATTATATTTATATGCCGTGTTGGCAATGGCTGTATTCACGATCATAGCGGGCGCAATGTTTTGTTTTGATTTTTAAATTATATTTATATCCAGTGTCATTTAATTTTCTACTGATTTTATATGTTATGAATACGGTTCTTATTAATGAACCGAAACATGTCAACTCTTTAATTTAATTTTTATTTGTGACACCTTCTAAGTAAATAAATATGAAATGTTTTTATACGTGAATGAAAAAAGGTGAAGTGATTTTGTTTTAGTTTTTGAAAAAACGAAAGCTAACAACAGTTTTAACTAATTATATTAGTTTACTAATTAAATTACATAAATGAAAATAGTTTCATTTATGTAATTTATTAATAGTTACTTATTTTTTTATGAACTGATAAATTTTTAAGAAAAAAAAACGCACTGTCACACAAAGTTTTATCTTGAATTTATTCTGAAGCATTGAAAGTTCCACGATAACGAATTGTTCTCATCTTATTATTTACGTGAACTTACGCATATTAAATTAATGATGAATAATGTTTGACCTATTTTCATGGCAACTGATTTTTACTCCTCATCAAATATATTATTCTAGCTTAATATAAAATCAATAATTTAACATTCGTAAAGTTAAAGTAAATGTTGATGTAATTATCTGCATGGAAATACTTAAACATTTTTTTTAAAGTTTTGATTAGATAATTTTAATAATGATGTAATTTATACGTACAGTAGTACAGAAAATTATATTCACCATACTAAATGTACCGCTCGTTCTGAAAGATATGACTATTGCAAATCAGTTTGTAATAATATCAACAGAGATTTTAACAAACATTAACATATGTTAAAAATTAACACATTGATTTTAGCTCTGTTGTTTGATGTTTGGTAATGCTTACCTTTGGATAATTAACGGGAACGCATTTAAGATGATATTTAAAGACATATGCAAATGTATTCCAAATTATTATATTTTGTTCAAAAACAGACTGGAATGCTTGTACACTTTTTGGGATGTCTCATACACTACAGCGATATCTGAATTCTGATTTTGAATTTACATATTAAAATTTTTTAGTATTATATTACGTCAAATATATTGTAGTCAGTTTAAAATAATACACCTTTTGAAATCAGTTTGTTTATAATCATCCAAAGGCCTTTTGGTGTCCAAAGTTTGATGCATATGGGATTCCATACGCATAGTACTAGTAGACTATTTTATATTTTAAAGCAATTTAGCATAGTATTTCGAACACATATCCATTTGCAACAATGAGTGCAAGGTTGACTAAGGGATTGTTAGAAAATATTCTTTAATAAAGGCTCTAGCTCGATGAGTATCTAGTCCCTGTATTTTCCTCAACCAAATGAAAAATTAAAAAATTTGGAAGAAAAAACATCTTCTTAATTTCAGACCATTGGATTAATTCATATTTATATGAGTGAGTTAAATTGTATGACCGTTATCAAGTAAAGGTACCATGTGCTATTTCTATTCATTGTTGTTATATTTAAATAGCATATTAGTCAAGTTTAAGTGAGCTGAAGTTAACTCCCTATTTTATGACAAAAATAATTTCGTCTTATAACAGTTTAGTTCACGCATTTAAAGTTCGTTTGTTTTAAGGTAAAAAACAAGTAAAAGAAAATATTTTTGAGCAGAGTTATATGCGTCATTTAATTTTTTTAAATGTACACACTTTCTTACAACACATTTTTATTTCACTTTGTAGCAAATATCTGTATAATATTGTATAAATTGTCGTAAAAGAAATATAATAAATTATTTTATTCTACATTAGAAAATATAATTAATTGTGCTATTTAGATTGAATATATTTTCTATGTAAAAACATTCATTTAGTAAAAAAAAATACGCATGCATTATGATCACTATTAAAAGGGATAATTTTTCATGCATAGAACCAAAGGCTATTAATCTAAAAATGCAAACAGGGAAATCTGATAGAAAGAAAATAAGGAAGCGGGCAACATACTTCAAAGAAAATGAATTGAGTTCAGAGTCAAATCTTCTTTTTTCTATAGTAACATAAGTTAAATTTTCTATGCGGGAAACCAAAAAGTATGAAATATTTGTGTGAAAAAAATACTTATAAAAGGAAATATTATGTATCTTATTTCTTGTGAACTGCAAGTTTTTTTGTTATAGTTAAAGTGCTATTTTTCTACATCAGACGGAGTTTCAAATTACTTCCTAAATAGAGTTTTGCTCCTGATTTTAATTTCTTGTGTGTGAAAATTTCATTTTTCCCTAAGAAAACACGTGTTTGTTGAAAATTTTTATATTAAATAAGGAACAAATTTCCTTTTCTAAAGTACAATGTGTATATTTAAAAATATTTTCATTAATTGTGAAATTACAAATGTAAAACTACAACGTTAGTTGCTGAATTCTCCAATTAATGTATCTCGAAATGCGTAGAGATCTAGGTCCGGTCCTGTAAAACAGCTTCAGTTCAAATCATTAATTAAAAATGCAAACTGTGTTTAGCTCCTAGTTTCCAAAATGTGTGTGTAAATTTTCTAGTTGTTACGAGAAAAAAAAACGCATTTAGTAGGAATTTTTTGTAATAAATATAGAAGACAATTAACTTCTAAAACATAATATGTTTATTTAAAATATATATTACTTCATTGTCAAGTGTACATATATAAAACAAATACTTTCATTGTTTTAATATCAATTAAATATAAATCATAAAGACATATATCCTCCTCAGTCTTAATTTTGCCTTTAGACGACACTAAAGAACACCATTTAAAAGAATTTAATGTTTTCTGGAATTGTTAAATTTAACCCCAGGCATTTTATTAAATGCTTGAATATCATTAGCTTTAATATATACGGTAATTCATATTTGTAGATTTTTAATACTAATTTTAATCAAATTCTTGGCGTCACTTGTAATATTTACCTCAGGACTGAGGAAGAATTATCTAGATTTTATAAAGCAGCTTATGTTTAATTCAAGTGAACTGTGATGTCTATAGGTATTAAATTTTGTGCTTTGTAACTAAAAGACATAACTGAATAAAATCATAATTATCACCAGATTGGATAGTATGTATTTTAACGTCTGCTGTGTACAAGACCTTCAGTAAATAAAAGCCCTCTTTACTGAGTAAGATATGTTAATACGTGTACAATAAGTTTGAACAAGAAAATCAAACTAAGTTCTGCATAACATTTTTAAAATTTCGGAATATTGATATTAATATGTATCGAATAATATCTATTGCCTCGGAAAATTGAATGATATCCCATCAGAATCTAGATGAAACTATGTTTTTTATTTGAAACGATTGAAATCTTATAGCTGTAAAATTTACGTGCATATTATTTATCTCATTCTTTTCAGAAAGATTGTCAACTAATAGTTCAATTTAAAAAAAACAGCAAATTTATTCCGAATGTACTATTAAACAAATATAAGTATATAGCTGATTCTTGCCCATTATGCTAATAGTATAAAAAAATTCAGTTACTATATATACGTATCAGTATGTACACTTGTTAATATTTAAGTGTAGTTTTACAAAAGCCATTGTACTTCATTACAAGCAGTAAAAATAAATTTGAAAGTTCCATTTTTTCTAGAAAATTCATAATAATATTGGTCATATTAAAATCTCTTAAAATTGAAAATATCGGTATTTTGTTTTTTCTTTATTGATTCCGGTTCTGACTGCTATCCCAGACCAAAATTACAACTTTAGTTTTTTCGTCCACCCTTTTACGCATACGCTTAACCGGTCGATGTTTGAGTTGCTTTTTATTTTCAAACTTAAAATAACACTTTCGAATGTCTATAGTTGATAAAATTAATTATATATAACTTTGATATTAATTAGTGAGCCTCCAGAATTTTAATATATATATATATATATATATATATTCTTCTCATATGTAACAAATAAATAATTTACCCTTATATGCAAGTTTATTTTAAAAACATCAGTTTGTTTAGTCTTCAGTCTAGTTCCTTGTATTATTTTTTTCTCTTTAATCATTTCTTGTCCTTCGCTACACATTTTATGTAATGGAGCATTCTTCACTTTCTTTATTTATTTCGAGTCATCTCCTCGTTGCATTACTATCGCTGATGGAAACTAAACAGATTCACAGCTACTGAAAGCGGTCAGCGGTGCAGTAAACGCCATATATGGATCTATTCTTCTGTTCAATTTAGTTCCTCAGTACATTGCCTTCCAAATAGCTGTTTCTCTGTGATTACTATTTAATGCAAGAATAATCGATTCTATTTACCTAATTAGAGCTTAAAATTTTATCTAGTTCATAAAATATACATTAATATATAATCTAAAAGCACAAAACGAAAGAGTTTAAATTTATTAATGAAGCACATATATGTAGAACTAAGAACAAGAATGAGAACAAAAATGAGAATAATATTTTAGAATAAAAAAATATAAAGATAAAAAATAAAAACAGCATCATGTTGCTGAGAAGGAATTTGAATAATTTCTAAGGATTGGATATTTTTTCCATTTTATATCACTATAAAGGACTTTTTGAAAAAAAAAAAAAAACTCATATTAAATTTATGTGAGAAACTGATATTTATATGATAAACTGATTTGCCTAATTTTGTACATAAACGAAAACATTATCTTCTGCCAGCTATTTAAATGTTATTAATTTAATAGACTGCAGAAAAAATGTTTCCTCTTATACATAAAATTATGCAGTGTTCACAAACTTAACATATTATAATATTATGTTTGAAAACATTAGTTTGTTTATCATTTTTTTTATCGTATAACATAGTATTGTTCATCGTAAATTTTCGCATTACAACAAATGTGCATCTGAATTTCAATTAGACTAATTAAGAAGACATATAAGAGACTATTTTATATTTCTTTCATCCCAAGCCATTCAAAAAGAAGCAGAATTTAAAGAAAATATATTTAGTTACCTTTATTTAAACAAGTTTTCTGACATCAATAAAAAACCAATTAAAATTGAAAAAATGACATATAAATCTTTTCCATGAAATTATTTAGAATTTCCAATCTAATTGTATTTATTGCATTACATTCAAACATTCATTTCAAAAATGCGACTTTAAAAATCATGTTTCAAAATCGATTTTTCACAGTGAATTCCTCATCTTAAATAATCACCCTCCTAAAATAAATAATCATAAAATAATAATATTTAAATAATCATCACCACGAAACAAAATGTTGGTGGATGGATTGTTTTGAAGATAACAGTATATCACAGTATTATATGATAAAATGTCATAGAAACATTAGAAAAATGGGTTCTAATAAAAAATGTGTACCCATACTTTAAAGCATTCATGGAATCGATTTTCCAAGCTGTCAATAAAGTTACTGGACTGAAATAGTAGGCAAGAACAAGACACTGAGCCTTGTTCAAGCTCATCTAATGACCCTGTAGGCCTTTAAGCAGAAACATGTCTATCAAGATAGTCCCAAAGATGTTCAATAAAATTGAGGTGTTGAGATAGGTATAGGGAAAACATATGCTGTAGGTATATACACCCGATAAATCAAACCAATCATAGTACTTCCCCTGCCCTAGTCCTCATTCCACCAGTTTTGTACCGGTGTATTTAAAAAAATGTTGGATTGGTGAACCCTGGTACCTTATTCCCTCCAGATCAGCAAAAGCACCGAATCACTCTTCAGTGTGAGTAGGGACTCGTCTTCTACTTATATATAAAAAAATACGAACAGAAATTTCGTGTTTTCCGCCTATTCCTCCAATTCTACTGAAGGAATTTTAAAGTAACTTATATCGTTTGATAGATAAAACTTTAAGCAATGTTTTGGTATATACTACATTGTTTTATGTATATTAGTTATAAAGTTATGACGGAAAGATCTTTTATTTTGAAAAAAAAAGTTACCGTTTGGCATGTTTTTTTTTTTTTTTTTTTTTTTTTTTTTTTTTTTTTGGTGCGACATATTAAGCTTTTTTTTTTAAAACATTGAAATGTTTATATTAATTAAACATGAAGAAAAAAGTATGCAAACATATCTAAAAATAAAATAAAAAAATTTTACTGATTTTATTTAATATACAAAAAAGAAAAAAACAATTAGAAATAATATAAAACAACACTATTTTATTTAAATATGGAGGCCATTTTTATACGGCTTAAATGAAACATGCGTTGTCAAAGTCAATCGATTGAATCAATAAATGGCAATTACTTTTTTGCATACATATTTGTCTACTGAATATTAAAAAAATATCTAAAATTAAACATAAATGAAATATAAATGACGCCATTTTTTATATTAAGTATGCCAGGGTTAATGCAAGCACCATGCAATGTGTAATTGCCTGTGATGGCACCCTTGTGGAAAATTTGTAATTAAAATAAAAGTTTTAGTTTCTTCGATCTCTATTGTAAACAGAGATTAGTGTACCGACTCTGTATCATATGCAAATTTCCTCCTTACGCCACAATCGAGTTTTTTCTATAGGGGGGGATTCCCAGAACGGTTTTTTGTGTGTGCATAACATGTCCGTTTCTTGCGATACACGTACGGTTCCAACGCTCTTTGGGGTTTTCGGATACGCTGAAAAAAATGGGTGATGCCATTGGAAATTTTCGACTTTCTGTAACTATAACCGTAATGGTGAGCGCCATTTTGTTGTCGCTCACAGAATCTGGAGCTCATACCTCTCAATAGCTATATCTGAAATTTCATTTCGATCGGTTGAACGGACTGGCCACTAGAGCTCCGTATATCGGCAAAGTTTTTTTTATGACCACCCTGTAAATTTCAATTTTTTGTCAATTGAAAAATGGGGGAAATAATGAAACACGTTTTCATATGATATTTTTATTCCGTAATTTCCGTATACTATTATACAGATGGAGAACAAAATAATACGAACACCTGTGAAATAATGGAAAATCTTTAATAATAGGGGGTAGGACCATCTTTTGACTGAAGTGCAGATTTAATGCGTCGTGGGATGGATTCATAAAGCTCATGGGCAATGTTTAAAGGTATATTAAGTCATTCCTCCTGCAGAACTGTCTCTAATTCCGGAATGGTGGATGGAGGAGGAAATCGAGAACGAAGCTTGGATTCCAAATATTTCTACAAATGTTAAATAATATTCAAATCTGGAGACTGAGGGGTACAGAAAATATATTCAATTTCATCCACATGCTCTTCGAACCAAGCTTGAGCACACATACCAGTGTGGTTAGAAAAGCTGTCGTCTTGAAAAAGTGGTCTCTCATCAGGAAATACAATATGGACAAATGTGTGGAGATGTTCCTCTAGAGCGCTTAGATAGTGATTGGATTTGATTCTTCTATGCAGAATAACAAGTGGCCCAAGACCCCGCCAACATATCGAAACTCATACCATAATGGAGCAACTCCCTGATTCAAAATCAGCATGAGACATTCGAGATTAAATGCTTCTTTGACCCTTCTCCTGACATAAATGCACTCGATCGTCTGAAATAGATGGAATGACGATTTATCTGATCATATTTCTTGTTGCCACTGCTGTGAGGACAAAACTATGTGATCACTGCATCATTTGCTTTGCTTGATTGCATTAGTTGCTTTCACCAAGAGTTTTTGAATTGCCACATTGCCATACATGCTCGAAGCATAAAGCTCCCTTTCGGCATTTTTTCTTGAAAAGGGGACCTGGAGATGACTGTTCATTTCGGAGGTTATCTCGGATAACGATTTCTTGCGCTTTCGGACTACTATGCACTTCAAGACTCGTCTATCCCCATCAGCAAGCTTGGAATTTCGGCCACTGTTGTTCTTTGAAGATGCCGTCTTACCATCTATCGTGTACGCTGTCATAATTGCTGATACCGTACTCCTTGCAAACCCCAAAAGATTTGTCGTAACCGATGCTCCACTTAAACGCCCTCCGACAATCATTCCTCTTTGGAACTCTGACAGGTCTGACATTTCAGCTTATCACAGACCCGCCACACACCTGTGAGACATTGAGCGAAAAAACATGAGACATGCGACAATTTCACCCTGATAACAAAAAAACAACCGGTTTGACTGCGTCATGTTGCACGATTTTTGACGCATGTCTCCCTAGTGTGTGGCGGGCCAAAGACAGTTCTATAGACGCATGCAACGCAAGTTACTGCTGTTGAGAGACTGATGCATTCCTCTTCACTCTCACAAGGTGACAGATTCCCGTTGCAGTTGGCGCGACTGTTCTACAGGTGTGAAATACGTTATACTTTTTCACAAGTGTTCGTTTTATTTTGTCCTCCATCTGTATATGAAATAACATCGTCATCTAGGCGACCTATCAATTATTTTCAACAAACGTCCACAAATATTAAAATTGAGAGAAGCGGAGTCACTCTCACCTTATATCCCTGGGAGAAATCTTTATTCGCTCGTTTGTAATTATGTTTTTCTTAAGGAATAAAGTGCATTTTCCCGAATAAATATTTATAAAATTAACATCGCATAAGAGAATATGTTTTGTGTCACAACATAAACCTTATCCGTATGAAATAATAAATTTCTTGGTCAAACAATCATAGTATTTTTTCAAAAAAATATTCATTGAACGTATACGAAGACTGTTGGGGATGTTTTATGTTATCCGTATTTCAGCTTGTTTTAGATTGTTATAAAGACAGTGTCAGGTTCTGAGTAAACACAAGCTACATATTGGAATTTCTGTTATTTCTCTATCTTAATATTCTATGTATTGTACCGGCTGTGTACTGGAATTTTCAAGGTGACATTTTTTCTTTGTTAAAGTGAGAATAGACAGGTGTCATGTGCAGGTGGTGATAGGAGAAAGAGGAGATTACCGAGAGGCGTGTTCATCCGTCAGCGATGTAGGTGAATCATGAGCAAACAAGGAACATGTCACGAAACAGGAAAGTAATATGGAAGGCGTCCAATGAAGAAGCTCCACAGGGGGTTGACATTGGGGAAATGCAGTGATTTTGAGAAGGGCAAGTCTCCTCTGAGATTTGGTATTTCGTATCTGGGGTTCGTACCTAGAGGAGTGTAGGACAGAGGTCCTAGTGCAGAGTGTGTAGGCTGAGTTCGTATCTGGAGAGTAAGGGGCACAGACGTCCTTGGGTGTAGTACTCTGGGCCGGATAGCGTAAGCCGAGTATCCGTGTGTTGGGAGATTCGAAATTGATCTCCGATAAAGTGAATCTAATGTGCATTGAGTATGAGGGGGAAGGTGTAATTTGAACAGTACACAGCCAACTTTTTACGGTATTTAATTTAATGTTGAATCGGATCATCTATATCTGAGTTGTAATTGTATATAATTGTAAATAGTGTATTGCTTGTGTACATATAGTATAAATAAACTGTTAGTTCAGTTAATTGACAGCGTCAGTGTTCATTTACACAATCCTCACAGTGGGTGACCGATATCACCTAATAATATCGGTGGTGGGAGCTATAACTACCACGGACTTTCTTCAAAGTTGTGCGGGCTGATAGGAACGTCCGACAGACAGTTTGTGGAATATATAAATTTTAATCAAAATTATTTATGAAATGTTCTAAAATTCTTCGTTCACTTCTTCTAGGCCAGAAAAAAATAAATGTAATTTTAAGATAAATAACACATTTCAATATTTATAGTTAACGATAACAACTTAAATTGAAAAATTAAATGTTGACTTTAATTTATTATTCATTATTTACCAGGCAGCCAATGGAACTATAGTACGTGTTAATGCAAAAAAATAATAATAAAATACTATTTTTTATCATTTATATTGCATTGGTAGGCAGTCTTATTAAAAAAATATAAATTAATGAAAGTGTAAAAAACGTATGCTTTAATTTTATCTTACGATAACATAATAAATGGATAACTAAACCCACGACGTAACTAGGGTTTAGGCTATTTTATAAAAAAAACTGAAGATGATTTTTAAGTTTTAGCTACTGTGAACATTTCATCCCCGTCTCTCTTTTTAAAACAATCTGTAGATGCATCTAACATATGAGATAACATATCTCAGTCATAGTTCTGTTTTTTCTGTATTAGTTTACCAAAATTCCAGTCTTCTTTTTTAAGTCAGCGTCAATTAGGTTAAAATCCTTGGTTTTCTTTTTTTAAATACGATAAGTACCTTTATTAAACAAGCACTTTTATTAAAGAGTAGGCACACAAAAATAAATTAATATCATATGTCTCAAATATGTTTCAAAATAAGGCTTGTTACCCCGCTGGCTCGCTCAATTTCAGAACAAAATCACACATTTACATAAATAAACAACAATTAGATATAAATATTTTCTCTGAGGAATTGTCTTGATAAGTCTTAAAACTACCAAGAGATTTTAAATAAAATTATTTATTAACAATATTCAATATTTTTAATCGCCTTTTATGCAAAACAGGGAGCGTTTTAAAGTTTCTGCTTTATGTTTAAAACAGGGTGATAATTGCGTTCCGTGATACGTTTTTATTTAACTACAGCTTTTAAACTTGCATACAATCACCGTATTACGTACGGATTCTTTCAACTCGCCTTTTTTATTTAGAATTTATTATTTTAGAAATTTACTTATGCGATTTACAAAAATTAAGTTTAATACATATTCCTAAATCGTTTTTGGAAATAATTTTATTTACGCATAGAAACAGCTTATAAAAGAAAACAAATGTAAATATTTTTTAAAGTTGTTCATCCCATAAATAAATTTTCAGATTCTAAAGCAGGTGCGTAAAATTGAAAGCCAAATCCTTTAAGTTTAGTGTGTCAAAAATAATCTTCAAAATACAAAATCTATCGCTTATCAATGCAAGAACGTTTATTGATATTTCCCTAGCTTTTGTAAAATAGAGATTTGCTATTATATCTTTCAAATATTATTTTTTCTTGGGCGAAAATTATATTGATGTATGAAATCATAAAAAATAATCATAAACATGGATTATTTTTGATTATTTTTTAACATGTAATACAATGAATTATCAAATATACACTGTTAAAAAAAATCTTAAATTCACGGATATATTTTTTTCTGAATTTCACAGAAAAATTCTTTTTTCGCACCAAAAGGGCATTCTCCGTCACAAATCTGAAAACTCCACGATATTTCCTGAAACTAACGAAAAGGATGGAAATAAAAACAAAAAACGGAGACACTCCGTTACTCGGGGGTTCTCCATGGCCGAGTGGTCAAAGCACCACGCCACTAAACGCCTGGGACCCCACCAGTGGCCGAGGGGATCTGACCTCTCAACTGGTAGACGGCAGGTGCTGGGTTCGAACCCAATCGCGGCTGTCAGCCTAACCGTTCGGAGTTTTCGTGGTTTTCTTCGAACCTTGCGTAAATACGGGTTAGGTTCCCTTAGAAAGACCCCCACGAAGGGCACACACCCCTGGGCCTATATCCCTATCGTAGATAATCGGCCGACAAAAATAAACCAAACCAAACTAAACGCCTGGGAGCGTAGGTTGTGGGTTCGTATCCCACTAGCCCCATAAAATAATGAAAACACATAATGTCCCTTTTAATTACTTTTTTCTGTTTATTTTTCTCTTATTTCTTATTTTAAAAAATCTTTTAACTAATTAGCCACCCAAAAAATAAATAAATTGCTCGCGATAATTTCGAAAAATTGTCTAATTTTTGTAAAAAATGAATAAAAATTTTTTTCAGATGTTCATTCATTCAAAAAAAATGTGATTTTAAACAATGATTTTTTTTTTATTTAAGCTAGTTAAAAAACTAAAATTGGTTTTAAAAATAATACGTATTATGCATCAGTCTAAAAAAAAAAATAAACCGCTTACGAATATTTTAACGAATATATTTGAAAGGATATATTTGAAAAACACAACAGATTTTCCCAGTAACTCATAAAAGACATACTTTGTACAGACTGGCATCAGCAGCTTTGGCTGAATCAGTAAGGACTTACCCCGCTGTCCAAAGGTCCCGAGTTCGATCCTCAGGACGGCTTGAAATAAAATATGCAAAAATAATAATAAATAATTAAAAAATGATACTTTGAAATGATAAATGATAGTTAATTTAAATTAAGTATATGGCCATTCGGAAAATTTGAATTCTTTTACGAATGCTCGGTTCATTAATTTAAATTGAATTATTATCATTACAAAACCAAACTTTGTAACGGAAAATTACCGCTTTTCCATACGGAAGTTTTCCTTTCTTTTATTTTCCAAACGGAAAATCTACTAACGGAACGGTGAAAATTCGTCTACTTTGCTGACGGTACTTTCACCGTGAATTCACAGATTTATTTTTAACAGTGTATAAAATAATTTTACTTATTTAAAATATTAGAAAAAACTAATAATTATTTCTTATTCACATATCAGGTGATTTTGAAACGGCGGTTGTGCAATTTTAGCCGTTCTTATTGGAAAGAAAGGCAAAATAGAAAATAGTACACCTAAAATAAACAATAATTTTTTTTTCCAAAGCATACAAACTATTATTAATATATTTTTTATATTTTTATATTGCAATGACTTATTACAAAAATAATTTTAAAAACAAGTAATTTTTGGGGGGGAAATTACAATAATTAATTAAATTTATTATCCATTAATATAAGTAAAATCTTTAATTCAGGCCTACGCATAATCTATAGAATTTATATGCACCACTTAATAAAAAAATTATAAATTTGAAAAGTCAAATTATAGTTAAAAAATAGAGTCATATAAAAATAAGTAGGTCCTTAACGAAATTGTATGGTGCGTGAATGTTTAAATGAAGAAAAAATCCAACGCAGTCGTTAATTGATAGTGAATGTATAACATGATTAAAATTCACAAAACAAAATCGGCATTCAGCATAAAGAGTGATATATTTTTCTATTTTTGTATTTTTAAACTATAAATGCTACGTATTATATACTCGCAAAACATGTTGTAATCTGTCACACTTATACATCAAAATATGATTTTTTAGGTACATAGTAAAAGTTAACAAATATATTGATAAAAGCTTTTCACCTTAAAGTACAATGTAGAGCAGGCCTGTACAACCTTTTAATAAGCAGGGGCGCATCTCAGTTTTTGGAAACGTGAAGGGCGCCATTAATAACATGGCTTAAAACACGCAACAAAATTATCTAAGGATACTAATACCGATGCATATATGCAAATTTATTTAGCTATAGAGCACATAAGGCCTCTAAGGATGTGAAATATTACCACATAGAAAATCTCTTCGAAATAACTATAAATCGTTGTAAATTTTGAATTATACGTTTTTCATCGAGGGGTACATAAAAAATATTTGAAGGGAGCCAGAAAACTAAATCTCGCCTATTTGTTAAGATAAAAATTGTATATTAAAATAAAATGGTAACCAGCGATATTGTTAAATTTTTTTGGGGACGCAAAAATATAGATTTATTTTGAAGGTGTAAATTTGCCGGTATGAAAAGTAAAGAAATAAAGACGGGCATTATATAGTTATCAATCTAAGGGAGGTGCTAAAGAGACCGTGGAAGAGAATGGAAATAATTTCGCATGATTTTATAGATAAAAAGAAAATTACCTAAAATTTCAAAGTTCTGAGAAAGAAAATGGCAAGCCCTTTCTCGTCTCTAAAACAGATAATGGGCCAGCGAAACAACGATAATTTTTTATGCGTGAAATACATTCGAATAGGTTTTAAAAATATCTCAAGCAAATATAAAGGATTTTTGATAAAGCTTGCTTTAAAAAAAGAATTTTATTCTCAAAAAATGCTAGTAACGTGCAATCTTCAAAAGGGCGCCAAGAAAATCTGCAAAGGGCGCCATGGCGCCCGCGGGCGCCGGGTTGGACAGCCCTGATGTAGAGTAATTATTATGTGTGCCTCTGTAAGCAATTTGTAAATGTTTCATTTCCATTTTAAATGTCAAATCTTTATACCATACCTTAATTTAAAATAAAAATTACATGGGAATCCATTCATTGTTACAAATGTTATAGCACAGCCAAATGAATATCTAGATGGGCTGATTAGTCAAACAGACAAATGACCAGACAAATCGAAATCAGAATTTTTTTCAAAAAAGTTTAGAAAATGCATAACTGTTATCATAAAAAAAACTTTAAAATGGCCATGCCAAACTATAGTAACATATACGATGCAGCTCGTTACTTTAAACTTTATTACTTTAGTTGCTGGTTGTAATCACAAGACAGTCATTAGTTGTGTTTCATCCCCCTTTAATTTAAGCTTTCGCCGTAAAAGCAAGATTTTATTAAAATACTATTGGTGCCGTTTGCAAGTTTGGAATTAAAATTAGGTGTCCCGGACTGGGCACAGTGCGCCGGAAAGGGTTAACAAAAAAAATCCACTTTGTGCTGAGGTTCAAAATGATTGAATGATAACTACAATAACAGAAACAAACAGAGTAATCTGTACTTCATGAGGTGTGTAAATCAGGCTAATCTGCATTTCTCCTTGATGAGGTATGTAAATAAGAGTAATCTGTATTTCTCCTTGATGAGGTGTGTAAATCAGAATAATCTTTAAATTTCTGCTTGATGAGATGGAAAATCAACTCAATCTATATTTTTTATGAAGTGTGTATTTTGGTTTACATTACTGTTTTCTTAATTCAGTTTTGTAAATCATATAATAAAATTTAATTACAAAAACAATTTAATCATAAATGTGTAACAAATCGAATGTTACAAGTAAATCATAAATGTGGTGGCCAATTTCTACATATTTATGCGTTTTTTAGTGGACTGTAAAGAAAAATAACCAAAATATAATATTTATGAAAACAACTGTGTTTTATGAGCATCCTAGATACAGCTTCAATAACGGTACATAATAATTTTTAAATACCTTGAATGTTATTTGAAAACCATTTTGTCAGTGATTTATTTTTATTTATTCATAAGCTTTTCTCCTGTAAACCGCAAAATTTTGTAATTAACTCATTTGTGTTATCCTAAACATATAACAATTACTAATCAGTTTCTTAAACTACCCTGTACATAAATTGTTCATGCTTTCTAATGAATGCAGTAATCTTGCGTTACAATAAGAAAAATCACATGTCAATATTTAACTATCTCTGAAAAAGTACCTACACAAGATGCATTATTAGGAAGATTTCTTATGAAATACAACCTATTGCATACTCTCCCATGTTGGAATTTCTGAAAATTTTTTGCAGATCTACACTGTTCATGACTAATAGTCCCTAAAACTACCATCAGTAAAAAAAGTTTATACATCTATCTGTATATATATATACATATATATATATATATATTTCACTTTCTTGTAGATACGATAACTTCCATAATTATCCAAAATTCTACATAAAATCGAGGGGCATAAAATCTCGGTTGAGTTCGTAAACGGGCAAAGTCGGACCAAGGGGGTGCAAATAGGGAGGGTTATTGTGAAAACAGAAAAAACGCGATATCTTATTAATTAAAATAGATATCGAGTCAGTTTAAAGTTTATATTACTTCTAAAAAGTGGAGGAAAAGTTTCTGCATGATAGATTTTTGATAAAATTAAAAATGGGGTCAAGGGACGAAAAAAACGGGGTTTTGGGGAGAAAAGAACATAACTTCGTCAATTCTCAAGATAGTAAATCCAACAAAATTTTGTATAAATGTTCTCAATATTATCTGAATCTTTTGTATTTACAAGTTTTTGATAGGACCAAATTCTTTTACCGATGAAAAAAATCAAAAACGAAAAGAAAAAGGGGGTGGAAAAAGAAAAAAAATCATAACTTACTCAATTCTTAAGCAATAAAATCTAATTAAATTTATTTTACATCTTCTCAATAATATCTACAACTTTTATATTAACAAGTTTTTCATAAGACCAATTCTTATAGCAGAAATAAATTAAACACAATCGGAGTTGGAGAAAAAACCTCAAATCCAACCTGCTTATACTGCGATTCATTTTTTGAATTCATTTTTGATTTTAAACGCATCCAAATGGCAAATTCTTTTATTTAGGAACTGTATAATCTGACTTATTGGCCAGTGTTTTGGTAAAGGCAGAATATATTTCAAAAAAGGCTGTCAAAAAGGTACTTTGAACAGAATTTCCCTAAGTGGTCGTGATTGAAAAAATTGAGGAAGTATAACAAATTGCGTTTTTTCTGAGTCATTTTAAATCCATTTTTGTTCTCAAACGCATCCAATTTACAGGTTCTCTTATCTAGGAACTATATAATGTGACGGATTGGCCAGTTTCTTTATAAAAGCTTTCTTTATATGGCAAAAAATGGTGCCAAAATGGGCACTTCGCACAAAATTTCCCAAAGCGATCATGATTGAGAATTGAAGATGTATTCAAATAACAAATTGGTTATTTTATGACTCGTTTTTAAATCCAATTTTGCTCTCAAATGCACTCAGCTGACAGTATTTTTGTTATTTAGGAACTGTGTAATGAGCCGTATTGGTCAGTTTTTTGATAAAGGCTAAATATATATTTTTTTAAAAGCTGCCAAAGTGCGCAGTTTGCAAAATAATTCCACAAAGCGATTATGATTAAAGAATTGACGCTGTATTCAAATAACACATTGGTTACTTTATGACTCATTTTAAGTTCAATTTTGCTCTCAATCGCATTCTATTTGCAATTTTTTGTTATTTAGGAACTATATAATTTACTTATTGTTCGATTTTTTGATAAAGTTAGTGTTAATTATTAAAAGCACACACTACACAAAATATTCCATATGCACTGCTTCTTTAAAAAAAACTCTTTATTTATAAAGAATAAATTCACTAGCAGCTCACTGCTGCATATAGTCTGCACATATCTCAAACACAACTTTTGGAATAAAAACAAACAAACAAAAAAAATTCACTTCTTTTCACTTTCCCAACACTGACATTTTAAAAAAGGTAACACGGTATCGTCTGCCTACATGGAACACACCGGCCCCCATTGACATGTTTCACATTCAATAATAACTCTTTTTTTACTAAGTACACTAATTACACAAATAAATACAAAAGGTCACTATATATGTTACTTAAATATAAAATTGAAAGAAAAAACAACATAACACTCACACACTCACACACACACACACACACACACACACACACACACACACACACAGGTTGGCAAGACGTGCAAACTCAGGACTTGGTGTATACACCGCCAATTGGGGACTTCGAAAATAACGGACTTAGAAGTTTATTTCCGGTGAATAATTGTTACTTATACTCTATTAAATATAAATTAACTTTGATTTTTGTCAAATTTGCAGAATTTCACAAAATTTCACAATATGTATTTTTGCTATATAAATGGGGACATTGATACACACTTACATACACAGTGAACTTGATACACACAATCAATTGGGGACTTCATTATTTTACAATCAACTGAGGACATTTACTATGTTGATACACACAAACAACCCCGGACATTGTGAAAAAAATTCGTGCTACGATACAATTTACATGTTGTTTCTTTATAAGTATAAATAATAATCTTCAGTTTTTAATCTTAAAATTCATTTTAGTACTTTTTTTTTTTTTATCTTTTATGTGCACAAGAAGAAAGTATTTTAATCGCGAAAATTTTCAATAAAAAAAGTGTCTATTTTCTGTAAATCTCAATTAACTTTGATTATTATTATTATTATTATTATTATTATTATTATTAATTAATTAATTAATTAATTAATTTATTGTATTCCTGTATCTGAATCTGCAGATTTAGTGAAAGTACGCAAGTAAATAAAATTATGAATAAAAGTAAAATACAACAAAGCTTAGCATAAATTTAAGGAGACCAAAATGGTCAATAGAGGCAGCTCTTAATTTAAATGAATAACAATTTAATAAATGTAAAAAATATTTCATTTCGCGTGTCAAAATAAATGATAAATATGATTTAGTATGATGAAATAAAAACAAATAGACACATTTTTTACGTGATCTATTTAATCCATTAATTTTAGTTATATACATAATAATTTTATTTAAACTTGCGTGCAACAATTAAAAGAAATGAATTTTCAATTTTGAAATTTACGCTATTGCAAATTTTTAAGCTTCTAAATACCGCACATTTTCAATTTTTACACTATAACAAAGGGAAAAAATGTATTTTTAAATGCATTTTGTTGAAAAGCTGTATCTCAATTTATTTTTGAGATATTATTTTTATCGTAGTTTGTAATACCAATTTTGTAATTTTGGCAACAGGGGTACTCCATCACTTTTAGAAGTAAAGGGTAAAAAAATTATTTTTATATCTATTTAAACTTGCGTTGCAACAATTAGAAGAGAAAAAACTACAACAAAATAAACTGATGATTCAAAAAGAATAAAAATAATATTTTTTTTTCCACACCGACAAACAGAGACGCAATACGCACCGACAATTTAAAACGTAATACACATCAACAACCCACGAAGTATACACACCGGTAAGCCAGGACCTAAAACACACCAGCAAAAGAGGACAAAATACATACCAGAAAGTCAGGACGTGAAATACAACGGCAACCAAGGACGTATACACACCGGAGAATCAGGACGTATACACACCAGAAAATCAGGACGTATACGCACCGGAGAATCAGGACATATACACACCGGAGAATCAAGACATATACACACCGGAGAATCAGGACGTATACACACCCGAGAATCAGGACATATACACACCGTAGAGTCAGGACGTATACACACCGTAGAGTCAGGACGTATACACACCGTAAAGTCAGGACATAAACACACCGGAAAGCTAAGACATAAAACACACCACCAAGTGAGGACGAAATACCCACCGGAGAATCAGTACGTAATACATGTCGACAGGCGAGGACTTAATAGAGGCTCTCTACACTGTAAAAAAAATCTACAAAGGTGCTAAACTTTTTCTAGGAAACTGGGATTCCAAGAACTTTTCATGTAACGATAACAAGAAAATTCATGTAACCGACTCTGAAACTTGAATTTTTACTGTTACCTTTACAGGAAAAGTTCTAGGAATCCCAGTTTCCTAGAAAAAGTTTAATACCTTTGCAGATTTTTTTTTTTTTTTTTTTTTTACAGTGTACTACATGTTTAACTTTTATGAAGAATTGTCTCCAAATAAAGCAAGAATCTTATAAACAATTATATCTTTTTTCAAATTAAAAACAAAATATGAAAATCTCATTTTTGGTCCCACTTTAGAAAAAGAGCAAATTTTTGAAAAATCCTGAAATTGTTTTTTAGCTACCTATGTTTATAGTGATTAATGCTAGTTTTTTAAATCTCTATTTAAAAAAAAAAAAAAATAAATAAATAAATAAAATAAATAAATGAATAAATGTCATGTTAAAATCTTGTTCCCTTTCCTGTCCCTTTGACTAAGAATATTTAAAATTCTAGGATATGAAATTTAGGTAATCCTCTGACTATATTTTAAAACATTAATTTTATGAATAACTTTCCTTAACTGAAATATAATGAAAAATGTAAAAAGCTGGATTGTCACCTGGAATCTAGATTGAAATTTTTTTACTCGTAAATGATTCCGTCTTAAAAGGTTTTTCGATACAGAATTTTTCAAAATTTTAAGTCTCCAAACCGTATAAATCTATTAATGAGTTTAGTAATAATTCAGATATTTCTAGAGTAAATTTAACGACAAACAGTTAAACATTCAATATAGTTTACAAAAGAATATATAGAAAGAAATATAGTAGAAACAGTATATTTTGAACGGAGTACTATGCAGTTAATTGCACATTTAGTTAAAATAAATAATGTAAAAAAAAAAAAAAAAAAAAAAAAAAAAAAAAAAAAAAAAGAAGAAAAAAAAAGAGAGAGAGAGAGAGAGACCAATATTTTTTAACACTTTCCAACAAAGTTAAGAAGTCTTTATGATTTCGGTTTATCTGTCTATCTGGCCGCTTGTTTGCACAAAAACTCTCGAAAATTTAGTCGGATTGTCGAAATTTTTGGGTTTTATTGATGTATATCCTAGCACGAACACTATTCCAAATGAAATTCTCAGCATGATTAGTTTATTTATATGGACAATCAAAATTTGTTCGTTACATTACGTTCTATGGGAAAAAAATCGTTTTAAATGAATTTTAATGATGTTACGCACTGTCAAACATATTAAAGCCTATATTCATCTACAAATTGCACTAAAATATAAAGTGAAAAGTATAGAAATTATTTGCAGCGCCACACAAAAGAATTTCATTATAGAATAGTAAAGAAGAAATTATTTGCGACATATTTTAATTATATTCAACTGTTTCAAGTATAGTAAAACTGATATACGTTGCTGAGGCCTAATATAAGATATTTCATGCATATTACGAAGTGCACAGATTTACAGGGACTCACCGAAGATTTAAAATAGTATGTTCTATCAGAAGTACTGTATATTATTGATGATGGCTAATGGAAGCATAAACTGTCGTTTTGATTATGATATGCGCTTTTAAGTTTCACTAAATTTATACATATTATATGGTATGTATAAATGATATAGTTGATATACAGGGTTATACAAAGGAGCTCGAGGCTACTGAAAATAAGCATAATTTACTTAAAGGCTGTTTTTTTTAAATAAGCTGAACTGCATCCTGTTTACTAAAAAATTTTTGTAGAATATTGTTAAAATGATATACAGGGCCACTCAAAGAATTGCATATATGAGTCGCGAAAGGATATATAATTTCTGGAAATGTGATTTCAGTAGTTTAAAGGGTGTTTCAGTTCAAACTAAATTAAAGTTAAATACTGGCGTATAACAATGGTCCTAGGTTAACTACAGGGCTGAACAGAAGTATATAAGTATGCCTCCATCTATTAGAATTAATTGCTGAAAGAAAATTTCAAACTGTTCCGCGTTTTCTTGTTAAAGAAATTTTCCCTTTTTATAGTATCTACATCAATTCACAGATCAAACAAGACTTTTCAAAAGTATTAGAATACATATTTGCCTATAGACAGTAGCATTAGTGAAGTTTTGTTAAAAATTTCAGGAAGTGTTGGAAAGTATTTCATAATCTATGCTCAACGCATGATTTTTCTTACTTGTTTCTTTTTTCTTATCAGAACTCCTCGCATAAAACAAAACTTTAAATATCTCGATGTAAAAATAAAAATAACCGCACACATCAACACTATACGGTGCATTTTATGCGTCATTTATAATAAGTATCAAGGTGTATTCAAATTCAAGTTGTTTAATTTTTGATTTATTTTTAAATTCATTTTTGTTTTGAAAACATCAAATTCGCAGGTTTTCTTATTGAGAAACTATATATTGTGAGGTGGTTTGTCGATTTATTGATAAAGGAGAGTCTATTGCCAAAACTGCAGTCAAAGTTGGCGTTTTAAACCGAATTTCCTGAAGCGATAGTGTTGAAAACGGAAAAAGAGTCATACTGGGAAGATAACTATTATTAAATCAAGTTGCAATAAATTGAGTGAAAAATGAAAATACACGGCCGTTTATAGATATTTTCAAAAATCACGTCAGCAAGTTTCCTGTTTTTATCCTTAAAAAAAGTCTGAAAATGTGTCCTAAAATTTTGAATATTTGAGCATGGATATTTTTCTTTTTATATATACCGTCTCAAGAAATTTCGGAAATTTCCCCGAAAGTTTGAATAATTATTTTCTATTATTTTTTTATTCAAATGTGCTGGATTAGAACTGGGTTTGGTTTAGGTTTATTTTATGACCTCCGATTATCTACGCAAGGGATATAGAACCTTGATGGGGGGGGATGCCCTCCGTGGGGTTCTTTCTAACGGAACCTAATCCGTATTCACGCAAGTAAATCCAAGGTTCGAAGAAAACCACGGAAAACTTCGAACAATTAAGCCGACGGCAGCGATTGGGTTCGAACCCAGCACCTGCCATCTACCAGTTTAGAGGTCAGAATCTCTTGGCCACTGGTGGGAGATTGGAACTGGGACTGAAAATTTTTGCCTATTCAGATTTCAACAATAATATAGCACATTCCTACAAGTAACTACTTGTAACTTGCCCCGGAAAATAAATCCAGTCGCCCATCTTGGTCTGAACTATAAAAAAAAGTAATTTCCTGAACCAAACACGCACACAGAGTCGACAAGGAAAATGGAAGTGGAGACCTTATGTCGAATACCCAAAAGAATTGTTCACAAAATTTTGAAAATTTAGTCGATAAAAGTCTAACATATATATATATATATATAGATAGATAAATATATATATATATATTGAAATATATATATATATATTGAAATATATATATATATATTGAAATATATATATATATATTGTTCCTTTGAAATCCTTTTGATGTTAAGTTTGAACTTAATTTTTGAAAAATTGAGTTCAAATTTAAATTATTTTTTAGCTCACAGGCTATCAAAGCCAGAGAGCTTATGTGCTCGTCCGTTCTGTATATATGTATGTACGTGCGTACATACGTACCCAACTGGATAACTCGTGATAAATTTTTTACAATTTTACATGAAATTTTGGATATAGGATTATGATAAGACGCTTCTCTGATTATATTTGAGAGTTCTTTCGTTCAGTATAAGAAGGGGAATGGCAGCTATTGCCCCTCCCCTTAATTTACGTAAATGGGTTTTTCATGTAGAATTAGTAGATTTCGTTCAAATCTTAGATGTTGGATCATTCTAATGAGGTGTCTCCGTTACTAGTATTTGTTGTTCATTGGATAAGTTTAAAGAGGGGGAATGGGGGGGGGATGATCCCCGTGTTAATTTAGGTTTTTCACGCAAAATTTACCGATTTGCTTCAAATTTTGTATACAGATTTATTCTAAATGTTGCTTCCCTAGTTTGTTTTTGAAATTCAATGCATAAGTACAAAGGGGGGACAGAGGAAACTACCCCTCATAATTCATGTAAATGGTCTTTCATGCAGAATTAACCGATTTGTTTCAATTTATGTCAGGGGCGGATCCAGAGAATCTTTTGGGAGGGGCGATTCTGAGACTTATGCTTTTTTTGCTATCGTTTGATGAAATTCGCTCTTTTTTCGGGATACTTAGAGAAAATTAACGCTTCTTTTGCAGCCCTTTGACAAAAATCGCGCTTTTTCAGCGATCCTACGTCAAAGTTCGCGTTTTTTTCATGATCCACTGTCAAAATTTGCGTTTTTTTCTCGACCCTTTGACGAAATTCGCCTTTTTTCTGTGATCATTTGACGAAATTCGCGATACTTTAAAAAATTAGCGTTTTTTCAGCAATCTTATGTCGAAGTTCAAGGTTTTTCAACGATCCTATGTCGAAATTCGCACTTTTTCCCAGTTCCTTTGCCTTCCCTTTTCGCAACCTTTTGAAAAAATAGCGCTCTTTCCGAGAACTTTTGACAAAATTTGAGCTTTTTGCACAACATTTTGAGAAAAATCGCGCCTTTTCAGGGATCGTATGTCGAAGTTCTCGTTTTTTACGCGATTCTCTCTCAAAATTCGCATTTTTTTCCGCGACCCTTTGACGAAATTCGCACTTTTCCGCAGTACTTTGACAAAATTAGCAGTTTTTTGCAAGCCTTTGAAAAAAATAGCGATCTTTCCTCGAACTTTTGACGAAATTCAAACTTTTTGCGCAACACTTTGACAAAAATCGCGCCTTTTCAGCGATCCTATGTCGAAATTCGCGTTTTTTACACGATCCACTGTCAAAATTCGCGTTTTTTCCGCGACCCTGTGATTAAATTCGCGCTTCTTCATTGATAATTTGACGAAATTAGCACTTTTTCAGCGATCCTATGTCAAAGTTTGCGTTTTTTACGCGAACTTCTGTCGAAATTCGCCTTTTTCTGCGACTCTATGATGAAATTCGTGCTTTTTCCGTAATAATTTCACGAAATTCGCGTTTTTTTCGCGATACTTTGACAAAATTAGCGCTTTTTAAGCCATAATATGTCAAAGTTCGCGCTTTTTCAGCGATTCTTTGTCGAAATTAGTACTTTTTCTGCAATACTTTGCCTTCTTTTTTTCCAACCCTTTGACAAAATTAGCGCTTTTCCCACGACCTTTTGACAAAATTTGCTCTTTTTCCACGATACTTTGAATTAATGTTTTTTTTTTTTTTTTTTTTTTTTTTTTTTTTTTTTGCAAACATTTTTTTTGCGACACTTTGACAAAACTCGCGCTTTCAGCGTTCTTGTGTCAAGATTCGCTTTTTTAGCGATCCTTCGTCAAAATTCTTTTCTTCTTTCTTTTGCGCAATCTTTGACAAAATTCGTGCTTTTTCCGCGATCTTTTGTCGAAATTCGCTCTTTTTCCGCGACACTTTGACAAAATTAGGGCTTTTTAGCGACATTTTAATGAAATTCGCGTTTTTTCCGGAACAATAGAATGTCTTTGACGGAGTCGCAGAAATCCCTTCCGGAAAAAAGTCTGAATTCAACACTGGTTTAGGGAAAGGGGCGATCGCCCCTCCCCCGTGGATCCGCGCCTGATTTATGTATACAGGCTCATAAGAATAAGAAGCTTCGCTCATTTATTGTATTGTTCTTTTGTTAATTATAAAAGGGATACGGGCGATCATCTAGCAACGAAGTTAGCTAAATAGAGTTTTATGCAGAGTTATCAGATTTGCTTTAAATTTTGGATGTAGGTTCTTTCTGATAAGTTGAATTTCTGAACAGTTTTGGAGTTTTAATGGTTAATTATAAAGGAGGAAACGGGGGACAACGTTTCTTAAATTACATAAATGAGTTTTTATGCAGAAATATTTGACTTGCTTCGAATTTTGGATACAGGTTTTTTATATGATAAGGCGTATCCCTTATTAGTTTTGGGGCTTCAATGATTAAGTATAAAGAAAAAAAATAGGGGGGTACTTTCTTCCATATTTTTGTTCGAAAGGCATTTCTATATAAGACTGTAATATACAATTAGTCTGCATAGTCTGTGAGCTCTATGCCAGCAGTTTAACTGGACATTATTCTTTTTATTTTTTTCTGTGCGTGTGAGCATGACTAACACTGGACTAAGCTGTTAAACAGATGTCATATATGAGAAAGCATATGAAAACAAGTTGGGTTCACTGTTGGAATAGATAAAATAGATATTATAAGCACCTTCTAACTGCACAATCTCTTTCTTTTTTTCCGAAATGGTATTGATATACTATGGTTATGAGCCCCTCATTTATGTAACAAGATTAGTTTTGACTGCTCATTGATGAGTTGAGAGCACGAATTAGCCATGAGATGTTTCTTTGTGTATATAATTATACACTATTAAAAAATCAATGTTATTTATTTATTTATTTCCTTTTTTATTAGTAAATAACAAGTGCATGACTTTTAGTTATATTCAACCAAACAGTTAAATTTCAATTAAAAAGAGTAATAAAGAAATAATATTTTTTTCTTTCAATTATTCCTCTAATTGCCCTTTCCACCAGTTATACTTAAAGCCCATGGTATGTTTTTAACAAAGACAACATCCAGCAGTAATATCATCGAATTTAAGGAAATTTGGGGTGCAGGTAGAGGTCGACATTCATAGTTAAACCAGACGGAGATTCACCTTAACGAGTGTCACCGATGTATAGCAGAAAAGATTGTTATTTGTTATTTGGAGAAATACAAAGACAAAATTAAATCATGCAGACAATTATCTTTTTTCAAAATAAATAAATAAATAAAATATTAAAAATGGAAGGAATTAAAAAAATAAAATTAGCTAGATATTAACCAATATTTTTTTTTTAAAATAAAAATTCTCAACATATTTGGCAGGTTTACGGATACTAGTGAGATACTAGTGAGCAGATAACTATTTAGGGTACTGTTGTATTATTGTTTAACTTATATACTGAATTCATATTGCTCATTGTGCACTTGAGATTTATGATAGCATTTTTTTCTTATCTTAAGTTATCTGAGATATTATAGTTTGATAACATTATGTGAACAAATCCTAGTGTATGAATGACCTTCAGTTCCTCTATCTAATTAAGAACTTACTTCATAGATAAAGAAATAATGAAGTCCCAAACAATCTGGACGTAAGAGAAAGTATAAATAATATTTCCTATGGTCAAAAATGTAGTTTTTTTTTTTTCGTTTGTTCTCTCGGGGTCAGCTTTGTTTTATAAAAATGTAAAAATGTAAAATAGTTCCTTATTTTTCTTTTGTATTTAAGGAATACTTATTTTTGTGATTTAAAAAGAAAAATATAATTAGCAATTCTAGCAATCTGTATGAATAACATTAAGTTTTTAATTTTTTTTATTGACACACCCAGAGGTTTATGCTTTGGAGGGGCAAAATTTCCCGTTACTACACTTCATACTAACATTATCTATAATATTCGGTAAATGGAAAAAAAGTGACCGGAAAAAAAGTTATCGGAAAAAAGTGACATAAACTACAAAAGCGGAAAAAAGTGACACGGAAAAAAAGTGACGCGGAAAAAAGTGACAATGAAAAAAAGTTACCGGAAAAAAAGTGACAAGGAATTGATTTTGGGGATTTATTATTGATTTTGGGGATTCATTGGTTAAGTATGAAAGGGGGGATCGGGGGGGGCTCATAGTTTAGGTAAGTGGGTTTTTCATGCTGAATTAACTGTTTTGGTTCAATTTTTGGATATACGTTCATCTTGAAAAGACGCTTGCCTGATTAGTTTTGGGAAGGGTCGATTACCCTCCCCCCCTCATCCGTCCTCAATTAGATGAATGGGTTTTTACGCAGAATTATCCAACGTGTGTCAAATTTGCATATAGGATCTTTTCGATAAGGCTTATGTATAGTATAAAATGCCTGAAGAGATTCTAGGAGTTTAAGGGTTAAGTATAGAGGGGGAACGGGGGATAACCTTTCTTAAATCAAATTAATGGCTTTTTACGCATAATTATCCGATTTTCTTAAAATTTTGGACATAAGTTCATTATGATAAGACGTATCTTAGATTAGTTATGGGTTCTTCTGCTTATTATAAAGGGGGGAACGAGCAATTCTCCCCCTCAAACTAGATAAATATGTTTTTATGCAGAATTATCCCATGTATTTCAATTTTAAATATAGGTTCTTTCTGGTAAGGTGAATTCCGGAATAGTTTTAAGGATTTTATGGCTAAGTATAAAGGGGAGATGGAGGAAACCCCTCTTAAATTAAAGAAATGGCTTTTTATGCAGAATTATCCGATTTGCTTCGAATTTTGGACATGGGTTCATTGTGATAAGACGTATTTCTGATTAGTTATGGGGTTCTATTGGTAATTAAAAGGGAGGGCGGGTGATTACTATACCCACCTTAAATTAGATTAAAAAAAATTATGCACACTTATCCGATGTATTTCAAATTTTGGATATAGGATCTTTCTCATAAAGTGAATTCCTGAATAGTTTTATGGGTTTAATGGCTATGTATAGAGGGGGAACGGGGGATAAACATCCTTAAATTAAATAAATGGCTTTTTATGCAGAATCATCCGATTTGCTTCAAATTTTGGATGTATATTCATTATAAGAAGGTGAATCTCTGATTAATTATGGGAAGGAATTTCTTTTGATAATTAAATAGGGGAAGCGGTCGATTAATCCTCCATTCTTTAAATAAAATGAATTGTTTTTTTTTCTTTCACAACTATTCAACGTATTTCAAATTTTGGATATAGGTTCTTCCTGATAAAGTGAATCCCTGAATAGTTTTAAGGGTTTAATGGCTAAGTATAGAGCGATCAACGGGGGATAACCCACAATTAATCAGGACTTCGCCTTATCATAATGAACGCCCAATCAAAATTTGAATCAAATCAGATAATTTTGCGTAAAAAGCCATTTATTAATTTAAAGGGGGGGGGGTATCATCCGTTCCCCCAGTGTTTACTTAGCCATTAAACCTTTAAAATTATTCCGGGATTCACTTTATGAGAAAGAACATATATAAAAAATATGAAATATATCGGATAAGTGAGCATAAAAAACAATTTATCTAATTTAAGGGGGGGGGGATAATCACCCGCCCCAATTTTTAATTGGCAAAATAAACCCATATGTAATCAGGGATACGCCTTATCATAATGGTTCTATAAACCAAAATTTGAAGCAAATCTGATAATTCTGCGTAAAAGGTAATTTAATTCAAGGTGGGTTATATTCTATTCCCCTTCTATACTTAGATATTAAATCCTTAAAACTATCCAGAGATCCAACTTATCAGAAAGAAACGATATTTAAAATTTGAAATACATGGGATAATTCTGCATAAAAACCTATTTTTCTAGTTTAAGGGGGGTATAATTGCTCGCCCCCTTTATAATAAGCAGAAGAACCCCATAACTAATCAGAGATACGTCTTACCATAATGAACCTATGTCCAAAATTCTAAGCAAATCGGATAATTATGCGTAAAAAGTTATTAATTTAATTTTAGAAAGGTTATCCCCCGTTCCCTCTCTATACTTAACCATTAGAACTCCTAAATCTCTTCAGGCATTATATACTATATATAAGCCTTATCGAAAAGAACCAATATGCAAATTTGACACACGTTGGACAATTCTGCATAAAAACCCATTCATCTAATTGAGGACGGATGGGGGGGGGGAGTAATCGGATTCATGCCTCTTTCGCCGAATGATCTCCTGCTGTTTCTTGATAATTCCTACTAATGAATGGCGTGTGACTTCCTTTAAAAGCCGAAAAGTTTTTCGCCGAAAAAAAGGGGACTGCTAAAAATTAAAATACGAAACAGAGATAAGGAGTTTTCTATCTCCCACCCTCTCTCAACGTTTCCCTGTCTGAGTGTTCTTCTCAGTTTCTCTCTGTCCCATTAGGGTCACGAAGGTTATGCATTTACGACCGTCGTTATGTTTCAATGGCTATTTTATTTATTGCACACATGTATTATTTGCTTTATCAGATTTAGATAATTTGAAAACATTAATACTTATTTTGGATTTGATTTATAAAAGATGATTATATAATAATTTATTAATTCAAAAAAACCAGAGTATATATATAATTAGCTAGGATAATTGCTGTGTTGCATATCTCCTTGTGTATTATCATTGAGATTTATACTATGTGGTTTCTGATACCTCTTTATAGGAAATTCCATTATAAGTTTGCAATATTATTATCTAATAATTTCATATAATGATACAATGCCATAAAATATAAAGATATAATATAATGATTTATGACTAATATTAAATGTATATTGGTTTTGATTATATTCCTTTTAATTCATTTTTTCACGCGTTTAAATGATGCATATTGTATTATATACATATATACATATATATATTTGTGCGTGTGTGTCGGCGGAGGAGGAGAGGGCAATTCGAAAATACTCTTTCGCTGAACATCTATTTTAGCCTAGTTTAAAAAACAATTCCGATTAATACTTTTTAAATAAAGATTTTCTTTCAACGAAATTAATATAAAACAGTAATTAATATGTAAATAATTATTTTACGCCATAGTATCCAAACTAAATGAAATGTATGCAATTTGATAATATGTTGTTAAAAAATCATTTACATAATTTTTTGTTAAGGTTTTAGGTAGCATGGCGCAAAAAATAAACCACATTGTTCAATATTTCAGTGAATTAATATAGTTTTAGTTCAAGAGATATACTTATCAATATACTGAAAAATTAAACGTATACTTTGGTTGTCTAAATTTACTTTAGAAGACAAATCAAAAATTATTTATGTTGAAACTTAAAAAAAAAAAAAAAAGTCAAAGTCGCATCAAGACATTATTCGAGTTTTAATACATCTTTTAAAACTTATATTTTCAATTTATGATAGATGTTAATGAAAGAACTTTATACATATTTTTATCTTGAGCAAAATTTTTACACATGCAGTTATAAATGAAGAAAAAATAAAATGATTAAATAAATAATATATAAATTAAATAATAGCATAGCATTACTCAAGATTTGATATTATTATTTTTAAGAGCCATTTTTAAAATTGTAGAGTGATTAAATGTAGAGAAGATTAAATGTTGCGAAAGAAACTTTTAATCTATTTTGATATTATTGCACTTTTTAGGTTAATGATCAAAAGATTTACAAAAAAATACATTAAATCTGCCTACATCAAATTGGCTGTTTTGGTGAAAATTTCCGAAATTTTTTTTATTGTTTTATATGAAAGAGCAATCTTTTACGATTCCAAATCTGTTTTAATTTTATTCCTACTATTATTAGAAAAGGAGTTATGGCAATTTTAATAAACATCGAAATGGCCATTTTTGTGAAAATTTTCTATTTTTTTAATTGTTTTTTATGAAAGAACACTTTATTCCGATTCTAAATCACTCTAAATTTATCAGTTTTAATTTATAATTCAGGATATTTAGGACTTTTACCTGCATTCGAACAATTATGAGTATCAGTTGAACAAAATATGATCACAAACTATTTTAAAACCGATGATGAGTGAATAAAAAATTCAAAAGTCACTCGCTATCCTCTGCAAAACTTACCAGGAAAACAAAAAGAGCTACTAAGTTAAAAATAGTTAAATATGAATTTAAAAATGGGTTTGAATCAGGGTTGGCATTTTTGCCGGCAAAAAGGTATTTTTGCCAGGACAGTGGAAAAAACTGGAAAAAACCAGGGAAAAAATGGAAAAAACCGGCAAAAATGGAAAAAACCTATGTCTTTAATGGGTAATAAAATCTGCACGCTAATAAGGATAGTAATGGTATAAACAATTAAATTTAACAGTGTATTATTTAATATTTTAATTTCATTTGCTAATTAATTAATATTAAATATTTCAAATCTTTAAAAAATAGGTGGGATTCAGTCTTACTTAGGAATTTAAGAACAAAATAAAAAATTACATATCTAATTTTTTTTACTTTAAGTCAGGGATATGTTTAGGAAAATTTTAGGTCCTTTAAAGGACCCTTCACAAAATTCTTTAACCTCAAACAGGATTCTTCATAAAATTATTTGTCTCTCAAATCGACATTTCACTTTTAAACTGAACTTTTCACAAATTTAATCATTTTAAAATAAAATCTGGCCTGTTAATAAACATTTGAACTCACTAAAAAATATATTACTTAGCTTCTCTATATGTGAAGGGTAGAACCTGAAAACCTGATAATTTAAAATTCACAAAACTGTAGAATTTTCACAAAGACGAGAAAAGTCTAAACAGACCCCTGTAAATAAAGTATTTTATCAGTCATTAACATACATATTTTTTTAATTATCAAAAGATTTTCACTTTCAAATATGTCCAGCAAGCAGTGCTGCTATTAAAAGATTTTTTTTCAAATTTTTCATTTGTGCAAACTGAGATTTGAAATACTTCAACAGATACTCTTTCAAAACTTGTTTACTGTTATGCCATGCTAAAGCAGCAAAATTTAGGTTGTGAGGAAGATATTGCTGAAATATTTGAAATTTAATAGTTTTCTGCTTTAAATATAATTTTATATTAAATTAAATTTAGGTTACTATAACTGTTTCTTCGAATTTCTAACATATAAACTATAAATATAAATGCTTTACTCAGTCTCAACAGTTCTATTATGTGAATTAATAATTGTATAAACATGAATAAATGAAGTTTCTATTTATTTATATTAAAATTGGTATTTTTTTCATTTATAATCTTGTTATAAAAGTTAGTATTCTTTCATAAAGTCATAATTATACTTATTTAACTTAAAATAAATTTAGAATAATATTGATTTTTTAATTAAGTATGCAGTTTATTTTTTCTTTTGTGAAATATTTTTCTCTTTTCAAATGGACAGCCTATTTTTGCCACTTCTTTGGCAAAAACCTATTTTTGCCGGGACGGTTTTTACCAGGTTTTTTCCTTGGTTTTTTTCACCTTCGGCAAAAACTCGCCAACCCTGGTTTGAATATAAATGTGGAGCACATTTTAAGACTATAAATTAAATATATCAGATTTTTACAAGAAAATACATGTATGTGATTTCTGGAAAATTATTTTTTTCGTTATTTCTATATTCAATAAGCTTCATTAGGCTTCAATAAAAAGTTCTTAGGATATTTCCGTAAAATATTGTAAGTATGTTTTCAATTTCACTTACTATGCTCTGAAGTAGGATCTAAGCTATATGTGATAATTTAATTATTTTATAGGCACCCGAATATGAAAAAATGATAATTTTTACTAAAATATGTACTTTTTTACATATTTTGAAAATTTTCGGCTATTTTTGAAGATATTGTATAACTCCTAGTTCAGTGCACAGATAAGTGTAATAGAAGTATGCAGCATAAAGGAAATTGAAATATTCTTATTTGAACTGAGTGTATGCTGTCTGGCGTAAGCATGATATTTTGCTAGGAATGAAAAATTCAAATCGTCCCTCGCTATACACAGCAAAGCTTACCAGGAAAACAAAAAGAGCTACTAAGAATTTAAAAATGATAAAAATGAAGTTTAGGAAGGTTTAGAATATAAATGTGGTGCATTTTAAGCGTAAAAATTAAATATTGTAGTTTCTTACCTAAAAAGAAATCTTTAAATGCGATTTCTGGAGAATCAATTTTTTCGTTATTTCCATGTGCGATAAACTTCATTACATAAGAAGTTTTAAAGATATTTCAGTGAAACTTTGTAAGAATGCTTTCCATATCACTCACTATGCTCTGAACTAGGATCTAAGCTATATGTGAATATTTAATTATTTTATAGGCACTCGAATATGAAAAAATGGCAATTTTTACTCAAAAAAATGTATTTTTTTACATATTTTGAAAATTTTCGGCTATTTTTGAAGATATTGTAAAACTCCTAGTTCACTGCACAGATAAGTGTAATAGAAGTGTGCAGCATAAAGGAAATTGAAATATATTTATTTGAATTGAGTGTACGCTGTCTGGCGTAAAAGTGAAATTTTGCTAAAAAAAACAGTAAAAAACCGCAATTTTTCAAAATATTAAAAAGATAGTGTTAAAATTTTATGTTTTCTTATCATTCTGTAATACAATAGAACTAAAAATTATTATATTTTTTGAAAACTGTCCTTATTTTAAAAAAAAGTGCTCCGCACGTAGGCAGATACCTTAAAAGCGAGGTATTTCGACGCGGCTTCATCTCATGTTTTCATGTAAGTATGTATATTTTTTTCTTGAAAGTTTAAAGAAGATTTGGATACAATTCTATTTGCAATAGGTTAAAATTTCAGAGTGTTCGGGCTACAAGATTTTAAAACTTTCTTCTATATTTTCAAGAAGAAAATATTGGATTCGTGTAAAAATTCAACTTCCGATTTTCAATGAATTCATACGCTTTAGAAAATCCTGAACACGTTTTGATGGTTTTTAGAAAATATCTATCCTTGAGTCTGTCTGTCACTTTGTGAGTCTGTATGTGACAAAAATTTTGTGACCGATGTATCTCAAGAACTAATGCACGGAATTTCACAAAACTTTAGATTCAGTTAGACCTTCATGATAAGCTGAAACTGATTAGTTTTTGTAGTATATCGCTGCTGTACTGCCTTATTCACAATTACCACAATAGCTCTATCTCAAGAAATAATGTACAGATTTCCATAACACTTTAGATTCAGTTAGTCCTTGATACAATTTGCTGTTGATTACTTTTTGGTGCAAATCGCTCAACAATTGGCACTGCCGTTCTGCATTACTCAAGATTATCGCAACAGTTATATCTCAAGAACTCATGCACGGATTTTCATGAAACTTCAGATTCAGTTAGTTTAAGGTAGTTCAGTTAGTTTCAGTTAGTTTGGTGTTTAGTTTTTGGTGTACATCCCCCTACAGGTGGCGCTGCTATGCTGCATTTTTTACGATTTTGAAATAGATGTATCGCAAGAACTAATGTATGGATTTTCATTATTCTTCAGTTTCAGTTTGTACCTGATGAAAATGAACCTGGTTAGTCTCTGGTATACATCACCCTACAGCTGGCACTTCTATGCTGCAGTTTTCATAATTTCTTCAATAGTTCTATTTAAGAACTAATGCACGGAAGTTCATCAAACTTCAGATTCATTTAGATGTTGATATAAGTTGTTGCAGTTTGGGTTTCGGTGTAAAACAGCCAACAATTCGCGTTGCTGTGCTGCATTGTACATGATTTACATGATTTTAGCTATTGTCATTTCTCAAGAGAACTTCATATATTTAAAATCTCCATAATGGGTATAAATCGCCATTTAATTTTGTTACTGTGACAGCGAATTTTGTATTAACATGTATGAGATAGAAGAAAGTTTTTGAAGAAACTGGCTTCTAAAAATATACAATCAAAATAAAAACAAAAATATATATTTTTAAATATACCAAATTTGTTAATGTATCAATTGTCTTATGAAAAGGGGATAGCAGGGTTAAATTAGTATTTATGCGTATTAATATTTTCCTGGAATTGAAAATATGGACATTAGAAAATCAAATCAAAATCTGTAATCTAGAATATTACTTTTCCTTAAAAGTAAATGGAAAATATATGTATATCATTTATGTTATAACATATAACTCATAACAGGAAATAGCATATAGGCTTCTTTTTAATTTCTTTATAATATAATTTTAATAAATGCCATCATTTTAATTGGGCAATATTCTTTTTATTTTTCTGTGTGGATGCTAATTTTGTACAGCTTAAACACATATTTAAACAATATTATTGTTATTTAGTAAAATCTAAATCCTAAAAAAAGACATCTTTTTTTTTTTTTTTTTTTTTTTTTTGAAAAAGGACAAAGAAAATTAGTTTCACCCAAATAAGTAAACAGTACAGAAAATTTAAACATTTTATAATTGTTAAACTTGATGAAAATAATATAAAAATATAAGAAACAGAAAAAGTAGCACATGTACTTTGTTACTGTTGAAGGTGTAATCTCTTCTTCGTATTTAATTATTATTATTATTACTATTTAATTTTGAATAAGTAAATTAATTATGCCTGGAAACTAAGAATTCCGAAAATAATTTGTACAAATAAGTAATTTGACATAGACTACATTCAATACAACATTTTTTATAGTTGAACTAATCGTTGATTATAAGGTTAATGTATTTCTTTCTAGGAAAAGGGCACTGAAAGTGAATTAAGAAATAACTGCAGTAAACTTTTCACAAACTCAGGAACAATTAAGTTTTAAATTCCTCATATGATGAGGAAGTAAAATGCATTTTTTCTTTAGATATAAACAGAGGTAACTTAATAATTAATATTTAATTTTACAAGGATTACATGTATTGGATTCAAGTGCTATAATTTAAGAGATTTCCTTTAGCTAAATGTCCTTAAAAATTACTTAAAAATACCTATTTTTCATTTACTAATAAATCCTTGTAATTGGTGCGGTTGGATTGGATATTATTTTGTTTACCAGCTGATTTTTAAAGTCTATTTGTTGGCTTTCTTTTGAGGTTGTTTCATTGTTGTGAGAAAATTTTCCGATTTTAAGAATGTCATTATATTTTAATATAATTCTTGCCTTGAAGAATTTATATCGGACACAGCGTAAATAAGTCTTATTTTTTATTTTTTTATCTTTGAGAAATAAATTCCCATCATAAACAGCACAAACGTTTTTTCCTTAAAGAATTCCTAAAGCACTCTTCCATTTCTAAGATAAAGAATGAACAAAAGTTTTAAAATTACAACGAATGTTGTTACCCTTTTATTGGGCAGATGATACAATACATAAACAGGGTTCTTTCGTGAGGTTTTGTCGAATCTTTCCCTGGGGTTTTGTCGAATCACCAAACGTGGGGGTGAGTTGGCAATATGCAACTCCAGTATGATCCCTTGTATTTTCCCCTCTTAATCGTTTTCGGGTTTAAAGTAACAAACTGTTTAGGCATTTTTCTAACGGAAGCACTTAATTCATAGGATGACAGAATGATTGACATTCGGCGAATCCGGAATACATGGAGTAATCGTACCTTGACAAAACTAATCAGGCAAGCGTCTTTTCAGGATGAACGTATGTCCAAAAATTGAAGCAAAATAGTTAATTCAGCATGAAAAACCCATTTACCTAAACTATGAGCCCCCCTCCCTGATCCCCCTTTCATACTTAAGCAATGAATCCCCAAAATCAATAATAAATCCCCGAAATCAATTGTTTGTCACTTTTTTTCCGGTAACTTTTTTTCCTTGACATTTTTTTCCGTGTCACTTTTTTTCCGCTTTTGTAGTTTATGTCACTTTTTTCCGATAACTTTTTTTCCGGTCACTTTTTTTCCTAGATTCATAATGTTCCTATAAGTTCAATCAATAAGTATAAAATCTTTCTTTCTTTTTTTTTTCTTAAATTAATATAATTTGCTGTACAAATTAAAAAATATATTATTAATGAATATATCATTTTTCTTATTAATGTTAATATCTTAAAGTATAATTCAAGCCATGTAACAAAAATTATTTATTTATTTTGAAAAAAATTAAAAATAATTCGTTAAATTTTTAAGCTGCTTTTATGAAAATATTTAAAGCTACCTTAAAACAACAAATACCGGGCAAATGCTCTTTAAATTTGTTGCTGGAAAAAATTCGAAAGAACCACAATTCGGAAATTCTTTTTTTTAATATTCTGTTTAATTTTCTTTCCCATTTATGCTCCTGGCCATGTCATTATGGCTCGCTTCCGTCCGCAGTTTCTATCCTTACTTATCTTCTCCAGCCCTGGGAAGTACCGGTTATAGTGCAATCATTTTGAAAAATCTCTTCCTATGAATATCACCTGTGTTCGAAACTACAAAGAACTAAATAAGCTGCAAAGGGAATGGGTTTCAAAGAATGGAATTTTTTTTAACATTCCGCACCACACTTGTATGTTACGCCTTTTTTATTTTACAATATCAGTAGTTTTTAACATCTGTTAAAATTTTAACTATTAGTTTTTTAACATCTGTAGCTATTTTTCTTAAAACTGCGTTTAAAGCGAAGACAATTCTTCTGACTTCAAAGGAGCATTATGAATGTTGTTAGTATCATTCATTATATGAAGTTAACTGGAGACGGGAGACTAAGCATCTTAGTTTCACTTAAACAGTTACATTGCAGTAGTAAATATTTAAATATCTTATCCTTGTATTGTGTCGATTGTGAAACGATTTAGAATCGTTTCTTTTTGAAACAGTCTTTTATTCAAAGAGGGGAGAGAAGACACAGTAGCTTTTTCACTGTTAGCGAACGATTGACAACATTTGTTCTGTTCATTGATCTATTTAGAGAACGTTCGAATCCATTATGTGGCAGTATTGTGGATACAAATCTTTTTTCGAAGAATGCAGTATTTTTTAAAATTAAAATCGCTTTGATAATAAAGGAAGTGGCCCTCTCAAAATCAATTATTACCCAATGTTTTAAACTATTAATAAAATTGTAATAAATTACAGTTTTTTTCTAAGTTGTGTTAATCATTTTTTGCAAAAGAAGAAACGTATGAAATTGATTTATATGAATGTAGAAATATATTTCATTAAAAGACGGACCGTTTAAAAAGTTTCATATCATTGTTATATTTACTCTCTCCGGAAATGGAGAAAACTTCTTTTCTTTAATAAATTTATTTCAAAATAATGAAATGAGCTTTTTAAAAAATATATTTTTTAGCTCTCTCGCTTTAAGTCAATGGTTTACGCTTGGAGGGGGGGGGGGAGAGGGGGCTTTCTAAGATCTTTCTAAAAAAAGAGAGAAAAGCTAATATTTTTTAACTTTCCAACAAAGTTCAGAAGTATTTATGATTTCAGTCTGTCTGGCCGTTTGACCGCGCTCCAACTCTTGTAAATTTAGTCGGAATGTCCTGAAATTTTTGGATGCTATTGTTGGTTACCCTAGCACGAACCCTATTCCAAATGAAATTCTTAGCATAATTAGTTTATTTACATGGACAATCAAAATTTGTTCATCATATTACGTTCTATGGGAAAAAATCGTTTCAAATGAATTTTAAAGATGTTACACCCTGTCAAACATATTAAAACTTATATGCATCTACAAACTGCACTAAATATGCATTTTTTTAAATATGAGGTGAAAAGTATAGATATTATTCATTTACAGGGCCACACAAAATAATTCCATTACATAATGGTAAAGGAGAAATTGTTTGCGACATATTTTAATTATATTGAACTGTTTCAAGTATAATAAAACTGATATACGTCACTGAAGCTTAATATAAGATATTTCATGCATATTACAAAGTGCACAGATTTACAGGGACACACAAAAGATTTCAAACAGTATATTCTATCAGAAATACTCTATATTATTGATGATGGCTAATGTAAGGATAAAATGTATTTTTAAGTATTATATGCGCTTATAAGTTTCACTAAATTTATACATAATTATATGGTATGTATGAATGATATGGTTGATATACACTGGGCTAAAGAAAAGAGCTCAAGGTTACTGAATATGAGCATAATTTACTTAAAGATTTTTTTAAAAAAATAAATTACGTATTTTCATGATGAACTGCATTCTGTTTACTAAGAAATGTTTGTAGAATATAGTTAAAGTGATATACAGGGCCACCCAAAGAATTGGATTCATAGATCGCCTAAGGATAATAATTTCTGGAAATGTGATTTCAGTAGTCTTAAGGGTGTTTTAGTTTGAACTAAACTGTAGCTAAATATTGGCGTATAATAAAAGTAATAGGTTAAATACAGGGCTGAAGAAAAGTACATAAGTATACTTCTATCTATTAAAATAATTTGCTGAAAGATAAATTTGAGACTGTTCCTCGTTTTCTGGTTAAGTTAAATTTTCCCTTTATATAGTATGTATATCAATTGACAGATCAAACACAAGGCTGGTAGCACTTGTGAAGTTTTATTAAAAATTTCAGGAAGTGTTGGAAAGTATTTCATAATCTATGCTTAAAGCATGATTTTTCATACTTTTTTTTTGTTATCCGAACTCCTCGTATAAAACAAAACTTTAAATATCTCGACGTAAAAATAAAAATATCCGCACAGAGCAATCAACACTATACAGGCTGCTAATGCATTTTATCCGTCATTTATAATAAGTATATCATTAAGGTGCATTCAAATCCAAGTTTCTTACTTTTTGATTAATTTTTAAATCTATTTTTGTTTTGAAAACATCAAATACACAGGTTTACTTATTCAGAAACCATATATTGTGCCGTATTTGTCAATTTATTGATAAAGGCGAATATAAGGCCGAAACTGCAGTCAAAGTTGACATTTTAAACCGAATTTCCTGAAGCGATAGTGTTGGAAACGGAAAAAAGGGTCATACTGGGAAGATAACTTTTTTAAAATCAAGTTGCAATAAATTTAGTGAAAAACGAAAATACACGGCCTATATTATATAATAAATAATATAATATATATATAATATATAATAAAATTTCGTAAGCAAGTTCTCTATTTTTATCTTTAAAAAAAGTCTGAAAATGCGCCCAAAAATTTTGAGCATTTGAGCATGGATACTTTTTTTTTTAATACCGTCTTAAGGAATTTCAAAATTTTCCCAGAAAGTTTAAATAATTATTATTGGAAATTTGAAAAATTGGAAAAATATATTAACTGGAACGGAAAATTTTTGCCTATTCAGATTTCAACTGTAATGTAGCACACTTTTAACTTACCCTGGAAAATAAATCCTGTCCTGACCCATCTTGGTCCAACCTATAGAAAAAAGTAATCTTCAAACGAAACTCGGACCGAGTGACGATAAGGAAAATTGAAATGGGAATGGGCTCTTGAAGACCTTATGTCGAATACCCAAAAGAATAGTTCACAAAATTTTGTAAATTTGGTCCATAATAGTCTAATACATTTATGTATATAAATTTATAGTGAATTTTGCTTAATTTCATAAATGAGTTTCAGCTGAGCGAGTTCGTTTGAAATCTTTTTGAATTTAAGCTTGAACTTAACTCATTTTTGAAAAATCAAGTTTAAATTTAAATTATTTTTTTTCTGTGTGTGAGTATGATTAACACCGAACCAAGCTTGTAAACAGATGCCATATATGAGAAAGCATATGAAATCAGGTTGTGTTCATTGTTGAAATAGATAAAATAGATATTGTGTGCACCTTCTACTGCACAATCTCTTTCTTTTATTTTCTTTATTTTCTTGAAATGGAATTCTTAAGCTAGGGTTATGACCACCTCATTTACGTATCAAGATTAGTTTTGGCTGCTCGTTGATGACGAGAGAGCGAATCAACCAGGACATATTTCTTTATAGATATAAATAAGTACTATAAAAAATCAATATTTTTTATGTATTTATTTTATTTTATTTTTTATTAGTAACTAACAAGTGCATCATCTTAGGATGAAACATTTGAAAGTACAGTCAATGAGAAATTAGTTTAAACTTGATGAAAATATTCGCTCTACATAATTTTCTAAATGTTTTCCTACTATGTCAAATTAAAAAATATATATATTTTTAAACGGAAAATAATGTTTTTTTATTTATTATTATTATTATTATTTTAATGGCACTGTGTAATAACAAGTGTTATTTCTTCATAAAATTTTCTCTACGCAAATAGTTAAACAATTTTCCAATGCTTGAATTACTTGTGAAAAAAAATATATACGAATTTTTTATTATCATCTTTTATTTATTTATTTATTTATTTATTTTCAATTTGTGCAACATACCTTTTCATGCTGTCCATTTTTCCATATGTGATTTAAAAGCTATTATTAGCAAAAAATTATATTATATATGTACATAAAATGTGTTTAAAATTTTTGTGAGTTGAAAAAAATTCCATTATTGACAGCTGAAATAATCCATAAAGTTCCCAATTTAGTGAATTGATGGCTTAGGCGCAATTAGCCGATCTCCTTATTTCTGTGGGTACGTCTCTGCTTCTTCAGGATGAAAAACAGCATTGTAAGATTTTTAAAAGATTTGAGACTTTTAAACTGGTCGTTATAGTTTATGAGTCCTTATGTTGGATGTTCGATATATTAAGTGACTATTTCCCTCACGTGAAAATATCCTCTTCCTAATGCTAATCCTATGGAAGAAATTCATAAAGATATCTCGTTTGCATTTCAATATTTTAAATATTTTTTCATTGGATGGCTGAGGTTGATCTGTACAAAGGCCGTTTTTTCACTTTTCTGATTTTTTTTAAGAGGACACTTTCCCTTTTGAAACTGGTTCCGGAAGTAAAAATGTCCTCCTTTAAAATACCTATAAAAAAATCAAACAATTCAGAAGTTGCACGTCAAACGTAGCAAATGAGGTGCATTCGTGCTAAAAAGAATTTTTAAAAATATTCAGACATTGGTGTAATAGTATTATATACTATAGTATCTGAAATCTTTTGTATGACTCACTTCTTTTGTGTGTCCCTGCAAATACTATCTACTTTCTATTATACAGGAGATAACTTTTAGTAAACCTCAACAAAGTATATCAATTTCATAATATGTATAATAGTTTAAGAAAATTAAAACGCACCCCAAACAATGCTTCCTCCTATACCACTATGTAATGGAATACTTTTGTGTGGCCCTGTAAATTAATATCAAAACTTTTTTTTTCATCTAACAGTACTTATATTTTTATATATTTTTCATAGATGCACATAAATTTTGTTGAGTTCGAAAGCACATGTAGCATCATTAAAATGCAATTAAAAACTATTTTTTTCCCATTGGCCGTAATTAAAAGGAATAATTTTTAATGTACCTGGAATAGAACTATGCATTCAATTTTCACAAAATTTGAAATGAATCGATAAAATTATGCAACAATTACATAATTTAAATATCAAACATTTCGGTTGGGTAGTTTTTGCGCTGTTATATGCGGACGGACGGACTTAACGACTATTATAGCTACGTATTTATATAACTACGAACGCACCTAAAAAGGGAAAAGTGGCCTTAGTTCTCAGTTATCCAATGCAAAAAATACTGAAATGGAAACGAGATATCTTTTTGTATATATTTTTATAGGAATTGCATTAGCAAACACTTATTTTTGCTTGACTGAAGCAGCCTCTGAAGGGGCTAATTACGCGAAAATATCCGCTCGCAAATATTAATCCTACTTGAAAAAATTCGAAAAAAATCTCGTTTGTATTTCAATATTTTTAGGTGCGTTTTTTTCATTGAATAGTTGAGTCAATCTCTACCAATGCAGTTTTTTATCTTTTCGAATTTTTTGTACCAGATTTTTTTTCTTTCTTTTCTAATGAGGATTTTTTCATTTTTGAAATCAGTTTCATAGAAGAAAGCATCTTCATAAAAAAACTTGCAATCAAAAAAAAAAAAAAAAAAAAAAAAAAAAAAAAAAAAAAAAAAAAAAAGCGTTCTTTGTAGAGATCGAACTCAGCTATACCATGTAATAAACAAATAAATAAATATAAAAGGAGAAATACTGAAATGCAAATGAGATAGCTTTAAAAAAATCTTCATAGAATTAGCATTAGCGAGTGGATGATTTCGATGAATGAGATAGCTTCTTATGAGCACATGCAATATATAATTAGTATATTCGCTGTAATAACTCTAAATCTGTGGCTTTTTACTGCTTATGACAATGCCAACACAGAATTATCGAGTTATTAAAAATTCCAACACGGTGAGTTACAATTAAAACAATAAATATATCTACAAAAACAATCAATAAAGAAAATATCTATCTGTACATTTAAAAATACAATTAAAGCAAAAATTCTATCCTAAAGATTCATAATAGACATACAAATGCATTATATATCTTAAAGTTATTATTATTATTATATAACTTGCAAAGCAAAATTATATTGGCAAAATTGATTAAATCCTGAGATTCCAGTTGCTCAGTTTTTGGACCATAAAACAATAGGGAATTATTCTCTGAGTTATCTCATATGTTATTTAAGAGTGCAATTATGTTTCTTTTCACATAAAAAAAAAAAAAAAAAAAAAATCTGTAAGATATGCAAAATTTTTCAGTTGGATTTATTTTACTTTTATTAAAATCTTTATTCGAAAAATTATGTTTTGTAGAGATAGTATTACAATTCTAAAAATACGTGGGAATTTTGTCCGTGGGGATTTTGTCTGGTGGAAGTTGTTGTCCTTAGGGAACTTGTCCGCGCTGAATTTTGTCCTGGAATTAAAAATTCATCAGGGTGTGGATTAAGGAAAAATACAATGTTATTATTTCTGATTATGACGAGTAAATACGATAAGATAGTGGATATCTTGTAAATATAATATGTTTGTTCAGACATTTTCCTCATAAAATCCACATTTAAAAATTTATTTTATGTTTATACATTAATGTATGCATTTGAAGTTTCAGAATATGTGCCGTAGTATTGTTCCACAACCATTAAGAAATTTAAGCAACTAGCTAAACAAATTAAACTTTAACAAAAATAATACATATTGATTACAGCAAATATTATATAACTAATAAGGGAAGTAAAAAAAGTCATTATAAAATAATAATAATATTGGTAATATAAATGTGTGGACAAGGCATTTCAAAAGATGTTTTACTTTTCTTTTTTTTACTCGTAAACATTTTTTTTCGTTATTATGAAACTAATTCGCATAAAAATAACTTTAAAGAACGGAAACGGAAATTTAAGTTTTTTAAATAAAAAAAAAGTAGAATTTTATTGTACATATTTAAATACTACTCATATTTTTTTCTTTATTATATACTACAGACTTCTACAAGAACATATTCAAAAAACTTAAAGATCCTATTCTCTTTCCTATAAATAATTTTAGAGAAAAATAATTTCACCAAAATCTTACGTATTTTTTTAGTTAAATAATGTATACGAATGATTACATATTTTACTTTTTCTAAACATTAAAGTATTACTATTGAAAATAACTTATCCATAAATTTCTCACAAATGATATGCTTATATTGAAGGAATTTCAATCAATTGCATGCACATTTGATAAAGGTTTAACTTACTGAATGCATCAAAAATCTTAACAATCGCAAACGAAGATAAATGAGTTTTAAAAAATCATTTAGTTAACTTTGTTAATTATAATCAAAACTCATTTTTATTTTTTATATGCATTTATTCAGCAACACACTACTAATTAAGTCCGTTAGATGATTAAATCTCATTATTAATGTATGAAAAACCCATAATTTAATAAGTACAATTTAACCCTGCTGTTCTGTTCACATTTACTATACGTATGTAGTGTTCGGGTCAATGTGACCCGATTTAGAATATTACCTTTTCTAGCAGTAAATGAAAATAACTATTTTAGAAATAATTAAAAAAATAGTAAAATAAGCTTAAATATATATATCAAATAATACAAAACACCAGTAAAATAACTTAAAAATATTTGAATACTTACTTTTATTTACAATTTGTACAAAAATAGCTTACCTGAAATTTGCAAGTGTGTTTTTTGCAATTGTAACATAATATATCAGTTTTGTTGTCGTTGGTTGATGGGCAGAACTTGCATTTTGCCCGTTTAGTACACAATGAAGTTTTCTCATCTGATTCCGAGGGTACGTTTGCACTTTTACTACGCATTTTCTTCACAATTTGGACTGAATCTACGCTTCTGGGAAGATGCTGTCTTACTTCAATGTGTGGAAAAATTAGAGATTTCCCCAATTCTTCTAAAAAGAGCCTTCGTTTGGTTAGTTTATTTTCATTCCATTTGTTGTTTATTGAAATCCACAGAATGAATGCATTGTAAGCAGATGTATCAAGCATATTATAGAATACTATCATAGGCCAGCGCTTTGTTTTTCTCTTACAAATGTGTGTACTCAAAAGTTCATCAAGACTATCCACCGCCACTTTAGTTGCATTATAATCTAATATCATTTGTGGTTTTTTGTCAGGTCTGTCGCTAACTTCATTTTCATGATGGAAAGTGCTCATAAGAATAACATTTTTGTTCTTTTTGGGATGTAGTTTACAACTGTTGTATCTTCTGTAAAATAAAATGATGAGCTGTGCACTTCTTTGTTTAGCATTTTCTCAGGAAGTTCGGGCTTATTTTTTCTAATGGTGTCAAGCATAGTCATTTTCCGTTTTAGAAGAAGTTTTCCCAAGTTATAGGATGTGAAAAAGTTATCACATGTTACATTGTGCCCCGAATACCCATAAGTAAGGTCACTCACTACCCGCATACCCTGACTTTTCTCTGGCTTTGATCCTTGATTTTTTCCAGTATAAATTTGTTCATTCAGTACATACGAAGTTTTGCTATCACATAAAGTCCATATTTTTATCCCATACTTGGAGGGTTTACTAGGTATATATTGTTTGAAAGGGCATCGTCCACGAAATCCTACTAATTGTTCATCTACAGTAACATTTTCACTTGGATTATACAATTTAGGTTGAATTTCTATCCACTTTTCCCAAATATCTCGAACAGCAGCTAATTTATCTAGAGACCTTCTTTCTTGCCTGGTAGATTTATTGTCAAAACGAATAATTCTCGATATCATATGAAAGGTTTCGAGAGACATTGTAGCACGAAATATATTTCTGCCTGTTTCTTGATTTCACAAACTTTTTGTTGATTCTCAATATGATTTGTACACACCAGCTAATAATAACAATCCGACGTATGCTTGAAAAGTTTCAGTACTAATATCTTTCCATTCTTTTTCATACAATTTTCTTCCTTCTATATTAGTCATTTTTATGATTTCGTTCTCGATTGTAGGATTGAATACCGTCGCAAATGCGCTTTTTATGCCAGTTATCCTTGTCGTTGCATATCTTGTGACACCTGGAGTAGTTTTTATAATATTAGCAGACGTTAATCGATCAGAATGAAGAAGGGGATTCAATTTCCATACTATTTCAGGATTCTTAGACTTAATACTCTGAATATTGTGCGTCTTTTGAATATCAATATCAAAATCGTTGTCAGAACTTTCACTTTCACTTTTCTCACTTGTATGATTTTCATACTCAGACGCATTTTCCTCTTCGCTGTCAGAGGCTTCCATTAATTTAGCAATATTAGCGTCGCTCAAATTTCGACGATTCGCCATTTTTTCATTAATACTCAGAAATACACTTGTTCTTCAGATTATTAGAAATTGAAATACAGCAAGAAAAAAGAAACGCTACTAACAGGTGCATTTTTTTTCCTTCCGCCAATGATATCAACATTTGACTTTGCTCTCCTGTCACGTGATATAACACCTGTGCCAACGAAACTGATTTCGAAATAGATACGCTGCAGTAATTATTTTTATTGAATGATTCCAAACAAAATTAAAAGTGCATGATAAAATTATTTTTTTAACTCGGGTCAATATGACCCGAACAGCACATTAGGACTAAGTTAAAAAATATCTCTTGGAAATATAAATAAACGTAAATACTTCTAGGAATATATAGTTATATTACTAATGAACAAAGTCAAAAAGTTTCATGGAAATATCTCTGCGCTATTTTTTTTTATAAGTGAACAATAAAATTTTCGGGTCAAATAGACCCGAACAGAACAGCAGGGTTAAAAATAAAATATTAAAGAATAGCGGTCGAAGCTGTTTTAAAGGGAATATTAGGTTGTTATAACGAAACTTTAATTAGTAATTTTCTAATGTAATTTGTTTATTAGCATAGATAAATGAGATACTGAAAGCGAAAAGAGGAAGGAGAACCCCTCTTTCCTCAAAAATTGTCCATTCCCAAATTACTTTATCTCAAAATGCGACAGAAACAGGTTATTACAAATGCCTGTGGTCAATTTTCAAACACCCTTTTGAAAGAAAAACGAGTTGGTTGTACCCTTTTTCCACCCACTGTGTAAAAATCTTCAAATGCTTTCTAAACCACCATTCGTTAGCTTAAGGCGATTACTGACAAAATTCTTTGAAACATATATGCAGATGTGCCGTCTAAAAATAAATCTTTTCACCTCAGAATAAAGTAGCCTGGTCAGTTATGTTATCACTGAAAAGACGGCCAGATACAATAATACTATTAACAGCAGTTTAGCTAATGCATTTTGTTTGTAAAGGGGGGTGGGGTACACATCGCATTTACCGAATGTTCATAGTAAAATTACCGAATGATTGTAATTTTTCATTCTTGTATATTCATGCCTTTTTATATTTTAGAGCGAGCACTGTGAAAACAATTGTTGTATGATAAAAGTGCCGATAGACCAAGTTTCATTAGTGCGATTTCTTCGCACTACGATTGTGGTAACACATCGTAGTGGTTTTTGCCAAATATCAAATACTGAATATTTGAATAATATATATATATATATATATATATATATATATATATTATTTTATTTTTATTTTTTTATTTATTTATTTTTTTTTTAACAAGAAACAATATTATAATCCATTTATTTCATCAAACGTACAATGCATTAGGTTATACATATTGGGTGTAAAACAAACTGAATTTTTATTCGCAACTTTATCTGTAATTATGACATTTCAAAGACATTTATTTCAAATTAATTTTGTTTATAATAAATGCGATGATATCATTCAAAGTAGATTCCGATTATGGTTTCTTGAACGAAATTTGTCTGTTTTGATACTTCTTATCAGCTAAAAAAGCTTTTCTATTTTGTTAAGAAAACTTTTTTTGTGGAAAAGCAGCAATAGATAATGTACTAAATAAAATGTAAGAACTACATCAAATAATTCTACGAAAATCCTAATTAATCATCATTTTAACACTCTTTATGTTTAATTTTCTTAACGTATACTTTACAAATAGTAAATTAATAATCTAAAAACATTATTAGCCTCCGATGCTATTTCTTTCAGACAAGCCAAAAAATGTCGTGTCATCAGCCCTGAATTTATTACTGAACCGATTTTGATAATTATTTTTTTAAATGAAAGCTATTTATTTGTAGCTGTGCCCATTTTAGTTATTTTTTAATTTATTTCCATTTTTATATTTTATTTTTAATTTTAAATGCTTTTTACGATATTTGTTCAAAATGGTGGCAACTCATTTTAGCTTTTCTCTCGATAATAAAAATTTATTTTCCAAAATGATTGCGTATAATTATGCACTTAATGAGGTAAGAAAAAATATATTTACTGAGAAATAATATTAATAATGTAAATAAAATAACAGAAAATAATTTATGATAAAAATTAATATCTAAAGCAAAATAAGAAAAATTTCAAATGAGGAAAATTATGTCATTCAGCAACCCGATAAATGGGAATTACAATATTATTACGGATGTCTTTTTCATATTACTAATAATAGTAACTTTTAAAAAACATTTGAAGAGAAAATGACGTCACTATTTAAACCATCGCATTTTTACTCATAACGATAACACATTTCAATATTTCTTTTCATTATGGACACTGAGATTGAGATTTTACTTTCAGATGACTTCAGTTAGTGAAAATAATGTCACAGTAAAAATAAAATTAGTTTTTTTTTTTTTTTTTTTAATAAAATTAGTTTTTTGTGAGTGCATTGCATATAAAATAAAATTTCTTGATTTCGCCGGCATTCAGATTACAATTTTAACTGAAGATGTGCGAATATTTGCATGCAAAATTGTAACTGGCAAATTTGACATTTAGTTTGTAAAAATATTTATTATATACTGATTCAATAATGTAATTACTTTTGCTTTTTTGTAAACCAAATCGATCGAGTCTTTTAAACATTTCACTCGTTGAATTCGACGGGATTCCACTTGTTTTATTGTTAAATTGCATTTCCTTTTACTCAGAATCTATAAAAAGTATTTAAACTAAAGAAAAAATCCGTTTTTGATGAATCTAGTCAATGAAGAAGTAGCATGTCAAATTGTATCTCTTTATTATTCCGCAATTCTAATGTCTCAGAGAGAAATTGCTATTCAATTGGGTATTTCACGCCGTTCTGTTTGCTATTATATTGATAAACACAAGAAAAATGAAGTTAGTTCAATGCAATCTAAACGGGGTCGCCCTTCTAAAAAACCTGTATCGATTTTTTTTTTATTCTAATCGGAGGCGAAACTCAATTCTGCAATAGCAGAATCCACATTCAACTTGTATTTTATTTAAATACATGTTTGTTTCCAATTACTTTTTAAAAGCCTTACCAGTGGTCGAAAGATTCGAGTCTAAAAACTGATAGATCTGAAGTGCTGGGTTTAAACCCATTCGCACCCGTTGGCCTAATCGTGCGGAGTTTTCCGCGATATTCTTCGAATAAGGGTTAAATTCCTTTAGAAAGACCCCCAAGGCGGATACCCCCCAGGGCCTATATCCCTCTTGTTGATAAATGGCGGACATAAAAAAATCAACCAACCAATTACTTTAAATATTTATAAGTACATAGTTAAAAGTAGAAATTGTGAATAGTTTTTAGAAATGTGTTTTAAAAGGTTTTTAACTTTAGGATTTGGCCAAGTAGTTTGATATTCGGCCAAACCGAATATTCGGCAAGCAGAATATGTATCTTTGATATTTATCCAAGCCGAATATTCGGCCTGGCCGAACATGCAGAATACCAAATGGATGTTTAATATTCGGTGTATTCCTAGTTTAAATATATACAACCTTATAAATCCGAGTGTGTACGTTGCCGGTGACAAGTGGGGCTCTGACTGTAGGCTCGTTTGTATAGATTTCCATTTTGGAATTCCATTTTATGCATTTTCGAAACGTTAATACTTGGACAGGCAAGTACTTTAAATTTAACAACAAAGAACAGTGTTAGTCTTAAAATTATTAGATTATTTTTAAGATTTTACTTTATTTGTCTCAGCTGCATTCAAAATGCATTAAATCAAGCATTCGACTTAACCTAATAATATGATATTCGGCCTTGCCGAATATTCGGTAACATGGCCTAATAGGCAGAATACCGAATGGATGCTTAATATCCCATGTTTCCCTAGTTTAAATATATAAAATCTTATAAATTTGAGTATGTAGGGAGTCAAAGGCAGTTGTGGCTCTGACTGTAGGTTCGTTTGGATAGATTTCCACACACGTATGCATTTTCGGAATGCTAAATACTTAGGCAAGTATTGCCTTCATTATGAAGGAACCGAGTTACTCTTAAAATTATAAGGTGGTTTTTCAAGTGTTATTTTTCTCAGCTGCGTTCAAAGATCGATGAAAATATGAAAATAAATGAGTAAAAGACGATTGCCTTGTGCAGTTTAACAATTAGTTAGTTATTTAAAAGATTAACCAATTTAGGTTAAAAAGCGGTATAAAGCCGATTACGGGAGCCCTTGGCTTCGTTGCACCCCCGTCCCCATTTAAATTTCAGGCACAAGAGGAGCAGTCCCAACATCTCCTCAAGCAAGACGACAAATATTTTTTTTTCAAACTTGTCGCATTTTTACGAGAAAATAGCGGAAAAGTGAAATAATAATCGATTCAGAGCTAAAGAAAAATGATATAGTGCAAAGAGTAGAATATTACAAATGAAAAAATAATTATTAATATTTTAAATATTTGTTTTTACATTGTTATCTGTTTTGTAATATTTTTTTTAGAATATGTCTAAAAATTCTTACGAGGGCGTTTTTAACAGCGTCAAATGATGCAATTTTTGGACAAAAGTGAAATTACCGAATGTAAATGATTATTTCGAATGAGGAGGGGGGTGGTCGCACCTTCGCCTTCTCCTGTAGCTAAGCTCCTGACTACTACTAATAATAAAACAAAAATGTAAAAGCTAAAGCAACTGAGACATTATTTTGCCCTTAGGAAATAGAGTCGCCATTTCAGTACGAAAAGAACTCATTTTGTTTTTATTCGGTAAATGGCAAATAGAACGTTATTCCAATTTGAAAGGTTTCAAGGGTTAGGGCGTTAGAAAACTTTACAGAGTTTGCCAGTAAATTTTTCAAAAAAAAAGAAAAAAAAAAAAAAGAAAATGCAATTTATTGAGTTTTAATGCTGATATTTTTCTATACAAATAGGCTTTCTAAGCTCTTGCGTCTCCCCCCCCCCCTTACACACACACTTCTCCGAAGCAGAGATATTTTTTACGTCACTGGGCAGGCTACACTAAACTTCTCAGTTAAGTGCATTTGCAATTCAAATATGTTGCAGTGAGAGTAAATATTTTATAAATCTTTAAAACAACTGCTCATATGTGGATTAAAATATACAGTGTTGTAAAAAGATGCTTCGTATATGTTATGCCTAAACTGGGGATACCCCATAGGCTTACGCCCATCCGTGCCCTATCCTAATACCATCACTTAGAATACCGAATATCCTTAACCTTTATACGATGGCGGCTTTTGCAAACTGGGTCAAAACACAGACAGAAAAAATCTCAATACCTGTTTTAATTTATTCCTAATTAAGAACAGATGAATAAAATAATTTTACATATATAAGTATAATCATAAATTATTACGAATTATCATCTATTAAGGGCTTATGGGGCCCCGATATATATATATATATTAATATATATATATATATATATATATATATATATATATATATATTTAATCTAATAGTGTAAAGTTTTTTTAATTGTTTGCTTTTGAAGGCGCTCCTAAAAATAGGTCGATATATATATATATATATATATATATATATATATATATATTTTTTTTTTTTTTTTTTTTTTTTTTTTTTTTTTTTTTTTTTTTTTTTTTTACAGGGACACTATACGCCTAAAGTTCTAATATGATATCATTTATTGTTTTCTTAAAACATGCCAAAACGACGCCAAGAAATTTAGATATGATTTTCGAATAGGGAATATTACTTCATATGCTAAAATTGTTATTGAGACAAATTTTGCAGCCATACAACAAAAGTTTGAATATATTAGCATTCCTTTTTTCTGTAAAATATTTTGCATCAGCATCATATTTAACATCTTAGTAAGATGCGCAAAGTTACTTTACACATTAAAGGATGTACTCTGCTGCTTTGTTCAACAAGTGCGAATATTTTTGACACATTTACAAATTTATTTTTTAATGGAAAGATATAAAATTAGAAAGCCAGACTATGGAAGCAATTCGGAGTCGAACTGTGTTTTCTATTTTTTGATGAATGAATTACCTACTGAGTTATAACCATTATATGTGGTTTATGTCGCAATATGTTAGATTCATTTTACCATTTTGATAAATAATCATGTTGTTGTCAGTAATTTTTATTTGTTGTTACGTAAACTGCAAATATCTCTAAAAACATTTAAGAAATAAAATTAAATAATAATAATAATAATAAACTTAGAAAAAGTGAATAACATCTAAAATTTTATGTATCAAAATGTTACAAATAAATTTTGTGAAATAACCTAAGTACTGACTAACTCGTTCTGAATTTGATAAATCTTATGTACGATTTTACAGTTTGTTTTTGTTCATTTATCGTACAATTCCAATTATTAACTAAACTATTAACAGTTCTAATATTTTTAAGTTAATATCAAAGTGGAAGGTTAAGTGTAAGATCTCTCCTAACAACAGAAATATATTTTGTTTTCAAAAATTATATGAGAATAATTAACAGACAGAATTACTGTAAGAAATCCTATTTAACGCATAGATTTTTTATTCCTAAAATTATTCAAAATCTTGTGTGCTAAGAATTATATGATAACAGATAATTTAAAATTTGTATGTTTTAAAACATTACGTAAAATAATTCAGTTTATCAATAAAATTGACATATTTATGAATCAAAAAGGTATATTGATAGTTGTTAGATACAGAAGAACGGAGCAAGAAGACTTGTTTAAAGAAATTTCTTTTTTATTATTTGATTTCATAAAATTTTTTTAAATCTTACATGTAAATATAATTATAAAATACAGAATTTGGTATTTGTATCTTTTTCACTATTAAGTATTATTAATATTATGTTATATAACATTGAGTATTATATTACAATATTTATATATATATTAGAAGAAAATCCCTAAGTTATAGGCAATATGGAACTCGTCTACTCTCCATCTCGAAGTTCTGAAAAATCCTTTGGTCCCCAATTTATCTATGTGGCTGATTGCACGGAAAAATGACCATGGTTCTCAATTTGGTTACTTTAGTAATTTTAATTTCAATTACTAGTATGATGCATTATACATGCTTACTGTACATCGTTGAAAATCATTTCCGCTTTACATAGCTAAGCTTTTTTCATTTTCGCTACATTTTTACACACAAAAAATATATATATAATCTTTTATTTATTTATTTATTTATTAAATGAATCTGTAAATTTCAAAAATATTTCTAAAAGACTTCTAATTATGATTATAAAATTGATACTGTTTTCCCATGAATTGCTAAAATTATTTTAATAATTTTCATATATCTGGTTATAATGAAATGGAATTTAAAAATGAATAAGAAATTAAATTTCGCATCATTTGGTCAATTAATTTTTACTAAAAGAAAGGAAGTAAATTAAATAAAATGAAACCTAGATAGATATATTTTACTCAAATAAAATAAAAAAATCAATTTATATATTTAAAGAAAATCTGCATTTTGACAATTATTATAAAAAGTATCACAGTTTATTATTACAATTAAAACTAAATAAAACAAATTTCTTGCATTTTTTGGTTCTAATTTTTACTTTCCTTTTCAAAAAAAATTCGTAAAGATAAAAAAAAAAAAGGTAAATAGTAACTTGTAATAGTAAATATCCGGTCTGTGTATTATGTTAATAATAGACAATTTTGAATCGGTTCTTCTTTGAAACTACCTTCTGTTTAAAGTGACGGGGGGGAGAAGAGAATCTTTGTTGACCGCTTGAAAAAGATTAACAACATGTATTGCTTGAATTATCTATGTTAAAAACGTTCGAACTTTCCCTGACAGAAATATGGAACCAGTTTTTTTCTTTTTTTTTTCTTTGGAAGGAAGACCAAAGTTATTAAGGGTGTATTTCGATTCAAGCTGCTTGTTTTCCGATTTATTTTTGAATTCACTTTTGCTTTCAAACGCATCAAACTCGCAGATTCTCTTATTTAGAAAGTGCACAAGGTGCCGTGAAGGTCAATTTTTTGATAAGTGCACAAAATGTTGCAAAAAAAGCAATCAAAAACGGCAATTTGAACCGATTTTTCCGACGTGGGAGATCTGGGAAAGAAAAAATGGGTCTTCCTGAGAAGTTAATTGTTTATAAATCAAATTCTAATCAATTGAGCGTAAAAAGACATTACACGGCACCTTATACGTTCCTTCAAAAATCCCCTCAGCAAATTTCATGTTTCTACTTTTAAAAATATGTCCGAAATTGTATCGGAAAAGTTTGGGCTGCTGAAGGTGGAAAAGCGTTTTTTCGAATACACCCTTAAGTACAACTTTTCAAAGATACAACTACATCGGTAATAAAAAAGAGAACCTCCCCCCCCCCCCTAAAATGAAATTAATTATCTATGAATGTTTTTAGAAGTTGATAAACTTGTAAAAAATCATAGATTTTTTATAAGTTGTGCTAAAAATAAGAAAAAAAAACTAATATAACCTAATAAAACTAATAAAAACTAATAAAAACTAATATTGCATATAAAATTAATATAAACTAATATTGCATTATTTTATAATAATCATTATAAAGTAATGCAATTCAACATCTGCAATGAATGTAGAATAAATTATGTATATATAATATAATATTATATCATGTATTGTATTTTATGATGCAGTAATTATATTATATTTATGTTATTTTTATTAATTTATGTATTTTTTATTTTCTAAATTTTTATAACTATACATAATAATTTATATTATTACGCATTATGCTAGATTCAATTTTAGCATAGCAATTTAGCCTCAAATAAAATTGATTTTAGTGTATTAATTTTTTATTTTCATTTTTATACGAGCGATTTACTAAAAAAAAAAAAAAAAAAAAAAAAAATGTTTCTATTAAGGGTGTTGTGTTCTTAAATCTAAAAGGACAACTTTGTGACACATGCTTTAATTTATTTTTGTTCGGAAATGCATGAAAATAGCAGGTGTTGGTATTCCAAAACTGTCTATTTGCACTCTTTTTTTTTTTTTTTTTTTTTTTTTTTTTTTTTTTTTTTAACACAATAAATCTTTCATAACAAGCCCTCAAAATTGACATTTTTAAGCAAATTTCCCGACAAAAGCAGAAAAAGGGTGATCACGTGATAGCTTAGAACTGGATAGGTAATTTAATTATCATAAAAAGGAAAACTAAGTTTAATTCGAAATTGCTTCCATAGTCAAGCCAGGCATTCCAATTTTATATCTTTCTGATACAAAATGAATTTGTAAATGTGCTAAAGCGTTTTGTGCCTGTTGACCTGACCAGTTGAGAACACTAAGAAAAAAGCTACCAGTAGCAAGTCAGGTGTTTCTCCCCATGCCGATTCATTTAACATAAACCACTCAATCTTCAAATGCGACATATCCTTTTTTATTTCAATGGCTGCATTGCCTCAGGACTGATGTATTAGCGTTACCTACTGAAAGTGTTCGTTAATGACCTTTATACATGGAACTGCATCTTTTAACTATGAGCCAACAGATGTTAAAATTTGAGTGAAGTTACATTGAAAATATCAACCATAGTTATATTTTAGATTTAACAAATTAGGATTGACTGAATTAAACAGAACTTTATACTTTCAAAAAAATAATTTCTGAATGGATATTTTATGCACATTTAAATTTATTCACATATTACTACATAAAACAATATTTTAGCGTTAAAATAGATTTATTATTTTTTTTCCTTTTAAATATTTATTTTTAAGTAATATTCAAATCTAATGTTATTTGTGTTAAAGTTTATTTTTCTTCTTTACTTTTTATATTAACTTCTTTAATCTATATAATTCATGAAAATTATCTGAAGAATTTTTCATTTATTTATTTACTTATTTATTTATTTATTTTAATTACCTTTTTATTTAAGCATTCAAAAATCAGATAATAATATGCATTTCCCGAAAATACTTGCTATTGTGCAAGTACAGTCGGACCTCGATTTAATGAATTGATTGGGACACAAATCCGTTCGTTAAATCGAAGCAATTCGTTAAATCGAATATCGATTTTGAAGAGTATGGTATAAAAATATCAATACAAAATACTCTTTAGATATACAGATTTTTAAAAAGAATGATTATTGTTTGCTACGAGCTTAAAAATTATAAGTTAAAAGATCAACTTTTAAATTGTCAAAATTATTTAATGTTATTTGCTTTTAAAGTTTAAAACATAATACATACATACTAATTGGCACTTTGGAAAGAAATCCTTGATAGTGTTTTGTTTTGACTTTCCAAAGTTCTTTGATATTTTCTAACTCCGTAAGAACATCATTTACCTCGTGAGACAAAAAATAATTTTAAAAAATGTTGAAGCTGCAAATTGATTCTTGGAATATTTAATCGAATTTCCGTTTTTTCATCCTCTTGACTACTTTCAAAATCTTCATTCTCTTTCCGTTCTACATATTTGTCTACACCTTTGTCATGTTTCTAGTTCGTCAAAAAGGAAATAGACTGTCTTTTGAATCCACCAGAATTGAGGAAAAAAATGCAACACTTGTAATTTGGATGCGAAAGATTCAAAGTTTTATGTGCAAAAAATACAAAGTTTTATGTGCAAAAAATACAAAGTTTTAATTTTAGCTGCGAATCTGAATTTTTTTTCAGCGATTGTTGTTCGTTAAATCAAAGCTAAAAATTTGTTAAATCAGAGCATTTTAGCATTCTTTTTGTCGGGACAGAAAAAATATTCGTTAAATCGGAGAATTCGTTAAATCAAAGTACTTTAAATCGAAGTTCGACTGTATATACTTGGGTAAACGGAAAAAAGTGACCGGAAAAAGTTATCCGAAAAAAAGTGACATAAACTACAAAAGCGGAAAAAAATGACACGGAAAAAAGTGACAAGGAAAAAAAGTTACCGGAAAAAAAGTGACAAGGAATTGATTTTGGGGATTCATTGGTTAAGTATGAAAGGGGGATCGGAGGGGGGGGGGGGGGGCTCAGTTTAGGTAAATGAGTTTTTCATGCTGAATTAACTGTTTTGATTCAATTTTTGGATATACGTTCATCCTGAAAAGACGCTTCCCTGATTAGTTTTGGGGAGGGACGATTCCCCCCCCCATCCGTCCTCAATTAGATGAATGGGTTTTTACGCAGAATTATCCAACATGTGTCAAATTTTCATACATGATCTTTTCGATAAGGCTTATGTATAGTATAAAATGCCTGAAGAGATTCTAGAAGTTTAAGGGTTAAGTATAGAGGGAGACGGGGGATAACCTTTCTTAAAATAAATTAATGGCTTTTTACGCATAATTATCCGATTTGCTTAAAATTTTGGACATAAGTTCATTATGATAAGACGTATCTTAGATTAGTTATGGGTTCTTCTGCTTATTATAAAGGGGGGGGGACGAGCAATTCTCCTCCTCAAACTAGATAAATATGTTTTTGTATATATGTTGTATCCCATGTATTTCAATTTTAAATATAGGTTCTTTCTGGTAAGGTGAATTCTGGAATAGTTTTAAGGATTTAATGGCTAAGTATAAAGGGGAGATGGAGGAAACCCCTCTTAAATTAAATAAATGGCTTTTTATGCAGAATTATCCGATTTGCTTCGAATTTTGGACATGGGTTTATTATGATAAGACGTATTTCTGATTAGTTATGGGGTTCTATTGGTAATTAAAAAGGAGGGCGGGTGATTACTATACCCACCTTAATTTAAAAAAATATATATGCACACTTATCCGATGTATTTCAAGTTTTGGATATAGGATCTTTCTCATAAAGTGAATTCCTGAATAGTTTTATGGGTTTAATGGCTATGTATAGAGGGGGAACCCCCTTAAATTAAATAAATGGCTTTTTACGCAGAATCATCCGATTTGCTTCAAATTTTGGATGTATATTCATTATAAGAAGGCGAATCTCTGATTAGTTATGGGGTTCTTTTGATAATTAAATAGGGGAAGTGGGTGATTAATCCTCCACTCTTTAAATAAAATAGATTGTTTTTTTTTTCTTTCACAACTATTCAACGTATTTCAAATTTTGGATATAGGTTCTTCCGGATAAAGTGAATCCCTGAATAGTTTTAAGGGTTTAATGGCTAAGTATAGAGCGATGAACGGGGGATAACCCACAATTAATCAGGACTTCGCCTTATCATAATGAACGCCCACTCAAAATTTGAATCAAATCAGATAATTCTGCGTAAAAAGCCATTTTTTAATTAAAGGGGGGAGTATCACCCTTTCCCCCAGTGTTTACTTAGCCATTAAACCTTTAAAATTATTCCGGGATTCACTTTATGAGAAAGAACATATATCCAAATTATGAAATACATCGGATAAGTGAGCATAAAAAACAATTTATCTAATTTAAGGAGGGGGGGGGAAATAATCACCCGCCCCAATTTTTAATTGGCAAAATAACCTCATATGTAATCAGGGATACGCCTTATCATAATGGTTCTATAATCCAAAATTTGAAGCAAATCTGATAATTCTGCGTAAAAAGTAATTTAATTTAAGGTGGGTTATATTCTATTCCCCTTCTATACTTAGATATTAAATCCTTAAAACTATTCAGAGATCCACCTTATCAGAAAGAATCTACATTTAAAATTTGAAATACATAGGATAATTCTGCATAAAAACCTATTTTTCTAGTTTAAGGGGGATATAATTGCTCGCCCCCCCTTTATAATAAGCAGAAAAACCCCATAATTATACCCACCATAATTCATTAAACCTTAAAAACATGAAATTCAGTATTTTTTTTTTCTTAGTCACATATAAGAGTCTAATGTAAAAAGCTAGAAAAAAGACGAAAAAAAAAAAAAAAAAAACAAATAAATACAGAAAAAATTATTTTTAAAAAAACGTAACGGTAACATCTTTTTCTTTTTTTTTCCTTATTCAAACAATGTTCTCCGTACACTATATGGTAGAATAATCGATAAACCCGAGATCCCTCCTCCCCTCCCGTTAAAGTAAGTTCCACTGTCCAATGTGTTATAATGTCCCATTTTTATACTATTGTTTAAAAGAAGATCTTTATGTATGTATAAGGACATGTACAAGTAAATAATACATAGGTTAGAAAAAATAAAAAGAAACTTAATTGAAATATATAAAACAAACTTTGACTGCAGCTTTGTACAGGTATAAATGATTTTAAGAATACATTACTCTGATTTAAGTATCTTTTCCGCTCAATCGTAAATAGTGTAATTGGAATCTGAACAAAGACTCTATTGCAATTTTTATACTGAGCCTTTTTCTCTAAACACAAAACGGAACTACAGCGAAATTAAGTGCTTGAAATACAAAAATGGAAAAATTATGCATCGTTTCTGTTTTATTAGTACACGTATTCCTTTCGTGTGACACACAGTGATAGAAAAAAGCATACGATAATCATTTACTCAAGAAATAAATTATTTTAACGAAGCTTTTGAAGGAAAAAAGTATTACAAAATAAATAAATAAATAAATAAATAAATAAAAATAGAATTTTAAATGAAATTATTCTTATGCATACTGAAAGAAAATAAATTTTATTAATCACTCCGATATCAAAAACTGTATAAAGTTGCGTATAGAATTGAGCCAAATTTTTTGTACATGTTTTTCGCAACGGGTAGAGAGTCCTCATGTGCATATCCTCATATCAATGTTTTCGTGAAAATTTTCATTTTTTTATTATTATTTTAAAGTTCAAACATTTAGAATTCCAAAAATTCCTTAGTTTTGGTTCAGCGATAATTCGAAGCAAAGTTATAGCCCTAAATCTAAACTGGAATTAAACATTCTGATACCGGAAGTGACCATTTAATGAGCCACAGAATGGTAAACACACATTTCAGTATGCCTTTATATAATGTATATAAAAATATATAAACACCTACAAAAATAGTTTATTTTAAAATTGTAAGCTTTACGCATAATTTTTTTTTAATGCTATATCAAAATTTTAATTTGTGTTTTCTGAAAAACTGTGTTTTTCTTTGTGTACGTTTACGAGAAACAAAATTTCTTCAAAAGTTTTTAAGATATTAAAATAAAATTTGATGAAAAGATTCTATTCATTTACTCATATGCTATGAGGCAAAATATAGCTTGTAAGTTTGTTTATAGATTAATTTAAGAGCTTCTTTTATTGAAAAATACACATAAAAAATCAGGTTTTACATACATAATTTGGTATATGTTAGTAAATTTAAAAGGTATTGCAAATCTTTTGCTGCAAAACACAGGTAAGTGGTTTACTAATATATCATTGTAAAATAAAGTGAAATGTATTAAATAGTTTCATTATACAATGTTTGGCGTAAACGAAATTCTTTTCTAAGATTTGACTAAATAATGACTTGCAATGAATACTTTGAAAAGTTAATTAAAATTGCCTTAGAAATTTTAATACATTCACAGTTTTATTCCCATTTTTAACTAAAAACACATGTATTTGATAAAAATTTCACATTTTTTCAAATAAAAGTGCCTCGAATGTAGGCTATATCTCTAAAAAACATATTTTACGATCAACATGATTTAATTTATTAACATATTCAAGACTTCATTTCTTCCCTTTGCTTTTCTGGAGACCAACTTAGTGCGCCGATGCCGACCCTTTTTCTCCTTACCGTGCGCTCTTCGTCAAAGTGACCGGATATCGTTGTCATCCCCGTCTCTTGTACTTATGGGCACGAAGTGAGAGCTTGCTTTGCTACAAAGATTCTTTTTTGTTGGCGTTAATTTGCTAAATTGGGCGCTTTAACAATAATTTAACAGTAATGTTTTTTCTTCAACACACAAAAATTTTATGTAATAATATATATATATATATATATATATATATATATATATATATATATGTTTTGTTTTTGTTTTTTTGTTAAAAATAGCTATTAAATCAGAGAAAAACAGACAGTATAAAAATGTATATCCGTTAACATAAAGTACACAAACTGAAAAAAAAAAAAAAAAAAAAAAAATAAGAAATGGAAATAAATAAAAGTATGGTTATAAAAGTCCCGTATTATATATTTTTTCACAAAAATTTCAAACATTGGAGATTTTTTTAAAAAACTAGTTGCGAAAAGAAAATTTTATGATGAATTAATACTTGTTACCTAACAATGTGACTTTTTTTTCAAGCATATTATTTTTTGTTCAGAAATTTATTTTTTTATACTTTTGTTTATTATTATTTTTTAAATATTTGACATAGCATGATTATATATAGAAACAAATATATTCTTCAATTTTAAACTAATTTCTCATTTACTGTGCATTCAGGTGCTTCATTCTAAGATCAGATGTTCATCCTAGGCGGTATTTTAACTGAAATTTAAATCTGTATTTTTTAATGAAATTTGATTTTTACTGAATATATAATTCTTACAGTCACGCATGTTTTTCTTATGCATATGCTTACAAAAATTAATTATAAGAAGATGAAGAACATTAAATTTCATTATGATTTCAAAACTGAGAATTGCTTTCTCATTGGAAAAACATGCATCTCAAAGGGGGTAAAGAAATTTATTATCTTAATTTGCACTTAAGCTACTTCACAAATTCCCTGCTGACAACACAAAATGTTATGACTCATTGTCCGATTTATTTTTATGCTTAAAAGAGAATGAAATTAACGGTAATATTAAAGCGATTTTTAATTAAATAGTGTTTTCCCTTTTCAGATAAATAAATTACTTAGAGTTATAAGTCATTCTTGTTACGTGACAACAATTTCTTCTTCTTTCTTTCACTGCTATATTGAGAATTTTGTTCAAAACTCCAGCTTATACTGTATGTTCTGTAAAATCATATGCGTTTACCATGAAATGAAAAAGTCATTCGATTAAATTATGAATTAGAATACCGTCTAATTTATTGCGTTTTCGAGCAAAAATGAATTCAGAAATGTACCAGAAAATAGCTTCTTTAAATTTGAGAGCAGCCTTAAGATTGTTTTCAAACTCAAACTGGTTCCAGAATTCATATTTCTTTGAACTTGCATGAGAGTGACAGATAGTATTATTTCGAAAGTATGAAATCAAACGGTATTTTTAATTTTCATTAAAAGCAATATTTCTCAAAATGCTGTTAAAAAACATTTAGAATTTGAACTGAATTTCAATAAAACGCTCTAAACTGAATTTTCAGATGTTAAAATGCTAAAAAATTTTCATTAAATGACAATAGCTTATAATTCAACATGTATTTCAGTCTATATAAAATTGAAAGGTTATTAAATTTTAAGTAAATCCAAAATCATGTCTGTAAGTAACCTGCTTTTGCGTTTAAAAGTGAGTATGTAAATTTCTAAATTTTAAGGAAAACTCTTACAACAAACTTAAATCTTAAAACTTTCAACCACACGATTTTCTATTACGAATTTTTAATTTCGTATTAAATTAACA